>QLOH01000324.1:0-600000 GCA_026901365.1 Sesbania bispinosa
ATGTCCGTTGGAGACACTATCCCTGAAGTTCTTGAAATTATTTCGTTAAATTTCTGATATCGTCATACATTTGCTTAAACTTTCCAACGATTAGCTTAAGCCAAAAGAACACAAACATCCGAGGCCTTAATTAATTATGAAACCTACTTAAATTTAGGGAAGAATTCACACTTAGAGAGGTGTGATTCAATGAACTCATACCGAAAATCCGGCGGAGTCTCCACTAAAAACCGGACATTTTCCAGAAACTGCTTAACTTGAAAATCAGCAAAACCAATACAATTCATATCATACATATCATAAAATTAAAGCTAGGCCTCAGTGGCCAACATCAGAAATAATTATACTTGTACAATATACAACAGTGACTAATCTCTTATTAATTACAACCAAATTTACTTCAAATACTTAAACTTCAAATTCTAAAGAGACTCAGTTCCACAAATTCTCCTTCTTGTTTTAACAGCTCCTAAGGTTTCCTGCACAGCTAAGAAGATCCCCGAAACGTGGGGTGAGACTAAAGTCTCAGCAAGTACAATCGAGCATATATAGTGTAGTAAAACAAACAACATTTATCAAACATCACATATGACATATTCACGAACTAAATACATAAAACATGTTTCCAATGATCAATAACTAATAAAAGCGATATGTAATTCAATTAACATGAACTTATGAATAATGCAAATTATGATGCATATGATGCACTCACTGCTGTGCCCAGCAGGCATGATCTTATCACTTTCTAGAGTTAGACCTCAGCTCAGACTACGGGAACCGGCTTTCCCGGGGACGAATCCCACCCAAACTGGACCGAAGTCATGTTTTCACATAATTACTTAATTTTTAACTCACAGCGCAAAGACCGGCATGAATTAACTCATGGTCGAAACCGGCTTAACATGAATCAACTACTAAAGCTGAAGTTTAAAGCATTTCTATGATTTCGTAACTTTCGTAAATTCACAAGTTTCGTAACTTTCGACATTCAAATATTTTTCAAGTAAATCATAACATCAATCACTCAATTCCATACAAAAATTACAAATCCAATCAAATCATCCATATAGAAAGGGAATTAAAGGGATAGGGTTCATACAATGAGCATTTCGACAATTTCGTAAATCACGCTAGTTTTGTAAATCTCACTACCCTAAGGTTTTCAATGAAAAACCTAACCAAATTACTCAATCACATACAAACATCGCTAATCTAACCACTATATTCATATAGAAAAGGAATTAGAGAGTAGGGTTCATACATTGGGGAGAACTCAAAATCAAAGGGGAGTGTGTGTTTGTGAGTTGTACTCACCCAATCTTGAAAACCAAGAGAAGAATGAGGAATAGGAGTGATCCACTTTATGATTCTTGCTTCAATCTCCTTCCTAAGCTCCTAATCGAACTTTCTCTCTCTTGGACTCTCTCTTTCTCTCCCTAGGTTGAAGAAGGGGAAGAAAGAAAAATGAGAAATCTGATTTTGCATGTCCTCGACCTTATATACTGGAGCGACGGTAATCGATTACAGACATATTGTAATCGATTACCAGAGACGGAAAATACACTGAAAAACCTTTCTGGGAATCTGGTAATCGATTACAACCATTGGTAATCGATTACCAAAAACTCAGCCCTCAGGTAATCGATTACATAATCGATTACCGAAAGAACAGCTCTCAGGTAATCGATTACACATCCTTGACAGGCGATTACCCAAAATTCAACTCTAAGGTAATCGATTACAAGATGCTGGTAATCGATTACCAGAAACTCCTAACTCCCTAATTTGCTTAAAACTTGGAAACTTGGTTTTAAAACTCCTAAATTCTATCTCCTAATTTCTTAAACTTTCTTTCCTTAATTATTAACATATAAATTCCTATCTTAATCTTATGAATTAATAGAAGTTCTGAATTACGGAATGTTACAATTTCCTAATTACTTTCTTCTTAATTACTGAACTTACTATCATTATTCTAATCACTTTTAATTCATCAAAGATCTTAACTATCGGGATGTTAATTGAATGAGAACTCTAAAACTTAAACTCTTAAGTTTAACTCTCCTAACTCTCACCTACTCTATCATTTCTAGTTCCTTTTGCCAAAATTCATACTCAACTCAATTATTCTTCTGAAATCTCCCCTTTAATACCCATAGATTCTTACTAATCCTCATATTCTTTCTTGTAATTCTTCCTCTCCTACTCAGCCTCTCAACCCACTCCTAACTTTCCTTTAGTTTGATTTAAGTCTAATTTTTGGGATGTTACATTTCTACCCCCCTTAAAAGGAATTTTGTCCCCAATATTCGCTTCGGCTATATATCAACACCAATTCACTTCCCATCCCCTGATTCCTCGGAATACAAGTTCCTAAGCTTATACCTCTCCCCGAATTCCATGATGTGTTTTCTCTAATAGGTTCTCACACTCTCTACTCTATTTGAGTATACTCTACTGGTCTGGTTAGGCAACTCACTTGATAAAATCTAATGATAGGAAAAGATTTCACGCAACAACTAAGTAAGGATTCTAACTCAACACCCAAGCCCATCAACCACCGGTCGGTTTTAAGTCTTATGTTCTTAATGATCTAGCTAGGTTTAAGAAAATTCCAAGTGATTTACAAGTTTATATTCTAAGTTCTACTATATTACTAACAATAAGTCATGCACACATAACTACTTAACCCCTCGAATCACTGAGTTTGTGTTGACGAGTTATCTCGACACTCACGTCATGCTCGAGGAATTAAGTTCACATAATCATATAGACAAACACCGAACCCAGGTGTGAGGAAAGTCACTCATTCTTCTAAGAAAACATCGGAATTCTAACAAAACTTATGCCATAATCGTAGGTGCAATACCTACTGGTCACAACATGAACACGATAAACTCTCCTAATCTCCTATCTTCCCGTGATGGGATCTATTTCTACCCCACCCAACCAGTCAGGGCTCGTACTTAGTTTGGTTCTAAGATTCACTGAAAAAGGAAAGTGACTTAATGTCATCCACACCTTGTTCCTCCTATAAGTAAGGATTTCTAAAAGCTTTAGAGTTCTAACCTAATGATTGTGCCTAACCACCTCTCAATCCTTCCTAATACGCTGGCCAGGCATAACTATACACAGTCAAACCTAACTTTTAGGTTGAGTAAAACCTAGTCGTGCTCGGGTACTGAGTGCCTTTTATGGCTTCACATGCCCTGCCTATAAGACTACCCCCCTTAAGGCTTCAGGCTCTTTCTAATATTTCTCAGGGTTCTAAATCTTTATTTCTCTCTTGGAGACATCAAGCCTACATCCCGATACCTAACTAATTTGTTTCCCCTTCTCATAAACTCCAGAGTTATTACTATTATGGTGTGAAGAAGAATTTCCTATTTCTGTTTGAAATGTGAACATATGTAAACATGGTCACAACTACAACATATAGATATAAGGTTTAAAGTTCTAGAATTTCCCTCATGGAATTCATGGATGAGGCTAAGTATTTGGGTGGCTGGGAGAACATCTACAGCTACTTGATAAATCCTTGGTTAGTTCTAGAGTTGTCTGTTAATCTACTTGTTCTACTCATTTCCCATTAGGACCTCAACTATAATTTCCTCCCCTTTCCTAATTAATTCTAAAAAGTCTAAGTTATTCCCGCTACTTTGTTATCTTAAACTAAGGTATTTGGTTCACTTACTTTCTGTCTAACAATTCTCTCAGGTGATTCCTAATTCTTTCTACAAGACTACCCCTAATATGACTTAATTTGGAACTTCCTATCCTTACTTGGGTTGTGGGTAAATCTACACTACCTTATGCAATCTATACTAGAATTCTTAACTTCTTTTACTAGGGATCTCTACCTTATTCATCTCCTAAACATGCCCCACACTCCATGCGGGTTACCAATTGATGGTGCAGTCCTCACCTAAAGGTTTCTAGGGTGTCAGGGTCACAAGACATTGCCTCTAGAGCTACTAGGAGTTCTCTAAACGTGAGATGAAAGGGTGAGGAGATGGTAGCCACCATGACTACCTACCCGTCTGATAAAGCGTAAGGATCTTGTCCATGTAATCCATGGATAAGGCAAAGAGTAAGGTAGCTGAAAGAATCATCACTCACTTGACAGTCTCTTGACTACCCTCAAGGTGGCCTAGGGAAAACACCTCTTCTTACATTATCTCAAAAGAAACCTCAATTTCCTAACCCTTCTAAGTTTAGGTCTAAATGCCTAGATGTCCCTGCTAAGTTTGCTGACTTTAGGTAAGGTCTTAAGCCTACTTAAGTTATAATCTTCTATACACTTTCCCAATGGTTTGGAAACCCCTTGGGTGCCCCTGCGACCTCTGGTTTACCCTAAGTAGAGTTCCTATCTTAACTTGGACTACAGTCCCGCATTCCTTCTAACGTGACCTCACAAGGGTTTGTCTCATAAGAAACTTTAACTATATGAATTACTACCTAACAAGTACACACACATTCTAACATAATATGACATAAAATCACTCATACAAACCAATGCCACAAAGAGATAGCAAATCTCACAATACATTCAGATTATACAGTTTACACAATCAGAACTACTTTATAAGTGAAACAACAACCATCCTCTAAAAATAACGAATTAAACTTAACTAACTGCCTTAAGAGTGCCTAGTGCTTACTAGGGCTCCAGGGTCACATTCTCTAAGGCTCCTAAGGTAAGGGTTCCATTTCCAAAATTGACCTAAGTTACTCTCTTTCTAATACAAGAATGGGTGGCTTTAACTTTGTTAAGGAAGTATCCTAACTTCCGGACCAAAGCATCCTACTCACATAACTGACCATAATCTCTATTTACAATACACACCATAGGAGTGATCAGTCCCTATAGTGAGTACATGTACTAGAAGATTATAATAAGTCACGGGCAACTAACCTAACCACAGTCCAATTGGATTGAACTGCTCTGATACCAAAATGTAACGCCCTAATTTCTAAACTCAGAAATAATGTCCGTTGGAGACACTATCCCTGAAGTTCTTGAAATTATTTCCTTAAGTTTCTGATATCGTCATACATTTGTTTAAACTTTCCAACGATTAGCTTAAGCCAAAAAAACACAAACATCCGAGACCTTAAATAAGTATGAAACCTACTTAAATTTAGGGAAGAATTCACACTTAGAGAGGTGTGATTCAATGAACTCATACCGAAAATCCGGAGGAGTCTCCCCTAAAAATCGGACAGTTACCAGAAACTGCTTAACCTGAAAATCAGCAAAACCATTACAATTCATATCATACATATCATAACATTAAAGCTAGGCCTCAGTGGCCAACATCAGAAATAATTATACTTATACAATATACAACAGTGACTAATCTCTTATTAATTACAACCAAATTTACTTCAAATACTTAAACTTCAAATTCTAAAGAGACTCAGTTCCACAAATTCTCCTTCTTGTTTTAACAGCTCCTAAGGTTTCCTGCACAGCTAAAGAAGATCCCCGAAACGTGGGGTGAGACTAAAGTCTCAGCAAGTACAATCGAGCATATATAGTGTAGTAAAACAAACAACATTTATCAAACATCACATATGACATATTCACGAACTAAATACATAAAACATGTTTCCAATGATCAATAACTAATAAAAGCGATATGTAATTCAATTAACATGAACTGATGAATAATGCAAATTATGATGATCATGATGCACTCACTGCTGTGCCCAGCAGGCATGATCTTATCACTTTCTAGAGTTAGACCTGAGCTCAGACCACGGGAACCGGCTTTCTCGGGGACGAATCCCACCCAAACTGGACCGAAGTCATGTTTTCACATAATTACTTAATTTTTAACTCACAACGCAAAGGCCGGCTTGAATTAACTCACGGTCGAAACCGGCTTAACATGAATCATCTACTAAAGCTGAAGTTTAAAGCATTTCTATGATTCCATAACTTTCGTAAATTCACAAGTTTCGTAACTTTCGACATTCAAAGATTTTTCAAGTAAATCATAACATCAATCACTCAATTCCATACAAACATTACAAATCCAATCAAATCAGCCATATAGAAAGGGAATTAAAGAGATAGGGTTCATACAATGAGCATTTCGACAATTTCGTAAATCTCGCTAGTTTCGTAAATCTCACTACCCTAAGGTTTTCAATGAAAAACCTAACCAAATTACTTAATCACATACAAACATCGCTAATCTAACCACTATATTCATATAGAAAGGGAATTAGAGAGTAGGGTTCATACATTGGGGAAAACACAAAATCAAAGGGGAGTGTGTGTTTGTGAGTTGTACTCACCCAATCTTGAAAACCAAGAGAAGAATGAGGAATAGGAGTGATCCACATTATGATTCTTGCTTCAATATCCTTCCTAAGCTCCTAATCAAACTTTCTCTCTCTAGGACTCTCTCTTTCTCTCCCTAGGTTGAAGAAGGGGAAGAAAGAAAAATGAGAAATCTGATTTTGCATGTCCTCGACCTTATATACTGGAGCGACGGTAATCGATTACAGATATTGTAATCGATTGCCAGAGGCGAAAAATACACTAAAATACCTTCCTGGGAATCTGGTAATCGATTACAACCCTTGGTAATCGATTACCAAAAACTCAGCCCTCAGGTAATCGATTACATAATCGATTACCGAAAGAACAGCTCCCAGGTAATCGATTACACATCCTTGACAGGCGATTACCCAAAATTCAACTCCCAGGTTATCGATTACAAGATGCTGGTAATCGATTACCAGAAACTCCTAACTCCCTAATTTGCTTAAAAACTTGGAAACTTGGTTTTAAAACTCCTAAATTCTATCTCCTAATTTCTTAAACTTTCTTTCCTTAACTATTAACATATAAATTCCTATCTTAATCTTATGAATTAATAGAAGTTCTGAATTACGGAATGTTACAATTTCCTAGTTACTTTATTCTTAATTACTGAACTTACTATCATTATTCTAATCACTTTTAATTCATCAAAGATCTTAACTATCGGGATGTTAATTGAATGAGAACTCTAACACTTTAACGCTTAAGTTTAACTCTCCTAACTCTCACATACTCTATCATTCCTAGTTCCTTTTGCCATAATTCATACTCAACTCAATTATTCTTCTGAAATCACCCCTTTAATACCCATAGATTCTTACTAATCCTCATATTCTCTCTTGTAATTCTTCCTCTCCTACTCAGCCTCTCAACCCACTGCTAACTTTCCTTTAGTTTGATTTAAGTCTAATTTTTGGGATGTTACAAAAATCCGTATTAATCTATCTATAAATCAAATACAATATAACTAATAAAAAAGGCGATTCCATTATCTATAAGGTTATCTGTTCAACCTTCCTCCCCTGTCAGAGCAATATTCAGGTGATATTATTATTGTATTACAAAGAATGCAATGGAAGAAAATGCAAGAAAATATTCCCAACACCGGAGTAGTGTAAATTGAATAAAAGCAACGATCTTTTCCTCTGCTATGTATTAGACTAATGCTTGGGTAGCTAATAAAAGTCTTTTTATAAATAATTAAAGCTGAGTCGCGCGGTTTGAGGCTGCCATGTCATATTTATAACAGCCACTTGTACTCATTTGTTACACGTCATTAAAAATCTGAGGTGTCACACTTGTATATGGCGCACCTCCTCTCCTCATACCTGCAAGTATACTACCCATGCTTCCTGTGTGCTGAACAAGTGTATTATAAGTTTTTCCCTCATTTAATTTTCCATTTTTCCATCTTCTGAGACCTAACCGAGCAATGGTCGTGTGGCATGACCATTCCCCTCCTACTGCTCCCATCATGGTGTTTCATCGCTTCTTTCACTCTGTTCCCGAGTCCTGTTATCTCTGTGACCAACCACCATGGCCATCCAATCACCAAGCCATTTTCGTTCAACCACCGAGTCATGGCTGTGCGACCACCGGGCCACGACCCTTCCCCTCCCACTCCTCCCGTCATGGTGTTTCATCGCTTCCCTCAGTCCGTTCAGGAGTTCTATTTTCTGTTCGACCACCGCGCAATGGCCGTGCGTCCATCGTGCCACGGCCGTGAAATTCGATCTCCACATGGTATTCCTCTAACATGTCTCACCTATTCGACCACCGCGCCAACATTGTCTGGCCACCGTGGCAACGTTGTATAAAATCCACCGTGCACCGCCTCTTCGTATAACAGGAGTCTCACGTCCCCGCCCTAGCCTCTTCTATGATGGCGTCTAATGAGATCTCCACCGCCTGAAAAACCTGAGACGGTGCACAACCTAGACCGTGACGTGTCGTATCCCTGTCGCTCCAGCAATTCCCCCATTCGTCGACGTCGGATGTCAACCACAACCACTTCTTCCGCCTTTGCAGTTTGTCAAACGACCTCCACTACCCACCTTCGCATACGCTGGAAGTGGTTGGCTTCTTTGACATTTTACTGAATATATGGTTTGAAGAAATTTATTTGAATAAAGCCTTATTTTCCTTTAACTTAACTTTATACTTCCTGCCTTATTGCCTTAGTATTGTAAAATTAGCTTATAGGTTACATGTTTTTGATAAAGTTTTTATCTTATTTTCCTTTTGCAAATAACTCATTTTGTGATTGGTGATGATGGACACTATGTGGCTGTGATCATGGAACTTGAGGCTATAGGAGCTAAGGTTAATCCATTTTTTGCTGGTTGACTTCACTTTTCAGGGCCAGTGGAGAAGTTCTTGATTGTTCCAATACAGGTAACAATAATCCCTTTTTCTTTAATGACTACACATAATAGCTTATTGTAATGACTTATGCAAATGTCTTAAAGTTTATATTAGCTTGTACTCTTTTATTTTATTTTAGGTAATGAAGCTACATTTGAATCATTACAATAAATTATGTAGTTTTCTAATTTTTAAAATCTAAATCCAATTTCTTTTTAAGAAAATAAGAAATTAGTTATTTTCTTAAATTTTAAGAAATCACGTATGCTTTATTTGAACTATATTTGTTAACTTTTTGAACTGTGTAAGGTGATTCAACTATAAAAACTGAAACTGGATGGATGATTTATAGCTAGATCCACACATGATTTACATTCCCTAATAAGCAATAGCCTCGGCAGAATTCTTAAATATCACTGCCCAATTGTTCACTGTCTTCACATTTTTATCTATTTTCAATTAATTTTGACTGGGAATTACTTACATTTAACTAAAATTTTCTTGCATGTTACACTCTCAAATTTATGTGCTTATGATTTAGAATTGCCAACCGACCCATGTATATATTAAGAACAAAAGTCTCTCAAAATGCAACAGGAAATCCTGTGCCAATCCCTGTATTGTAATTGAACAAACAAAGAGTGTAATTATAATACACTTCCCCTGTGGTTTTTGCATGTAAAGAAAGTTGTTGCATATAATCTATTGTGTGCTCACTAAAACCTTCAATTTATTGGCTTCCATTTAATCTTTGGTTTTTTTCTTCATCCTCTCCCACCAAATAAACCAATTACCTTATCCTTAATCAATTTGTGTCTAAGATTTAGTGATATACTATTGATGGGTGAAGCTTTTTATCTGATCAACAGTCTCCTCATATAGTGATTTGGAACTTTATAAAAAAAGGTGATCTTTTCTTTATGAACAAAAGCAAATATATTTGCATTTAATAAATATTTTTTAGCCACTTGCTTAGAGTTGTCTGCTAAATCTACTATTGTTGACATCTTTAATTTTAATTAAGTGGATGTCATTGGTCTCAATAACATCGGAAACAGAGTTGTCTGTATCCAATACAAGTTGCTCTTCAAGTTGCTGGTAGAGATCCCAAAACAGGTAACAATAATCCCTTTTTACTTTAATGACTACACATAATAGCTTATTGTAATGACTTATGCAAATGTCTTAAAGTTAATATTTTAAACTGTTATCTTAGAAAGTAGAGAGGAATCCAACAGATTTTTTTTCCAAAACAAAACAAAATAACATTGCCTTGATAACCTACTTTAAGTATCACATATATTATATCCCTTTTATCTTCCTCATTTCTTGCACAACTGCTTTTTTGGTTTTGATAAAATTCTCTGTTGTTTATTGGTTAACTGATATGTTTACAAGAAAATCTCATGCTTTTCATAAGATAGTGGAGCAACTCTGCATCACGGCAATCAAATGGGCTGAATTGAAATGAAAATCAAAGGTATTGGCCATTTCCTGAAGCTCTAAATAAACACACACACATATAATTTTAGGCTTTAAATTTAATAACCATCTTGTATGAGATTGGAAGAGTTAACAATAAGTGATTTTATTAAGAAATCATGAGAGGTTAGAGTAATGATACTAATGTTTTTCACTAAAGTTTATATTTTTACTATTTATAATTACATTAATATTTCCAAATTTGGTCTCTACCATTGTTTTTATACCTTCTCATTTATCTTTATAGTATAAACTATGCAAGTTTAATGAATTACCTTAAATTATTGCACATTCGTAGTATCATATATTTATTAGAAAAAGAAAATTTAAACCTTCTCCTCCAGATGGTATAATTTTGCATTTGCCAGGACCAGGATACCCTTCAAAGATTGGTCATCCGATGTGCTTGTAGTGTAAATTTGGAGGCATTTTTATCCGTTAATTTTGTTTATGTGTATTATTTACCTTCATTTTGTTGGATTTTATAATTCCTTTGCAAGGAAGAATATTGCACCACAAGATATACCCGTTCATTGAAGAAAATGGTTAAGGCACCAGGTGATTTTAGGCAAATACTTTGGATATATGATCAAATTAGTGTCAAATTGAATTTTGTTTTTCTTTTCTACCGCTGACCTTTTTATTTATGTGGTGGGCCTATTCCTTTATTTTTTTATTTTTTTCACAATTAGTGAAGTCATAATATTTGATGCAAGCATCCCAACGTTACAAAAAAATATTCCTTTAAAAGTTAAACGTTTTAAAAAAATGAATAAATTGTAGGAAAGGGACCAAATGTTATTGTTATTGGCCAATTTTCGTTTTGTCTTCTTCCTTATTCATACTAGAGTATTGGCCAAGTATTATTTTGATAGGTAAATCCTACAAATTTAAATCATATCAGCATGGCTTTCATTGAAAAAATTAACATGAGTAAAAATGTTTAATATCAAGAGAAAAAAAAGCATCACATTCCCTCACTGCCTTCTGAAATTGCAATTTGTGCCTATAACACTAATTTATTTCAACTACTTTTTCTTCTTATTTAGCTTTAGCATTTCATGTTTTAATAACCTTCATGTTTCATCATTAGTAGTAGCATACATTGTGCTTGCAAGTGAAGATATTTTCATCCAATGGTTTCAAAAATGGATTTTTCCTTTTTAGGATTGTTATTGCTTTTTATAAAATTTGAAGAACCAGGAATTAGCAGAAAATTATATTTTGCACGCCCAAATTTATTTTTAATTCTCCTAATTTCTATTTAAAAACTTATATTTCACAATAAAAAAATTAATCAAATAAAAAAAGTTAATTACATTATTTACAAATATTTCAATTACTTATCATACATTTTAATTATATGCTATTTCAAATTTAAATAATATGTAGTATTGTTCTTAATGAACATCTCAAATTTTTCATAAAAAAACTAAAAAAATACAACAAAATGTAACTTTTACATTATCTTTAAGCACATACCTATATTTATCATTTTATTATAAAAACATAAAAAGTTCTGTCATAACTACTATAAAAATTACTTCTTCAACTCAAAATTGCTTATTTTAACAACACAATACTATTAGTTAAAAATTAAAGTTAATAATTATCCTATATATAATTAAATCATTATTTTCAAACCTACCGCCCAACGCGCGGGCCCTAATTTAGTTCATATATTAATATTAAAATGATGAAAATAAGTTTGATGAGATAAACTCAACTGTACTGAATTATACACCTCTGTTAAGGGTTGATAATTGAGGAGGAATACATGCATTTTTAGTTAAAACCTAAGCAACATCATTTTCTTCCCTAGCTAAAATAAGGAATGTTTTGGTCAATTGACAAATATTTGCTACATTAAGATTTTTCCGAGCAGGGTGAAATGTAGAAAAATTTATCATCCGAACAACTTCCAAATTATTTCATTAAAAAATGACCTTCGTGAGAGACAACTCAACAACAAACTTATGGTTCGTTTGGCTCAGCTTATTTCTAGCTTATAAGTTGTTTGTAAGCTAAAGTGGAAAATAAGATCTTTAAAAAATAAAGTAAAAGTTGTTTGACGATTTCAATTTTTTAAACTAAAAAAGCTATTTTAAATTAAAAGTTGTTTGGTAAAATTTTTTTGATAAAAAATATTTTATTTTATTTATAATTAACATAAATATTAGTTAGTTAATTATTTTAAAAAAAATTATCAATAAGAAAAATATTTTTTATGATTTCTTATTGTATAAATAAAAAATAACAATTCATAATTTATGAAAGAGGCCGTAAATATTTATAAAAACTTTTATTTTAATTAAAATTACTATAAGAGAGTATGTAATTATGATAATATATTATTAACTAATGAAAATTTTAAAGTTAAAGATAATTTTTTTTTTAAAATAAAATTCAATAGTATAATAAATTATATTAATAAATATCATTATTTTTTTACATTTTAATAGTAATTATATTATATAAATTAAATAATAATAATTAAAATAAAGATTCTGAAAATAAATTTTATTGACTAAAATAATTCTTTCACAATATTCTATGAAAATAAATTTTATTATTAAAACATGGTAAGTAAATGGTTAAGGTGGGACTTCACATTTCTTCCCAACTAGAAATACCCACAACAGTGATGCTTTACTTTATTCTTTAATTTTTTCTATTGCATACTGTCTTTTTTTCTCAATCATACCAAAAACAAATTGGAGAAGGGGTCAAGTCGTCAAGGGGGAATACAATTGTTATGTGATCAACATGCTACTCTGAAAATCCCTTCCTACAGGTGTGAGGTGTGTGGAGGTTCGAAGATAAATAAGAAGAATACAATAAATAATATGTGCGCGGAGGTTCGAAGGTTGAACCCATTAGAAAAAAGCTCCGCGTTTTTAATAATAAGCTGTAAATAGTTACTTTTAAATAAGTTCATTCTCTTCTCATAAAATAAGAAGCTTCTCAAATATAAGAGCTTTTGTATTTAAGTGTTAGGCTAAACTTTTACTTTTAAGAAGAAAAAAAGCTAAAAATAAGCCCCACCAAACACACACTTAATAGCTTCTCTGATACCACCAATTTCAACTAATCCAAAATCCTTGAGTTATATATGGCAATAAATCTGGAACATTTTTGTTGCAAAAACACTACCCCAATGATCTCATATAATGATCTCAATACCCATAAACCTTCACCAACTTCCACTGCATCAATATTCACCTTCAAGCCATAGAAGGGGACCCAACACCTGTAGAACCCAAATATTATGCAAAATAGAGTTTAGGACTCTCTATTCAACATGTCCAGCGCTTTGTATACTTGTTGCAGAGAGTTCATTACTCAATAGAATTGTCTTTTGACAATAGCTGAGTTAAATATTAAACGAATATTGCACAAAAGTTGTTCTACGTAAGTTCATTATAATCAAATATTAATTTATGAGAACTTGTTCACGTAACAAAAATTAATATTCCAATTTTGTTTTCATATCTATAATATAGCACTTACACATCATTACGACTCAATAATCCTTGTATCTCAACCTAAGAGGCACGGGAACGAGAAGGTCATAATGGTAGAGATTTGCACAAAGAGAATGGTTTTAGACAATCAATTGCGGAACTAAAACATAAACAATTAACTATACATCTAAAAACTATGTCAATATTTTAGGATATGTTCCGTGAAAATATATGCCAGCAACAAAAAAGATCATTAGAAAATATGGTTAAATATGCAATAACATGTATTCCACGCTATGCAAGCAAACAAATGCCTCATGCAAGATATGTTTCTGGGATGGATATTTTGCTCTGAGATATTTTCTTATTTTTTTCATGTGAAATTTGTGTGCCATTTGAGAATGGGGATAGACTTTGAAAGATAACATGACATTTGTTTTTACATCAATATAAAAATTTTACAATGTTGTAATATAAAAATAGATAAACTCTATATCATGATCCTGAAGAAAGTGTAAAGCAAAATAACAATTATGATCCTGAAGAAAGTGTAAAGCAAAAGTCCATCAACATTTTAACATTGACAAATTAGAAATGAAATTTGAAAATTATAACTTTGAGCATTTAACAAACAGAGAATAAAGAAAGGGCATCTAAATCAATATTAAAAATGTTATGCGAAAGACTTATGTAGTCAGTGATCCATCTTGAAAGGTGATGAAAGCGTTGCCTTGTATTGCAACTGGTGGAAAGAAATCAAAGATATCATTAAACATATTTCCTTTCACATTGATAGGTGATATTCACTCTTTAATTACCTCAGTCAACTAAATAAATATCAATTTTTTTATAACTTAAGGTTCTATTGACTCTATCAAAGAACTAAACTCTAACAAAAAAAAATGTTTTATATGTCAAATTTGGGCATGTCCTCTTGACAACCCTTCTACTGAATCTATAATGATGTATTTCTTAGTCTCAACATCATGAAAATAAAGTTAGGACCACGCCATTTTTTAGAAAATTAGCAATATAATCCAATATTCTCCAAAATTGACACATCAAAATTATTGCAAGAGCCATGATAAATCTATATTGTTGTGCAAATCAAGAGATCTGGACAAAAAATCTTTTCATGCAGAATTATGCATTAAAAGTACTCACAGTGCTAAAAATTTTGACAAATGTAGAATTAGCAAAATAAATTTCACATGTAGATAATAAATTGAATCTTTCTCCCAACAACAGTTCCTTTCAACTTTCAGAAATGAAGGCAACCTGCAATTGTGTTTTAATTAGGTTACATATTAGTTTGCAATCCTGCTAATATATTCAAATGACCAATTGTTCATGAGACCATGATGCCATGCTAGGATTGAGATAAGTGCAATAACTAAAAATCTATGATTTATATTGACAATCAACGGTAAAGCAATAAGAAATTAAATTACCATCTCCAACTGAATGTGATTATTCACCAATGAAATTTCATCTTTAGCTTTCTTCTCCTTTATTACAAACGAAGAAAATGTAAGTCCATAAACCAAGGAAGATGAAAAAGACTACCAAGCTCAATTCAAATGTGTACACAACGTTCAAATAAATCTACACAAATTCAGTTCATGCATTTATCATTTATCATGGTCTGAAAAGGTAATGACTAATAATCACCATGGTCGTGCGGCACGACCCTTCCCCTCCCGCTGCTCCCATCATGGTGTTTCATCGCTTCTCTCACTCTGTTCCTGAGTCCTGTTATCTGTGCGACCAACCGCCATGGCCATCAAATCACCAAGCCATGTTCGTTCAACCACCGAGTCATGACTGTGCGACCACCGTGCCACGACCCTTCCCCTCCCACTCCTCCCGTCATGGTGTTTCCTCACTTCCCTCAGTCCGTTCCGGAGTTCTATTTTCTGTTCGACCACCGCGCCATGGCCGTGCGACCATCGTGCACGGTATTGAAATTCGATCTCCACATGGTATTCCTCTAACATGTCTCACCTATTCGAACACCGCGCCAACGTTGCCTGGCCACCGCGGCAACGTTGTATAAAATCCATCGTGCACCGCCTCTTCGTATAACAGGAGTCTCACGTCCCCCGCCCTAGCCTCTTCTATGATGGCGTCTAATGAGATCTCCACCGCCTGAAAAACCCGAGACGGTGCACAGCCTAGACCGTGGCGCGTCGTATCCCTTCGCTCCAGCAATTCCCCCATTCGTCGACGTCAGATCTCAACCACAACCACTTCTTCCGCCCTTGCAGTTTGTCAAACGATGTCCACTGCCCACCTTCGCATGCGCTGGAAGTGGTTGGCTTCTTTGACATTTTACTGAATATATGGTTGGAAGAATTTTATTTGAATAAAGCCTTATTTTCTTTTAACTTAACTTTATACTTCCGGCCTTATTGCCCTAGCATTGTAAAATTAGCTTATAGGTTACATGCATTTGATAAAGTTTTTATCTTATTTTCCTTTTGCAAATAACTCATATTGTGATTGGTGATGATGGACACTATGTGGCTGTGATCATGGAACTTGAGGCTATAGGATCTAAGGTTATACCATTTTTTGCTGGTTGACTTCACTTTTTAGGGCCGGCGGAGAAGTTCTTGATTGATCCAATACAGGTAACAATAATCCCTTTTTCTTTAATGACTACACATAATAGCTTATTGTAATGACTTATGCAAATGTCTTAAAGTTTATATTAGCTTGTACTCTTTTATTTTATTTTAGGTAACGAAGCTACATTTGAATCATTACAATAAACTATGTAGTTTTCAATTTTTTAAATCTAAATCCAATTTCTTTTTAAGAAAATAAGAAATGAGTTATTTTCTTAAATTTTAAGAAATCACGTATGCTTTATTTGAACTATATTTGTTAACTTTTTGAACTGTGTAAGGTGATTCAACTATAAAAACTGAAACTGGATGGATGATTTATAGCTAGATCCACACATGATTTACATTCCCTATTAAGCAATAGCCTCAGCAGAATTCTTATATATCACTGCCCAATTGTTCACTGTCTTCACATTTTTATCTGTTTTCAATTAATTTTTACTGGGAATTACTTACATTTAACTAAATTTTTCTTGCATGTTACACTCTCAAATTTATGTGCTTATGATTTACAATTGCCAACCGACCCATGTATATATCTGGAACAAAAGTCTCTCAAAATGCAAAAGGAAATCCTGTGCCAATCCCTTTATTGTAATTGAACAAACAAAGAATGTAACACTTCCCCCGTTGTTTTTGCATATAAAGAAAGTTGTTGCATATAATCTACTGTGTGCTCACTAAAACCTTCAATTTATTGGCTTCCATTTAATCTTTGATTTTTTTCTTCATCCTCTCCCACCAAATAAACCAATTACCTTATCCTTAATCAATTTGTGTCTAAGATTTAGTGATATACTATTGCTGGGTGAAGCTTTTTATCTGATCAACAGTCTCCTCATATAGTGATTTGGAACTTTATAAAAAAAGGTGATCTTTTCTTTATGAACAAAAGCAATGATATTTGCATTTAATAAATATTTTTCAGCCACTTGCTTAGAGTTGTCTGCTAAATCTACTGTTGTTAACATCTTTAATTTTAATTAAGTGGATGTCATTGGTCTCAATAACATCGGAAACAGAGTTTTCTGTATCCAATACAAGTTGCTCTTCAAGTTGCTGGTAGAGATCCCAAAACAGGTAACAATAATTCCTATTTACTTTAATGACTACACATAATAGCTTATTGTAATGACTTATGCAAATGTCTTAAAGTTAATATTTTAAACTGTTATCTTAGAAAGTAGAGAGGAATCCAACAGATTTTTTTTCCAAAACAAAACAAAATAACATTGCCTAAATAACATACTTTAAGTATCACATATATTATATCCCTTTTATATTCCTCATTTCTTACACAACTACTTTTTTATTTTGATAAAATTCTCTGTTGTTTATTGGTTAACTGATATGTTTACAAGAAAATCTCATGCTTTTCATAAGATAGTGGAGCAACTCTTCATCACGGCAATCAAATGGACTGAATTGAAATGAAAATCAAAGGTATTGGCCATTTCCTGAAGCTCTAAATAAACACACACACACGCATATAATTTTAGGCTTTAAATTTAATAACCATCTTGTATGAGATTGGAAGAGTTAACAATAAGTGATTTTATTAAGAAATCATGAGAGGTTAGAGTAATGATACTAATGTTTTTCACTAAAGTTTATATTTTTACTATTTATAACTACATTAATATTTCCAAATTTGGTCTCTACCGTTGTTTTTGTACCTTCTTATTTATCTTTATAGTATAAACTATGCAACTTTAATGAATTATCTTAAATTATTGCACATTAGTAGTATCATATATTTATTAGAATAAGAAAATTTAAACCTTCTCCTCCAGATGGTATAATTTTGCATTTGTCAGGACCAGGATACCCTTCAAAGATTGGTCATCCGATGTGCTTGCAGTGTAAATTTGGAGGTATTTTTATCCGCTAATTTTGTTTATGTGTATTATTTACCTTCATTTTGTTGGATTTTATAACTCCTTTGCAATGAACAATATTGCACCACAAGACATACTCGTTCATTGAAGAAAATGTTTAAGGCACCAGGTTATTTTAGGCAAATACTTTGGATATATGATCAAATTTGTGTCAAATTGAATTTTGTTTTTCTTTTCTATCGCTGACCTTTTTATTTATGTGGTGGGCCTATTCCTTTTTTCTTTTTATATTTTTCACAATTAGTGAAGTCATAATATTTGATGCAAGCATCCCAACGTTACAAATAAATATTTCTTTAAAAGTTAAACGTTTAAAAAAAATGAATAAATTGTAGGAAAGGACCAAATGTTATTGTTATTGGCCATTTTTCGTTTTGTCTTCTTCCTTCTTCATACTAGAGTATTGGCCAAGTATTATTCTTATAGGTAAATCCTACAAATTTAAATCATATCAGCATGGCTTTCATTGAAAAACTTAACATGAATAAAAATGTTTAATATCAAGAGAAAAAAAAAGCATCACATTCCCTCACTGCCTTCTGAAATTGCAATTTGTGCCTAGAACACTAATTTATTTCAACTACTTTTCCTTCGTAATTAGCTTTAGCATTTCGTGTTTCAATAACCTTCATGTTTCATCATTAGTAGTAGCATACATTGTGCTTGCAGGTGGAGATATTTTCATCCAATGGTTTCAAAAATGGATTTTTCTTTTTAGGATTGTTATTGCTTTTTATAAAATTTTGAAGAACCAAGAATTAGCAGAAAATTATATTTTGCACCCCCAAATTTATTTTTAATTCCCCTAATTTCTATTTAATAACTTATATTTCACAATAAAAAAATTAATCAAATAAAAAAAGTTAATTACATTATTTACAAATATTTCAATTACTTATCATACATTTTAATTATATGCTATTTCAAATTTAAATAATATGTAGTATTGTTCCTAATGAACATCTCAAATTTTTCATAAAAAAACTAAAAAAATACAACAAAATTTAACTTTTACGTTATCTTTAAGCACATACCTATATTTATCATTTTATTAAAAAAACATAAAAAGTTCTGTCATAACTATTATAAAAATTACTTCTTCAACTCAAAATTGCTTATTTTAACAACACAATATTATTAGTTATAAATTAAAATTAATAATTATCATATATATGTTTAAAACATTATTTTCAAACCTACCACGCAACGTGCGGGCCCTAATCTAGTTCATATATTAATATTAAAATGATGAAAATAAGTCTGATGAGATAAACTCAACTGCACTGAATTATACACCTCTGTTGAGGGTTGATAATTGAGGAGGAATACATGCATTTTTAGTTAAAACCTAAGCAACACCATTTTCTTCCCTAGCTAAAATCAGGAATGTTTTGGTCAATTGACAAATATTTGATACATTAAGATTTTTCCGAGCAGGATGAAATGTAGAAAAATTTATCATCCGAACAACTTCCAAATTATTTCATTAAAAAATGACCTTCGTGAGAGACAACTCAACAACAAACTTAATAGCTTCTCTGGTACCACCAACTTCAGCTAATCCAAAATCCTTGAGTTATATATGGCAATAAAACTGGAACATTTTTGTTGCAAAAACACTACCCCAATGATCTCATATAATGATCTCAATACCCATAAACCTTCACCAACTTCCACTGCATCAATATTCACCTTCAAGCCATAGAAGGGGACCCAACACCTGTAGAACCGAAATATTATGCAAAATAGAGTTTAGGACTCTCTATTCAACATGTCCAGCGTTTTGTATACTTGTTGCAGAGAGTTCATTACTCAATAGAATTGCTGAGTTAAATATGAAACGAATAATGCACAAAAGTTGTTCTACGTAAGTTCATTATAATCAAATATTAATTTATGAGAACTTGTTCACATAACAAAAATTAATATTCCAATTTTGTTTTCATATCTATAATATAGCACTTACACATCATTACGACTCAATAATCCTTGTATCTCAACCTAAGAGGCACGGGAACGGGAAGGTCATAATGGTAGAGATTTGCACAAAGAGAATGGTTTTAGACAATCAATTGCGGAACTAAAACATAAACAATTAACTATACATCTAAAAACTATGTCAGTATTTTAGGATATGTTCCGTCAAAATATATGTTAGCAACAAAAAAGATCATTAGAAAATACGGTTAAGTATGCAATAACATGTATTCCATGTTATGCAAGCAAACAAATGCCGCATGCAAGATATGTTTCTGAGATGGATATTTTGCACTTAGTTGAGATATTTTCTTATTTTTTCATGTGAAACTTGTGTGCCATTTGAGAATGGGGATAGACTTTGAAAGCTAAACTGACATTTGTTTTTACATCAATATTAAAATTTTACAATGTTGTAATATAAAAATAGATAAACTCTATATCATGATCCTGAAGAAAGTGTAAAGCAAAATAATAATCATGATCCTGAAGAAAGTGTAAAGCAAAAGTGCATCAACATTTTAACATTGACAAATTAGAAATGAAATTTGAAAATTATAACTTTGAGCATTTAACAAACAGAGAATAAAGAAAAGGGCATCTAAATCAATATTAAGAATGTTATGCGAAAGACTTATGTAGTCAGTGATCCATCTTGAAAGGTGATGAAAGCGTTGCCCTGCATTGCAACTGGTGGAAAGAAATCAAAGATATCATTGAACATATTTCCTTTCACATTGATAGGTGATATTCACTCTTTAATTACCTCAGTCAACTAAATAAATATCAATTGTTTTATAACTTAAGGTTCTATTGACTCTATCAAAGAACTAAACTCTAACAAAAAAATGTTTTCTATGTCAAATTTGGGCATGTCCTCTTGAGAACCCTTCTACTGAATCTATAATGATGTATTTCTTAGTCTCAACATCATGAAAATAAAGTTAGGACCACGCCATTTTTTAGAAAATTAGCAATATAATCCAATATTCTCCAAAATTGACACATCAAAATTATTGCAAGAGCCATGATAAATCTATATTGTTGTGCAAATCTAAGAGATCTGGACAAAAAATCTTTTCATGCAGAATTATGGATTAAAAGTACTCACAGTGCTAAAAATTGACACATGTAGAATTAGCAACATAAATTTCACATGTAGCTAATAAATTGAATCTTTCTCCCGACAACCGTTCCTTTCAACTTTCAGAAATGAAGGCAACCTGCAATTGTGTTTTAATTAGGTTACATATTAGTTTGCAATCCTGCTAATATATTCAAATGACCAATTGTTCATGAGACCATGATGTCATGCTAGGATTGAGATAAGTGCAATAACTAAAAATCTATGATTTATATTGACAATCAACGGTAAAGCAATAAGAAATTAAATTACCATCTCCAACTGAATGTGATTATTCACCAATGAAATTTCATCTTTAGCTTTCTTCTCCTTTATTACAAACGAAGAAAATGTAAGTCCATAAACCAAAGGAAAATGAAAAAGACTACCACGCTCAATTCAAATGTATACACAACATTCAAATATTTCTACACAAATTCAGTTCATGCATTTATCATTTATCATAATCTGAAAAGTTAATGACTAATAATCACCATGAGTAAAAAAGAAGCAATGAAAATCCATATTCATCTATCTATAAATCAAATACAATATAACTAATAAAAAAGGCGATTCCATTATCTATAAGGTTATCTGTTCAACCTTCCTCCCCTGTCAGAGCAATATTCAGGTGATATTATTATTGTATAACAAAAATGCAATGGAAGAAAATGCAAGAAAATATTCCCAACACCGGAGTAGTGTAAATTGAATAAAAGCAACGATCTCTTCCTCTCTGCTATGTATTAGACTAATGCTTGGGTAGCTAATAAAAGTCTTTTTATAAATAATTAAAGCTGAGTCACGCGGTTTGAGGCTGCCATGTCATATTTATAATAGCCACTTGTACTCATTTGTTACACGTCATTAAAAATCTGAGGTGTCACACTTGTATATGGCGCACCTCCCTTCCTCATACCTGCAAGTATACTACCCACGCTTCCTGTGTGCTGAACAAGTGTATTATAATTTTTTCCCTCATTTAATTTTCCATTTTTCCATCTTCTGAGACCTAACCGAGCCATGGTCATGCGGCACGACCCTTCCCCTCCCGCTGCTCCCATCATGGTGTTTCATCGCTTCTCTCACCCTCAGTCCTGTTATCTGTGCGACCAACTGCCATGGCCATCCAATCACCAATCCATGTTCGTTCAACCACCGAGTCATGGCTGTGCGACCACTGGGCCACGACCTTTCCCCTCCCACTCCTCCCGTCATGGTGTTTCCTCGCTTCCCTCAGTCCGTTCCGGAGTTCTATTTTCTGTTCGACCACCGCGCCATGGTCGTGCGACCATCGTGCCACGGTCGTGAAATTCGATCTCCACATGGTATTCCTCTAACATGTCTCACCTATTCGACCATCGCGCCAACGTTGTCTGGCCACCGCGGCAACGTTGTATAAAATCCATCGTGCACCGCCTCTTCGTATATCAGGAGTCTCACGTCCCCGCCCTAGCCTCTTCCATGATGGCGTCTAATGAGATCTCCACCACCTGAAAAACCTGAGACGGTGCACAGCCTAGACCGTGGCACGTCGTATCCCTGTCGCTCCAGCAATTCCCCCATTCGTCGACGTCGGATCTCAACCACAACCACTTCTTCCGCCCTTGCAGTTTGTCAAACGATGTCCACTGCCCACCTTCGCATGCGCTGGAAGTGGTTGGCTTCTTTGACATTTTACTGAATATATGGTTGGAAGAAATTTATTTGAATAAAGCCTTATTTTCCTTTAACTTAACTTTATACTTCCGGCCTTATTGCCATAGCATTGTAAAATTAGCTTATAGGTTACATGCATTTGATAAAGTTTTTATCTTATTTTCCTTTTGCAAATAACTCATATTGTGATTGGTGATGATGGACACTATGTGGCTGTGATCATGGAACTTGAGGCTATAGGATCTAAGGTTATTCCATTTTTTGCTGGTTGACTTCACTTTTTAGGGCCAGTGGAGAAGTTCTTGATTGATCCAATACAGGTAACAATAATCCCTTTTTCTTTAATGACTACACATAATAGCTTATTGTAATGACTTATGCAAATGTCTTAAAGTTTATATTAGCTTGTACTCTTTTATTTTATTTTAGGTAATGAAGCTACATTTGAATCATTACAATAAACTATGTAGTTTTCTAATTTTTAAAATCTAAATCCAATTTCTTTTTAAGAAAATAAGAAATTAGTTATTTTCTTAAATTTTAAGAAATCACGTATGCTTTATTTGAACTATATTTGTTAACTTTTTGAACTGTGTAAGGTGATTCAACTATAAAAACTGAAACTGGATGGATGATTTATAGCTAGATCCACATATGATTTACATTCCCTAATAAGCAATAGCCTCAGCAGAATTCTTATATATCACTGCCCAATTGTTCATTCTCTTCACATTTTTATCTGTTTTCAATTAATTTTGACTGGGAGTTACTTACATTTAACTAAATTTTTCTTGCATGTTACACTCTCAAATTTATGTGCTTATGATTTAGAATTGCCAACCGATCCATGTATATATTAGGAACAAAAGTCTCTCAAAATGCAACACGAAATCCTGTGCCAATCCCTGTATTGTAACTGAAGAAACAAAGAGTGTAATTATAATACACTTCACCTGTTGTTTTTGCATGTAAAGAAAGTTGTTGCATATAATCTACTGTGTGCTCACTAAAACCTTCAATTTATTGGCTTCCATTTAATCTTTGGTTTTTTTCTTCATCCTTTCCCACCAAATAAACCAATTACATTATCCTTAATCAATTAGTGTCTAAGATTTAGTGATATACTATTGCTGGGTGAAGCTTTTTATTTGATCAACAGTCTCCTCATATAGTGATTTGGAACTTTATAAAAAAAGGTGATCTTTTCTTTATGAACAAAAGCAATAATATTTGCATTTAATAAATATTTTTCAGCCACTTGCTTAGAGTTGTCTGCTAAATCTACTGTTGTTAACATCTTTAATTTTAATTAAGTGGATGTCATTGGTCTCAATAACATCGGAAACAGAGTTGTCTGTATCCAATACAAGTTGCTCTTCAAGTTGCTGGTAGAGATCCCAAAACAGGTAACAATAATCCCTTTTTACTTTAGTGACTACACATAATAGCTTATTGTAATGACTTATGCAAATGTCTTAAAGTTAATATTTTAAACCGTTATCTTAGAAAGTAGAGAGGAATCCAACAGATTTTTTTTCCAAAACAAAACAAAATAACATTGCCTTAATAACCTACTTTAAGTATCACATATATTATATCCCTTTTATCTTCCTCATTTCTTGCACAACTGCTTTTTTTATTTTGATAAAATTCTCTGTTGTTTATTGGTTAACTGATATGTTTACAAGAAAATCTCATGCTTTTCATAAGATAGTGGAGCAACTCTGCATCACGGCAATAGAATGGGCTGAATTGAAATGAAAATCAAAGTTATTGTCCATTTCCTGAAGCTCTAAATAAACACACACACACACGCATATAATTTTAGGCTTTAAATTTAATAACCATCTTGTATGAGATTGGAAGAGTTAACCATAAGTGATTTTATTAAGAAATCATGAGAGGTTAGAGTAATGATACGAATGTTTTTCACTAAAGTTTATATTTTTACTATTTATAATTACATTAATATTTCCAAATTTGGTCTCTACCATTGTTTTTGTACCTTCTTATTTATCTTTATAGTATAAACTATGCAAGTTTAATGAATTACCTTAAATTATTGCACATTAGTAGTATCATATATTTATTAGAAAAAGAAAATTTAAACCTTCTCCTCCAGATGGTATAATTTTGCATTTGCCAGGACCAGGATACCCTTCAAAGATTGGTCATCCGATGTGCTTGCAGTGTAAATTTGGAGGCATTTTTATCCGTTAATTTTGTTTATGTGTATTATTTACCTTCATTTTGTTGGATTTTATAATTCTTTTGCAAGGAAGAATATTGCACCACAAGACATACCCGTTCATTGAAGAAAATGGTTAAGGCACCAGGTGATTTTAGGCAAATACTTTGGATATATGATCAAATTAGTGTCAAATTGAATTTTGTTTTTCTTTTCTACCACTGACCTTTTTATTTATGTGGTGGGCCTATTCCTTTATCTTTTTATATTTTTCACAATTAGTGAAGTCATAATATTTGATGCAAGCATCCCAACGTTACAAAAAAATATTCCTTTGAAAGTTAAATGTTTTAAAAAAAATGAATAAGTTGTAGGAAAGGGACCAAATGTTATTGTTATTGGCCATTTTTCGTTTTGTCTTCTTCCTTCTTCATAATAGAGTATTGGCCAAGTATTATTTTGATAGGTAAATCCTACAAATTTAAATCATATCAACATGGCTTTCATTGAAAAAAATAACATGAGTAAAAATGTTTAATATCAAGAGAAAAAAAAGCATCACATTCCCTCACTGCCTTCTGAAATTGCAATTTGTGCCTAGAACACTGTAACATCCCAAAAATTATACTTAAATCAAACTAGAGGAAAGTTGGGAGTGGGTTGAGAGGCTGAGTAGGAGAGGAAGAATTACAAGAAAGAATATGAGGATGAGTAAGAATCTATGGGTATTAAAGGGGTGATTTCAGAAGAATAATTGAGTTGAGTATGAATTATGGCAAAAGGAACTAGGAATGATAGAGTAGGTGAGAGTTAGGAGAGTTAAATTTAAGAGTTTAAGTGTTAAAGTTCTCATTCAATTAACATCCTGATAGTTAAGATCTTTGACGAATTAAAAGTGATTAGAATAATGATAGTAAGTTCAGTAATTAAGAAAAGAGTAATTAGGAAATTGTAACATTCCGTAATTCAGAACTTCTATTAATTCATAAGATTAAGATAGGAATTTATATGTTAATAATGAAGGAAAGAAAGTTTAAGAAATTAGGAGATAAAACTTAGGTTAAAAACCAAGTTCCAAGTTTTTAAGCAAATTAGGGAGTTAGGAGTTTCTGGTAATCGATTACCAGCATCTTGTAATCGATTACCTGAGAGCTGAATTTTGGGTAATCGCCTGTCAAGGATGTGTAATCGATTACCTGAGAGCTGTTCTTTCGGTAATCGATTATGTAATCGATTACCTGAGGGCTGAGTTTTTGGTAATCGATTACCAAGGGATTGTAATCGATTACCAGATTCCCAGAAAGGCTTTCTAGTGTATTTTCGCCTCTGGTAATCGATTACAGTATGTCTGTAATCAATTACCGTCGCTCCAGTATGTAAGGTCGAGAACATGCAAAATCAGATTTCTCATTTTTCTTCCTTCCCCTTCTTCAACCTAGAGAGAGAGAGGGTCCTAGAGAGAGAATGTTCGTTTTGGAGCTTAGGAAGGAGATTGAAGCAAGAATCATCAAGTGGATCACTCCTATTCCTCATTCTTCTCTTGGTTTTCGAGATTGGGTGAGTACAACTCACAAACACACACTCCCTTTTGATTTTGAGTTTTCCCCAATGTATGAACCCTACTCTCTAATTCCCTTTCTATATGAATATAGTGGTTAGATTAGCGATGCTTGTACGTGATTGAGTAATTTGGTTAGGTTTTTCATTGAAAACCTTAGGGTAGCGAGATTTACGAAATTGTCGAAATGCTCATTGTATGAACCTTATCCCTTTAATTCCCTTTCTGTATGGTTGATTGATGTTATGATTTACTTGGAAAATCTTTGAATGTCGAAAGTTACGGAATCATAGAAATGCTTTAAACTTCAGCTTTAGTAGTTGATTCATGTTAAGCCGGTTTCGACCGTGAGTTAATTCAAACTGGCCTTTGCGCTATGAGTTAAAAATTTAGTAATTATGTAAAAACTTGACTTCGGTCCAGTAATGGGTGGGATTCGTCCCCGGGAAAGACGTTTCCCGTAGTCTGAGCTCAGTTCTAACTCCAGTTTAAGTGATAAGTTCATGCCTACTTGGCACAGCAGTGAGTTGCATCATTAGTGCATTTATTTGTTTTAGTTATGATCATGATTATGGTTACATATTAGTTAATAATTGACTTTCCCACACCGCATGTCTCACCTATTAGTTTATTTAAGTTATGTTCTAAGAAGTTCGTTAAATTGTTAATTGTCATTGATATATGCTCCTTGCAGTCATGCATGTGATTGTATTCACTGGGATTATTATCTCACCCCACGTTTCAGGGATATATTTAGTGATGCAGGTACTTCCGGTGAGGTTGAGGCAGCTAAGGTGAGGGTGGAGCTGAGTCTTAATTCAGCTGGGAGATTAGTTTAATAGAAGTAGTTCCTGATGTATTTGTGTTTTGGTAATCAGTTATTTGTCGTGGTGTACTAATGTAAATTGTATAAGTATAATTATTCTTAATTGGCCACTGAGGCCTAGCTTTAATGATATGATATTGAATGTATTGGTTTTGCTGATTTTCAGGTTAAGCAGTTTCTGGTAATTGTCCGGTTTTTAGGGAAGACTCTGCCGGATTTCCGGTATGAGTTCTTTGAATCACATTTCTCCAAGTGTGGATTCTGCCCTAAGTTTAAGTAAGATTTACTCTTATTTTAGGGAATTTGATGTTATATTGTGATTGCTTAAGCTAATCGTTGGAAAGTTTAAGCGAATATATGACGATATTAGAAATTTAACGAAATAATTTCAAGAACTTGAGGGATAGTGTCTCCAACAGACATTATTTCTGAGTTTAGAAATTAGGGCGTTACAAACACTAATTTATTTCAACTACTTTTCCTTCTTATTTAGCTTTAGCATTTCGTGTTTTAATAACCTTCATGTTTCATCATTAGTAGTAGCATACATTGTGCTTGCAGGTGAAGATATTTTCATCCAATGGTTTCAAAAATGGATTTTTCCTTTTTAGGATTGTTATTGCTTTTTATAAAATTTGAAGAACCAAGAATTAGCAGAAAATTATATTTTGCACCCCCAAATTTATTTTTAATTCCCCTAATTTCTATTTAATAACTTATATTTCACAATAAAAAAATTAATCAAATAAAAAAAAGTTAATTACATTATTTACAAATATTTCAATTACTTATCATACATTTTAATTATATGCTATTTCAAATTTAAATAATATGTAGTATTGTTCTTAATGAACATCTCAAATTTTTCATAAAAAAACTAAAAAAATACAAAAAAATGTAACTTTTACATTATCTTTAAGCACATACCTATATTTATCATTTTATTAAAAAAAACACAAAAAATTCTGTCATAACTACTATAAAAATTACTTCTTCAACTCAAAATTGCTTATTTTAACAACACAATACTATTAGTTAAAAATTAAAATTAATAATTATCCTATATATAATTAAATCATTATTTTCAAACATACCGCGCAACCCGCGAGCCCTAATCTAGTTCATATATTAATATTAAAATGATGAAAATAAGTATGATGAGATAAACTCAACTGCACTGAATTATACACCTCTGTTGAGGGTTGATAATTGAGAAGGAATACATGCATTTTTAGTTAAAACCTAAGCAACACCATTTTCTTCCCTAGCTAAAATTAGGAATGTTTTGGTCAATTGACAAATATTTGATACATTAAGATTTTTCTGAGCAGGATGAAATGTAGAAAAATTTATCATCCGAACAACTTCCAAATTATTTCATTAAAAAATGACCTTCGTGAGAGACAACTCAACAACAAACTTAATAGCTTCTCTGGTACCACCAACTTCAGCTAATCCAAAATCCTTGAGTTATATGTGGCAATAACTCTGGAACATTTTTGTTGCAAAAATACTACCCCAACGATCTCATATAATGATCTCAATACACATAAACCTTCACCAACTTCCACTGCATCAATATTCACCTTCAAGCCATAGGAGGGGACCCAACACCTGTCGAACCCAAATATTATGCGAAATAGAGTTTATGACTCTTTATTCAACATGTCCAGCGCTTTGTATACTTGTTGCAGAGAGTTCATTACTCAATAGAATTGTCTTTTGATAATAGCCGAGTTAAATATGAAACGAATAATGCACAAAAGTTGTTCTACGTAAGTTCATTATAATCAAATATTAATTTATGAGAACTTGTTCACATAACAAAAATTAATATTCCAGTTTTGTTTTCATATCTATAATATAGCACTTACACATCATTACTACTCAATGATCCTTGTATCTCAACCTAAGAGGCACGGGAACGGGAAGGTCATAATGGTAGAGATTTGCACAAAGAGAATGGTTTTAGACAATCAATTGCGGAACTAAAACATAAACAATTAACTATACATCTAAAAACTATGTCAATATTTTAGGATATGTTCCGTCAAAATATATGCCAGCAACAAAAAAGATCATTAGAAAATATGGTTAAATATGCAATAACATGTATTCCACATTATGCAAGCAAACAAATGCCTCATGCAAGATATGTTTCTGGGATGGATATTTTGCTCTTAGTTGAGATATTTTCTTATTTTTTTCATGTGAAACTTGTGTGCCATTTGAGAATGGGGATAGACTTTGAAAGCTAACATGACACTTGTTTTTACATCAATATTAAAATTTTACAATGTTGTAATATTAAAAATAGATAAACTCTATATCTTGATCCTGAAGAAAGTGTAAAGCAAAATAATAATCATGATCCTGAAGAAAGTGTAAAGCAAAAGTCCATCAACATTTTAACATTGACAAATTAGAAATGAAATTTGAAAATTATAACTTTGAGCATTTAACAAACAGAGAATAAAGAAAGGGCATCTAAATCAATATTAAGAATGTTATGCGAAAGACTTATGTAGTCAGTGATCCATCTTGAGTGGAAAGAAATCAAAGATATCATTGAACATATTTCCTTTCACATTGATAAGTGATATTCACTCTTTAATTACCTCAGTCAACTAAATAAATATCAATTTTTTTATAACTTAAGGTTCTATTAACTCTATCAAAGAACTAAACTCTAACAAAAAAATGTTTTATATGTCAAATTTGGGCATGTCCTTTTGACAACCCTTCTACTGAATCTATAATGATGTATTTCTTAGTCTCAACATCATGAAAATAAAGTTAGGACCACGCCATTTTTTAGAAAATTAGCAATATAATCCAATATTCTCCAAAATTGACACATCAAAATTATTGCAAGAGCCATGATAAATCTATATTGTTGTGCAAATCTAAGAGATCTGGACAAAAAAAATCTTTTCATGCAGAATTATGGATTAAAAGTACTCACAGTGTTAAAAATTTTGACACATGTAGAATTAGCAAAATAAATTTCACATGTAGCTAATAAATTGAATCTTTCTCCCAACAATTGTTCCTTTCAACTTTCAGAAATGAAGGCAACCTGCAATTGTGTTTTAATTAGGTTACATATTAGTTTGCAATCCTGCTAATATATTCAAATGACCAATTGTTCATGAGACCATGATGCCATGCTAGGATTGAGATAAGTGCAATAACTAAAAATCTATGATTTATATTGACAATCAACGGTAAAGCAATAAGAAATTAAATTACCATCTCCAACTGAATGTGATTATTCACCAATGAAATTTCATCTTTAGCTTTCTTCTCCTTTATTACAAACGAAGAAAATGTAAGTCCATAAACCAAAGGAAAATGAAAAAGACTACCAGGCTCAATTCAAATGTGTACACAACGTTCAAATATATCTACACAAATCCAGTTCATGCATTTATCATTTATCATAATCTGAAAAGGTAATGACTAATAATCACCATGAGTTAAAAAGAAGCAATGAAAATCCGTATTCATCTATCTAAAATTCAAATACAATATAACTAATAAAAAAGGCGATTCCATTATCTACAAGGTTATCTGTTCAACCTTCCTCCCCTGTCAGAGCAATATTCAGGTGATATTATTATTGTATAACAAAGAATGCAATGGAAGAAAATGCAAGAAAATATTCCCAACACCGGAGTAGTTTAAATTGAATAAAAGCAACAATCTCTTCCTCTGTTATGTATTAGACTAATGCTTGGGTAGCTAATAAAAGTCTTTTTATCAGATGAAGTAAATTTAAGAGAGGGCTAAACTAAAGTATATTAGATTGTCCTCACTCATAAGTGGCAGCCACTATGTAAATTGTTTAGTTTTATAATTGATTTTATTAATAAAAAACGTTTGGAAAATAAATTGAAAATAACATAAATTAGAAAATCATATTTGGTTTTCTCCATCTTACACTTCTCTGTCTTCTCCAACCCATAAGAGTTTACCCTACAATGCCATTGTTGTCGCTACAAATCCCTGCAGCTACAAATCTGCAAACAAGTGCAAACAATGCAAATCTGCAATGTGAGCGGAAGTCATATTATAGGTGACCTTAACCTTAAACTCACATGGAATTTGAACTTTGTTTTTCAGAAGAAGAATAAGAGAAGATAGGCAATACAAGCTCACAAGGAGTTAGGATACAACCACAAAGGAACTCACAATCTAACCATGGTGATGTAATAAGCACAACACAAGATGCAGCAAGTGGCAGGAACTTGTTTGCAGATTTGCATTGTCTGCACTTGTTTGCAGATTTGGAGCTGCAGATTTGTAGCGACAACAATGGCGTTGCAGGGCAAACTCTCATGGGTTGGAGAAGACGGAGAAGACAGAGAAAACCAAATATGATTTTCTAATTTTTGTTATTTTCAATTTATTTTCCAAAGTTTTTAATTAATAAAATCAATTATAAAACTAAAAAATTTACACAGTGGCTGTCATATATGAGTGAGAAGGACAGGTTAGCATAGGGATTAACAGACACGTCAACACTTTGTTAACTTATCTAACGACGAGTACTATTTTTAAAAGAAAAATTTTTAGGGGGACTAAAAGATAAAAAAAATTAGGGGGACCAAAATAAAAACGCGTGTATTTTAGAGGGACCAAAAACATATTTAAGCCATTTTTATTTTTACAAGAAGTCATACATTAAGTCATAGAGTCTAATTCCACTTTTTCCTAAAGTATTATTTTATTAACTTTTATTGTTGAAATTGTTGGATTTAAGCAAGATCTAGACATGATACAATACAACTTGAAGACTTTCTCAATTATTTTTCATAAATTTTTTTAAGAAACAAAATTTTGCAGATTTGTCAAGTCGTATAAGAATTAGACAGTAAACAAACCTTTAAGAAAGTTTGACAGTAAACAAAAAAAAGGAAAAAAAAAGAAAAGAAAAGAAATTATGCATTATGTCCTCCTTGACATGGCACTTAAAGTATTTGGTCATGTTGTTGGTGGGAATCTTGGTCTTCACTGTATTGGTGTAAGTATGCAAATTCTTTGACAGTTATTTCTGGCTTGTGGCTTCTACATTATCATTTTCTGTAATTAATATTGTCTCTACCATGGAATTGTGAGCAGAGTCTTATATACTGATTATATGAGAGTCTGGCCTCAATATTTGCAGCAGTGTGACATCAGTTTGCATGGTTGGTGGCTCTTTTGAATCATTAACATGCCTTAACATGACATATATTTTAACCTTTCTTTGCTCTGTTGGTCTGTTCATCATTTAAGCCAAATAGGAGTTTACAACTTTACATGCCTGCTCTGTTTTCTGAACTTGCTACCTTGACGGTCCATGCTATTGGTGTGCAAGAATGGGCCCTTATTTTATTTTTCAACAACAGGTAGTTACTAATTTCGAATAAGAAACGAGTGAAAACATGTAAAACTCAGACTTTGTTAATATATTTGTATTTTTAATAGATAAGTTGAATGGATTTTTATTACTAAAATACATGGGAACATGCACCGAGAACATGGCAAGGTAAAAAACTTATGCTGTAACATCCTAGTTTCTACAAGATTTGACATTTTTTTTTTAATATGGACATCCTCCTTGGTTTGTTCCTCCCAACAAGTATCCATCTTCAGTGTGCTTCTCTGCCTCGTGTTTGGTAGTTAATGAGATAGCATCACATGTTTTCAAAATTCCAAATTGATTTCCTATGTCATTTAACTAAAATGCAAGGAAAAAAATGTGCTCAGAACTTGAAGCCATATATTTTTACGTGGTGAATTGTGGAGGAGGAACACTAATGATAATGAGCATGAAAATAGATGCACGTGGTATCACTTTTTCATGGCATGTCAAACAACTGAACAAATTAAATATATTTAATTTCTCTTTTCATATTTTAATATCTATGTTAACATTCTACAAAAAGAGGTGAATCTATGTTTTATCAAATTAATTGTTATTGTTTTGATCATCCAATCAATTGACTTTTTAATTTTGGTTATTTGATTGGATCTTATGCTGTCTACAGCCATTGTGTCTGGTTCATTGAGGTAAGGGTTCAAGTATTTATGTAGACATTATTATGGTCCATCATATTTGAGGTTCTAACAACAAGCACAATTCATGATGCAAACAGTGGATCACACTACATATGAACAGTTTGACTATAAGAGGAATGAATCTCTGGTTAACCTTTTTTTTCTTTAGTTCTAAAAAACATAGTGTGATTTGATGAATGCTTAGGTATAAGGAGTATCAACTTCAAGATTATATCTCTTGATTTCTCAAAGAGGTAAGATTCTTATCAACTCAGAGAACTGATGGTTAACATCCATTTCCTTGACATTTTTCTTTCTGCCTCAGTCTCATAAATCATAATTGGGAGAGATTGTGGACTTGTCCTGTCAAATCTAAAGACTGCAATAACCTATCCAAAACTATAAGGTGCGTGACTCTTATATTAAAACTTGGATTGAACTTTTCTTCCTCTGATTCTGACTTCCACACCCTGTATTATCTTGTGTTTATGTTGTCAGCTTGTGGCCTTTGTTCACTAAAACTTGGATTGAAGTCTCTGGTTCATCTGCTAGAGATGTTGCCAAGCAGCTGAAGGTATATTAATTAACTTGCGCTCTTTTTTTTTTGCATAGTCATCTTTTTGTCCCCTACCTATAACATTTTTGCAATATAAAAAACCTGTTTTCTTGAGATTTGTGCTTTCATAAGAAAAGTTACTTGTATAAAGTTGTTAATAGTTCATCTTTGTTTGTTGCATTGGAATGGCTAGAACTGAGTTAATACTGATATTTAGCTGTTTGGGAAAGCTTAAAATATAAGAAAAATTCTATCAAAATTTATATAGAATTTTTATTGGCACTAATATTTTATCATTAGATGAGTTGGTTAATTAGAAATGTATAATTCTGTCATATTTGTGGTTATAGATTGTTTTTTGTATGGAACAATTTCAATTGAATTCAAGTGATTTTAACATTTTCAGAAACCTGAAAATACAAAGCAAACCCTGTTGTGTAGAGTTTAAGAATTTTGATATATAAATCAATTTAGTAAAGAGTTTAAGAATTTTGATATATAAATCAATTTAGTTTTATTACTAATTTATTCACTGTTGTTTAAATCTCAATTTTATATAACTTATTGAATGAAATTTATTGTCAAATATCAAATACTTTGGACAATTATTAATAGGATTTTAGGCTTAAAAAATATCAAATTTATTGTCGGATGATGGAGGCGGCGATGGATATGATGTTGGGGAGGGTGACAACAAAGGAGAACACTTTAGTTCTAGTTTTTTTATTAATTATTATTGATTTTGAATTCTGAAAGTGTGTTATCAGTGTCTATATATATATATATATATATATTACTCAACCCAATATGATCGGGTTCGGACTTATCCAACCCAAATTTACTTAATGACCCAACCTAACCCACTAAATATTGGTCAGGTTGGTCGGGTCAGCAACACTCATGTGCATGATAAATTTCATATTGACCTGTCATTACCTATTTAGATTCTATGCACCTTCTTTTTCTTTCTTTTCTTTGTAAATTTTCTATTTTGAAATATGCCTGTGAACTAAAAAGGATCTTTTTATTAAGAAATAAATTATTCATATAACAAAGGGTCATTCTATGGTACACAAGTAAGTCTTTTGTGTACCGGTACACAAGCAAGTTAGAAGACACGTGTACCTGAAAAGTCGTGTAACGAAACTCTTCTCCATTTTGCATTTCAGAATAACATATTTCAATTCACCCCCTAAATATTGGTCTCTCTTTCTAGGTTTTCGTCTATTGCTCTCATTTTCTAATTTGTTATCACAATTCCTATAGTGGGTGTTCAATCGGTCAATCTTGTAAGCTCATTTTGTAATCTGTACTCAGTATTTCTGCTCTCAATTTCTAACATCATTTTCCTTGGTGGTTGTTCATCGTTAATCGCAAATGATCTATTCGCCTTTTGCCCTGTTAACTGTGGTCGCGAAAGAATATTGGGGTTGGAACTTCTTCGAACAGATTGTGGAACTCACACCCAACGACGTCGAAGAGTCTCCCAGCTGATAGGTTCCCCCTTTCAACCGTGCATAGGTTGGTGATTTGTCCCCTAAATTTTTAAATTTTTTTACACAACATACGCCAAGAACCACTGAGCAAATATCGCAATCATAACACCGTTAACGACACCAACATTCAAACGGAAAAGGTCCATGTCACCCATTATTAAGACCACCACGTCGATCCAAATGATACGAATCGCAACCCTTCACCGTTTTAAACATTAAATCAAAGGTTCACATTTGTTGTGTACCGGTACATAAGTTAACAACTTGTGTACCATAAACTTTACCTATAACAAAATCATACAATAACTCATATAACATACTCCACTAATTAATAAGAGAGATACAAGAAGAGAGACAAATGATGCAATAAGAAGTATAAAAATAATTTTGACAAAATAAGAATAGTAATTACTTTTTTAATATGTATGTTATTCATCAAAGTGGACATATGAAAATGAATGGAGATCTGAAAGTTTCTTCTTTTCGATTGTCTCTTTCATATTACTCATCATATTTCACTCTTTTTTTTTTATTTTTATCTGTTTCATAGTTGTACACGATTTTTATACATGATTATTGTATGATTGTAATTTCTCTTTTGTTAATTGTATGTGGCCAGTATACATGTAGAGTAAAGCAAATTTACTCCTTTTAATAATATCTCAGTATTAATATTAAATCAAAATTTATTTGGAAGCTCATGATTATCATCCGAATGAAATGGAAACCTAGCTAACACCAATCAATATATACCAAAGTAATACATTATTTATACGAAAATTGATAAGAGATTAAAACAGACCTCGGATTTAACACTTATTCATTACAACATAGACTACGTCTATAGCTTTCACTATAGTGTAGACTAGACACTATTACAAATGAACACTTAAATTATTACAAACCGCTGCAATAATGTTGAACATAATATATTTGAAAATATAATCAAAATGCTTTAACTGCAAGCTTAATACAAAGGAGGCGGGGGTGAACTATAGACGTAGGGATAATAAGGTGGAGGAGGTGATGGGGATGGTGGTGGAGGGGATTTGTAAATGTAAGGAGGAGGTGGTGGTGTCTTATAAACATAGGGTGGAGGAGGTGGAGATTTGTAAACATATGGAGGAGGTGGTGGTGACTTATAAACATAGGGTGGAGGAGGTGGAGATTTGTAAACATATGGAGGTGGTGGTGATGGTGGAGGAGGTGAGTTATAAACATAAGGAGGTGGTGGTGGGGATGTGTAGACATATGGTGGAGGAGGAGAAGGGGATGGTGGAGGTGGAGACTTATAAACATATGGAGGAGGTGGTGAAGGAGATGGTGGGGGTGGGGACTTGTAATAATATGGAGGAGGTGGTGAAGGGGATGGAGGTGGTGGTGACTTGTAGACATAGGGTGGAGGAGGTGAAGGAGATGGTGGGGGAGGAGACTTATAAACGTATGGAGGTGGTGGTGGGGACTTGTAAACATATGGTGGAGGAGGTGAAGGTGATGGTGGGGGAGGAGACTTGTAAACATATGGAGGTGGTGGAGACTTGTAGTAATATGGAGGAGATGGTGGTGGAGGGGATTTGTATACATATGGAGGTGGTGGCGGGGACTTGTAGACATATGGAGGTGGTGGGGGTGACTTATAGACATACGGAGGCGGTTTGTAATAATATGGAGGGAATTTGTAGTTATATGGAGGTGGCGATTCATAGTTATATGGAGGCGGTTTGTAATAATATGGAGGCGGTTTGTAATTATATGGAGGTGGTGATTCATAGTTATATGGAGGCGGTTTGTAATAATATGGAGGGAATTTGTAATTATATGGAGGTGGTGATTCATAGTTATATGGAGGTGGTTTGTAAAAGTAGGGAGGGAATTGTGGCGTTGGTTGTGGATAGTAAGGCTTATCATCATCAGCTGCAACAACACTGCTAGCAATTACACAAATTACTAATGCATAGATGAGTCGAGGCCACTGCCTCGGCCCAGCTGAGTTTCCCATGTTCTCTCCCTCAAGCTGCAGTCCTATTACTCGTGATCCCTTGTTACAATTTATTTATGTTTGTTGAATTGCTTGGCAAAGTATGGATTGTAAGTACCCTTTATATAGTGTTAGCCTATGTTAAATGCACAAACAAGCTGGCTCAATTAATTAAGTTTTATAATTTATACATCCTACTTTCGAGGTTGGTTCACCCTACCATTTGTTTAACACCAATTTTTTTTAATATATTTCAACTTGAAGTTTACGAAGTCAAGAAGAGAGTTAGTGATGGCATGGATGAATAGGTACTTGATCGTACTCGTTAGATTTGATCAAGTATTGAAGGGTGATTATGAGCGAGTAAGCCACACAGAAGATAAAGTAAAATATGCCAAACTTGCCTAAATATAATCTGTCTTTTCCTCATTAATTAGCTTTATTCTTTAATAATCCAAATGGCAATATTTCAGAATCGTAAAACAGTAATTATCTTCTATACAAAAAATGTTATTATGTTAAATTATTTTATGCTATTCTGGGAAGCAATACTGTGCTGTGACGACCCTATGGCTGAACACCGTTTTTTTTTTCTTCATGCATTCAGAGATATGTTTAATGTGTGTTTGATCTATCTAAAAATTGATCTGGGCTAACACTATAGAAAATAGCGTTGGTTCAGATCCACGTTTGAAATGTCACCTTCAAATAAACCAAACATGCTATTAAATAAATATTATAACTCACATTTTTAATGTTATAAATAATTATATTGAGCCTCATTTGAGTTTAGCTTAGTTATTTTTTAAGGTAAAATCAAACATATAAATTACCAACTTCATTTTAAATCAGTGTTTTTGCTGATAATACATGCGTAATTTGTTGATCTTAAGTAGTTCGTCTTTGAGGCCTTAGCCCCATATTGTTAGGAAAAGAAACAAAACAGTCCTGATTTGTTCACATATTTTTTGCCTTATGATCAAATTAATACTAAAAAATATGCTTTAGAAAATTATCAGTCATTATTATAACGCAAGTGCACCTAATCAGTTTTACTTGTCAATAGGCTTGCGCATCTGACAAGTTGCATTGAGAAAAATTCTCATTGTAGCTTAAAAATGATAAATTTTGACTTGGTATAATTACTTTTATTGACCAGTTAATTTTAAATTTCTGACTTATTTGGTATAATTTTAAAATTATCATTTTAATTTTTAAATTCTCATTGTAGCGCACTTGACCACTATATATAGAACTATATTAGTTTATTTTTTAAAAAATGAATAATTTAACAACCCTTATTAAATATATACAATTACTTTATTAAGGGATAAATATTTTTAGAATTTAAAAAAATTGTGTATTTTTCATTCCGTATTTACTATTTACCAATGCACCTTCACATTATAATGGTATATAGTTGAACCAAAGTGTGAACATAGAAATGGAATAACAAATCAAATGATAAATTAAATGTGCAAAAATATGAGGTGACACACCAGGATGGGGATTAGAGTTGTTAATTCGGGTTACCCGGCCCGACCCGGCTTGATGCGGGTAGCGGACTTTATCGGGATGAGTTAAAAAATTCGGATGTTATTTGGGCTTCTAAAATAGGTGCCCGAACTCTACCCTTTAGTGGGCTTTTTGCGAGGAGAAATATTTTTACGGGTTTTTGCGGGCTACTCGGCATTTTTGCGGGTAGCGATCTTTTTTTGGATGGACTAAAAAGTCGGGAGTTATTTGGGTCTCTAAATTAGGTGCTCAAACCCTACGTTTTTGCAGGCTTTTGCGGGATGACCCGGTCGGATCAGCCCATTTTATTGGCTCTAATGGGGATCCTCTCCACTTATTGAAGTCCTTTAATATAGGAGAGAGTTGGAGAGAGATAGAATCATGCCCCATGTAAATCCTATATTTTTCTATTGGAAAAATTAAGTATTGGAAGAAATGAAGCCCAACATGTATGTGGATCAAATATCATAATATTGTTTCAACTTAATCACGGTCTCGAATACTTAAAGCAAAACCTTATTGCCTATAATGATCATATCCAACTCGGTCTCGAGACAAAAAAAGGGGGTGACATGAGTTAAGCGCGTGCATCTTTCTTATTCTCTTTATTGTTATTTTAATATTATAAGTGGACCTTTTACCCGTTTTTGTTCACCCACACAAGTTATCTCTAGTGTATTTTTCCTTTCATCATATTCATATGACTTGGTTTACAGAAGCTAGAAAAGTAAATGGATCACTCTAGTTCGAAAACTCGTGTATGGTTATTGTAACTCAAAAATGCCAAGTCGCGTAATGTTGATTGACTGGGTACAGGTTTCTAATATTATTTTATTTATTTAATTATTTAATTATTGGGTTTATTTGTACCAGTAATTTAGTTGATCTAATAGCTATGGCTAGGAATAGACGTTAATTAACATATTGCTTGACGAATGTTTCTAATTCCTCATTGGATTGGTTTTTCTAACTAACAGATCTCTTTCCCTCGTTGATTTTCAGTTTTTCTCTCAATCTGATCAAATTAATTATATTGGTCAGATTTCCTCTTGTGATTTTTTTATCTTGATTTCCTATTACATTTGGTAGGAAGTCATTCTATTCCCTATATATTTGGTGAATTCTATATCCTCTGTGCACTGTTTGATAATTATCGTTTATATTGTTTTGTGCCATGTTGCCGGCGATTGATGTTACAGTTGTGTTCATAATAATTAATTTAGGGTGATCAATTAGCTATACTTTCAAAGTCGTTAAATTGTGCCATTGTGGAGGTCAATGTAATTTGCTCCATTTGCTGCACATGCACTCGCTGACGTAAATTTCTTACTTCACATAGCCAGTATATTAGTATTACATTACATTAATGAGACACATTCAATCCACTATTATAATTAATTTTGAATCGTTAATGGGATCACAGATAGTTACATAAATTTTTTCTTTCACAAACTCATGTATTTCCTATAGAATGGAAAATGTTATTTAAAAATAACTCTTGTCAAAATTATTTTACTTAATACGTTTCTATAAATGTTTATTTTTGTTAATCCAACCATTGGATTGTAAATTTTATATAAATAGATAAGTTTATAAAAAAAATATAATTAAAATAAATTTATTTTAACGTATAATATATTTTTTAAAATATAAATATTATCTATGAATGTCTAATTTACTTAAAATTTAGTATGTATAATCAATGTATTAATATCCCCACTCTTTTTATGTTAAGTGACAAAATTACAAAAAAAACATGATTTTACTGGTATTTTATTATTAGCGTCTATATAAACAGCTGTGCCTTTTAAGATGGACCCCTAAATTTTGAGACCATAGATGGTGACTTCCCTTAAAACCGTTGGATTCAAATTATAAATGATCAACGGCTGTGTTTAAAGTTGGTAGACAGGTACTTCCAGTTGCAGTAGGAACTTTCTTTTTATTGTGATTAGGTACCTAAAATCGTGGACGAAGACTACCAAATCCTTCCATTGAAAACTTGATTTTGGACAAACAATCATAACAAATCACCAATTAAACACAAAACACTAGCGAATATATAAAGAGCTTACTTCACTTGGATCTAACATATTTTATTTTAATAGAGATAACAAACAACTAACCAAAAATAAATTATGATTAAAATTTGTTTTTAAAAGTTTAAGAATAATAATAAGCTTATAACTACCAAATGATTTCCAAAGTAAAACCAACTCTTAGCGAGGGACAGCAATACTAGCTTCAGCGAAGGCATGGGTAATGAGATGCTGAAGATAAACTAATCGTTGCCAATTCTGAATTCTCAACGTTGCAAACCAGAGATGATAAAACTGAACATTTGACTTATTACTACAACGAAAAAAAATTGAACGTGAAGCTAAATATAGTGTGTGTTTGAATTGCCGTTTGCAAACTTGAGTTTAGGTGAACATGATTTATTGAACGTTATTTAAAGGGAACTTGAGTTTGTATAAACGTGATTTTTTATTTGGATAATTTGTTACAAACGTGAGTTAAAGAAAAAACTGAAGGGAACTCAAGTATCAACAAACGCAAAAGCTAGGAATTATTGCATCCAATTAAACTAAGTTTCCATCCAAACTCAAGTCATGAATGTCTATCTAAATGTTACAGAAAAAACTGAACTCACATTTAAAGACCAAATACTCAAGTTTATGGTCAAAACGCTCATCCAAACACACCCATAAGCTCACCGAAAAGACAAATACAAACTCCAACGTCAAGCCACCGAAAAGAAAAAAAAAAAAATCGACCCTCCCTTCCGGTCATCTAACAATTAATAACCGGGACCACCAATGGGAACATTTTGAGCGAGATAAATGCCGCCTATAAACAGCTAGTAAATTTGGCATTCTTTTAAATGTTGGCACGTTGATGTTACTTGGACGCTAGATTTTTTTTTTTTTTGGTAGCTTGGGTTATTTTTCTAGAGGGCTCCAATAGTGGATAGTTTTTCATTGGTTTGTTTGTGCTCTTAATATATTTAGGTCCCGTTTATAAATACAATTTATTTAAGTGCTTATAACATAAGCTCTTATTTAATAAACACTTAATGAAAAAGCTCTTAAAAAATTAATGAAAATTAAAGAGTGTGTAGTACACTTAAATTCTCCATAAGCTATTATCAGGAGCTTATTGAAATAAGCTAAAAACAGCTTATGAGCATATCATAAGCTCTTTTCATAAGTTTACCTAAACAATTACATAAATACTTATGACATAAGATAAGCTCAAATAAACTCTTCCAAACAACACCTTAATGCCCAGTGTCATAAGCTCTTAACGAGCAAACTGTATTAAGAAATATACATCTCGTAATATAGAAGGTAACGATTTTTACATGCTACATGTTACTTTCACTTATATGCTTGTCATTCCAAGTCTGTATTCATTAAGTGAGCATTAAGTTGTAAAATTGGAATTGTTATATACTAGATTCGGACCGTGCGATGCGCGATTATCTTTAAATTAAATTTGACATTGATATATTTAGTAATTTTTAAGTAATAATAATGTAATAGATATTATTATAATAAATGTAATGAAAACAATGTCTTAATTTATTAAATTAATTTAATGATATTAAATCTTAATTACCATTGAAATATCACTTTGATTGCAAATAGAGTTTAAAGAGAAGTTTTTTTTATTAAAATTTCTTCCTCATTTCTAAGTAACATTTTTTTTAAATAATTAAAAAAATTTTAAAAAAATTTCATACTTAGACACACATTAAAATGAAATTTCGAAATTCACAATGTCAAACACAAAAGACAATAACATTATTTGTTAGATATTTATTATTATTTTTTCACTATCAATTAACAATTGACTAAATATTTAGGTTGTCTACAAAATGGTGATTCATGTGTTGATAAAATGTGTGATTGAGTTTGGTGTTGCATATTTATATTTATATTAATTTTAAAGGGAGTGGTTGATCAATGATATGTTGAAATTTATTTAATTTGACATGTTATATATTTGAATCATTTAATAGTTGAAGAAAGAATTAAATAAGAGAAATATTGTAAGTGTAATTATTTTGGAAATTAAGTTTATAGTAGGCATTATATAATTTTTTATTAGAAATTAATACTTGATTTAGATTTATTTTAACTAAAATATTTATGCATTTTATTTTTAACTTAATAATGTTGAAATAATGATGAATATAATATTCAATATCATTATAATACTATATATAAAATTGATTTTCATATATATATATATATATATATTACATTTTTCGTGTATATTTGACAATTTATTATGATAATTAATTATGAAAATATGATTTCGATACTAATTAGTATTTTTTTGGTCGAATACTGATTTGTTTATGAAAACTAAAAATTAATGACGTGATTAGAAAGTAGAACGATTTCATGGATGATTTGTTCTTTTGGCAAAAGAATTATTTTTTAAAATATTTATATTCATTAAATTTATATTTAAATTATTATTCACACTATCAACGATTTACTATAAAATAGATTTTGGGACTGTAAAATAGTGGCAAGGATATCAATAGAAGAAAAATGACAAAGAAATGAAGTTTTGGCCTTTGGGAGTACAATTTGCAAGGGAGAATGAATGGGATACGTTTTTGCAACTTAATCAAGTAATAAAGATTTTGTAAGTTATAAAATAATAAGGTGGTTATGCAAAGAATGAGTTATGAAATAATTAAGTTTCTAGCTATGTGTAACGGTAAGAGTTGGATTTAATAGTCTCTTAAGTGGATATTTCAAGCAAAGATAAAAGATAGAGGTGACACCTCATATTATTTTTTATATGACAAATTTTGATGTATGTGGCAATTTTAAAACTGATGTGTCAATGCAATAGTCTGTGTCTCAGCTTTAATATATTATTATAGATTATAAATAAATTGTACATATGTTCATCTTACTCACATTCATACATGTTTTTGTGTAATTAGCAAATAAAAAAAGCGTGCATAACAATATGGTGCATACACGGAGCTTGTAAACTTGTATTCCCAATACGGACTAGGTGAGCATGTTGATTTATTTTAAGAAATGTTGACATTGTATATTTTCAACCACATATTCCCCCTTCAATTTTCTAATTCTATAGGTTTTCTGTCAATGTGTGTAGAAATCTACTTTTAGACTACTCCTTGTATGCTTTCATGGAGAAATCGAATGATATTTCTTGAGGAGCAATGAGGTCGAGAGACTTTGACTACCGTTGGAGTCAAGAACAATGGAAGTTGTGAAAACTAACCTCATGTATTGTCCGCCACCTTCCTTCCCTACATGAATCACAAAAAATGGAGATGCAAGGTTCTAGGTTAGTTGGACTTTGATTTAATATTGGATGATTCTTGTTCATTGTCGTACCTTGCTTTACATGAATTGGAATGTGTTTTTATTTGCGTGTGAATATTGGAGGCTTGGCTTCCTTATTGGCTCATTTATCATGATTATTGTTAGATATTCAAGGATAGAATTGCTTTCATTATTGCAATAAAACATTGATCTTAAAGGTGCGCTTTGCATCCAAAACTTCCCAAAGAAAACTAATATGGTCTCTCACTCCACATTTAATGGATTATGAGGTAAGGCTTCACCATGTTCTCTGTAACATCCCAAAAATTAGAACCTAGAAAGTATAGTATAGTAGAAGTCGTACGTTGGGAACCCTACCAAGAGAGGGGGGTTGGAGATTGAATGAGAACCTATGATTTTTAAGGAAAATTTAGAAGGAAAATCAAGTATTAAATAAAAAACAATTGTAGTAGAACTTTGGAGAGGCCAAACTTTAGATATGAGAGGTAGGTATAAAAAGGGAGGAAGAATGAGGGGAAGAGGTTTTGAATGAAGGAATTGGGTTTAGGAGGGGTTAAAATTGAATTTAAGGGGTTAACTCTGGAGCATTTCACTCAAGCGAGGGAATTGGGTTTAAGAGGGGTTAAATGAATTTAAGGGGTTAACTCTGGAGCATTTCGCTTAAGTGAGAAGGTCCTCGCTTGAGCGAGAAGGTCAACAAATAAGATGACTTTGGATGCTGATATTTTCGCTTAAGCGAGAAACCTCTCGCTTAAACGAAAATAGTCTAGAGAGGGGGGGTGCTTTTTGGATGATTTTCACTCAGGTGAAGAGAGGCTCGCTTAAGCGAAGATCAGCTCTCGCTCAAGCGAGAAAGGTCTAGAGGATGGGGGCTCTCTGGAGTGTTTTAGCTCAAGCGAAAAGGTTCTCGCTCAAGCGAGAACAACAAGGCAATTTTCTCGCTTGAACGAGAATGCGCAGATTTAGTTTTAAAAACATATTCGGGGTCATTCGACCCCAAACCTAAAACATTTTCTCTTAACCCCCTTTGGTGCCCTAAAGGAGGAACGTGAAGAGGAGAAGAAGAGGGAGCTTGGGAGTGTGAAATCAATGAAGGAGGCTAAGGAAGCTCAACTCATCCTCTCAAGACCTCTATTCCCTTTTCTTTGAGGTGAGTATGGTTCACCCACTCACTTTCATCATGTGTGAAGTTCCTTAATGATCCCTTTTCTCTTTTCCCATTCTTTCTTTACCTGCTTGTGGTTGATTGAGGTTATTCTAAGGTTAATACATGTATTTTCTATGAATGTTTGAATTTTGGTTTAACCCTAGGTTATAAAGGTTACAATTTTCTTGAGATTATTAATTATGAGATTTTGAATGTCAAGGAATCATTATTTAGCATATACAAACATGTACACACGCCATGAATCACGCTCTCAAATTTTTGAAACCCTAATCATGTACAAAATGTTTTCATGGGCCTTAGGAATTCATGGATCTTCGGACCATAGGAAAAAGGAATTTTGAGTCTTTGGACCAAAGAGAAACGAGGAATCTCATGGACCTTTTGGCCAAAAGAGAAATGGGATGCTCAAGAGGAAAATAAAATGCATTTCATTCTTGAGCGATAATAAAACAATTTCAGGTTTTCAAGGGCCACGTTTAAGGTAAGGAAGTTCATTTTACCCCCATTCTCTTCTTTATTCAACTTTTTAAACCAATTTTGAGGACAAAATTATTTTTAGGGGGGTAGAATTGTAACATCCCACTAATTGAGACTTTAATTCATAGGAGATTTATAACTTAAAATAGAATGAAATAATTAATAGGCACAAAAAAGCTTAAAGGGTAAAAAAATTAAAGTTTTAAGTCATCAGGTAATTCGCTCAAGCGAATGAAATTCGCTCAAGCGAATTACGCAGCAAAAACTGCACAAGTTCGTTCTGCAATTTTCGCTTAAGCGAGTAGCAATTCGCTCAAGCGAAAACAGGGGAAATTAGAGTGCTCTCTGGACGTTTTTGGCTCGAGCGAAAGTATTTTCGCTCAAGCAAAAATGAGAGGGGGAAGTTAAATTCGAGCAATTCGCTCAAGCGAATTGGATTCGCTTGAGCGAGTAAACGGTTACAGCATTTTTAAATTTCGATATCAAGCCATTCCAGTCAGTTTTTCCTTTCTTTTCTTCGTTCTTTCAGAGAGAGAAAATGTGGTTCTAGTGAGAGAATGTCCCAGTGAAGATCAAGAATGGTTATTGCGCTCCAAGATCACGTCTTCTAGCAATCTTTCTTCATTCAACTCTATTTTTCTCCTCGTTCTTCGTTCTCTCGACCCTCAGGTGGGTGTGATTGTCTGTTTCTTTGTTATACAAATTCCAAAGCATGTTCCCCTATTCTTTCTTCCCTTTTTTCCTTGAAGTATAATGAGAATGTTAATATAAGCCTAGTTGGTATAAATGTGATGGTTATTGGTGTATGATTTGTGTGAACCATAGGGTAGGAGACTTATATGAATATGTGTAGTAATTTTAAGCATGTTTATATGTGATCATGGGCCTTTGGCCACAAAGATTATGCATTATAAGTTAATTATCACAGGGCTTACAGCCAATTCAGAGCCTTCGGGCTAATTCAGGGTTCTTCGGACTACCTCAGGCCTTCGGACAATTATGTTTAAGCAAGACGAGGCGAACTCATCGACCTCTCAGCCAAGGGGAAGATGAGGGAACCTCAATCATGTTAATAAATCAAATTATGTGTACATCATGTTCAGATAAAACTTAATCTCAGGTTTCCTTGGACGACGGTCCCTGGATTCATGGCCGAGCGCTCAATCACGATCATGTAACAGTGAAAAGACCCCGGGTGTCGGGTTACAACACTTCACAGACATGCATTTATAAGCTTTACTATTATTATTGTGCCTTGTTGATGATTATGAGTTTGTGGTTGATTGTAATGGTTGTGGATAAGTATGATAATTTGTCTGTGTTGTTTCCCCTAGAGTGTCTTTGTTCATGCCCATTGAGACGTTGGTCTCACCCCATTCCATGGGAACAATATTTCAGTTGTGCAGGATGAGTTTCAGGATCAGGACGAGTAGTAGAGGATACATGAAGTACCATAGATTAGACCTTTATTTCTTATTATCGTTATTAATGTTGCTTAGGACTACCGTAGTCATTTGTTTCGTTGTTCCCGAGGAATTTCTATGTTAATTTCAATATGTTGTATTGGAGCCTTGACGACAACTTTGTTTGGATTTTCTATGTTTTATTTATGTAATGTGGAGCTTTGGTAATGGTTAGATTACACAGGAGATTATGTTTTATTTTGATGCGCGAAATTGATGAATTAATTTCATGAATTTGGAAATAGTGCTCCCAACAGGCATTACTTTTGAATTTAGAAATTAGGACGTTACATTTTGGTATCAGAGCAGTTCAATCCAATTGGACTGTGGTTGTATATTACTCCTTAAGTTAGTCATAATCTTATATGCATTATTAGGGAATTGATAGACTGATCACCTAGATATTTCTTAATGATGTGTATAGGATCATGGCTAGCGGTAGGAGGGGACGTCCTTGTGCCAATTCACTTCCTCCCCCACCGGATCAACCTCAGGATTCCGTGGCGGTAGCCCTTCAAATTCTCACTCAAATCATGGGAGAGCAAACAGCTTCTAATGCCGCAGTACTCCAGGCCTTGCAAAGGCAGTCTACCGGTACTCCTCCACCGGGGGCAGTAATGGATCCCTTCCTTCAGGGATTAGCTGAGTTCAGGAAACACCACCCTCCAGCCTTTAATGGAGCTTATGATCCAGTAGCAGCAGACTCATGGCTCAATGCCATGAACAAAATCTTTGAGGTGATGGCTTGCACGGACGACCTGAAAGTGAGATTCGCTACCTACATGTTACAAGGAGAAGCGGACAACTGGTGGAAGAGTGTGAAGACCATTTTGAGCCCTCATGGAGCCTTACCCTCGTGGGATGCATTCCAACATGCATTCCTGGAGAAATATTTCCTAGAGCCAGCCAGGAAACAGAAAGAGCTAGAGTTCCTTCAACTGAAGCAAGGCAACATGACAGTGAGCCAGTTTGTGGCCAAGTTTGAAGAGCTCTCCAAGTATCACTCCCTACTGCAAGCCAATCCTAATGAGGGTTGGAAGTGTTCTCACTTGGAGGCGTGTCTCAAACCCGAAATCAGAAAGATTGTCTCAGCCTTCCAGCTTAAAGAGTTCTCAACCTTTGTGACCAAATGCTTGGTCATCGAGCAAAGTTTGGTGGATGAGGCGCCCAGGCCGGCAGCTAGGACTTGGGTTGATGGTAAGAGAAAGAGAGAAGATGCACCCGTTGGTAAGAGCTTTCGACCTCAGCCTCAGGGCGGAAAGAGCAAGCAAGTCGCCCTTCCCTCCCCTCCAACTACTCCAGTTTGTCCTAAGTGTAACAAGCACCATCGGGGCGAGTGTCTGGCAGGGCAGCGAGTTTGCTTCTACTGTCGTGAACCAGGTCACATGCTGTTAAATTGTCTAAAGAGGAACAAGGATCACCCCAAACCCCAAGCTACTGGAAGAGTCTTTACCCTCAATGGTAAGATGGCGGCTCAGGCCGATGATCTGATGCAAGGTACATGTACTCTAAATGGCACTCCTTTGATTGTATTGGATGATTCTGAGGCAACCCACTCCTTCATCTCTTGTGATTGTGTGGAAAGGATGAAATTACATGTTACTCTTTTACCTTTTCATTTAAATATTCACACCCCGGCTAAGGAAGCCATTTCCACTTCCTTAGTATGTCTTGCATGTCCCTTAGAAATTCAAGGTAGAATCTTTAAAGTTGATTTGATTTGTCTGCCATTAAAGAAACTTGATGTTATTTTGGGTATGAACTAGTTATCTCGTAACCAGGTTATGCTTGATTGTTGGAATAAAGAAATTATTTTCCCTACTCTTATTCTTCCTCCGAAGGAGAGGCCATCATATATGTTATCTTACTCCACTCAAATTTCGGAATGCCTGACTGATGGTAGTTATTGTTTTATATTACTACTTTCCTCAACTGTAGTGTCAAAGCCCGACCTAGACAGCATAGCCATTGTTAGGGAGTTCCAAGATGTTTTCCCTAGTGAGGTGACCACCTTACCTCCGGATCGAGAGACTGAGTTCTCCATAGACCTTGTGCCGGGAATAGGGCTTATTTCTAAGGCTCCCTATAGAATGTCACCCTTAGAGATGAGTGAACTTAAGAAGCAACTAGAGTAATTAATAGGGAAGCAATTCATTAGGCCTAGTGTATCCCCTTGGGGAGCCCTTATGCTCCTCGTTAAGAAGAAGAATGGTAGCATGAGATTGTGTGTTGACTACAGGCAGTTAAACAAGGTAACAGTTAAGAACAAATATCCCTTGCCTAGGATAGATGACCTGTTAGATCAGCTTAGAGGGGCAACAATGTTTTCTAAGATAGACTTGAGGTCAGGTTACCACCAGATAAAGATTAGGAGTGAGGATATTCCCAAAACTGCTTTTAGGACTAGGTATGAGCATTATGAGTATTTGGTGATGCCATTTGGTTTGACCAATGCTCCAGCTGTATTCATGGACTACATGAACCGTATCTTTAGACCCTACTTGGATAAGTTTGTGGTTGTATTCATCGATGACATTCTTATCTATTCTAAAACCTTAGAAGAACATGAGCAACATCTTAGGGTGGTTTTGGAAGTGTTGAGAGAGAAGAAACTATTTGCTAACCCTGAGAAATGTGAGTTTTGGTTGGATAAAGTTCACTTCTTAGGACATGTTATATCTAGTGAAGGTGTGTCAGTGGATCCCAGTAAGATAGAGGCGGTGATTGGTTGGGAGAGGCCCAGGTCAGTCACTGAGGTTAGGAGTTTCTTAGGATTAGCTGGGTATTATCACAGATTCATTAGAGGTTTTTCTCAGTTGGACCTACCTCTCACTCGGCTGACTCGTAAGGGTCATGCTTTTGTTTGGGAAGAGAAGTGTGAGAAGAGTTTCAAGGAACTCAAGGAGAGGTTAACCACCACCCCGGTGTTGGTATTGCCGGATTTGTCCAAATCCTTTGAAGTGTATAGTGACGCTTCAAGAAAGGGGTTAGGTTGTGTTTTGATGCAGGATAAGAAAGTAGTAGCTTATGCCTCTAGACAACTTAGACCCCATGAGGAAAACTACCCGACCCACGACTTAGAGTTAGCTGCAGTAGTGTTTGCTCTTAAGGCCTGGAGGCACTACCTGTATGGGGTGCAGTTTGAGGTCTTTAGTAATCATAAGAGCCTTAAGTATCTTTTTGATCAGAAAGAACTTAATATGATGTAGAGAAGGTGGATGGAGTTTTTAAAAGACTATGATTTTGAACTTAAGTACCACCCCGGCAAGGCCAATGTAGTGGCCGACGCCTTAAGTAGAAAATCCTTGCATGCGTCATCCATGATGGTGCATGAGTTAGAATTGTTAGAAAAATTTAGGGATTTGAAACTTGAGGGAAATTATGAGGGAGATAGTATGAGACTCTACAGGCTAGATGTGACTAATGATTTGAGGACAAGGATTAGAGAGGCTCAGGTCTTAGACTTAGAACTCCAGTCCCGAAAGGGACAACCAGGGTGTTCGGAATCAGGAGATGGGATGATTCTCTTCCAAGGGAGAGTCTGTATCCCTAAGGGGGGTAGCATCAGGGAAGAGATTTTAGAGGAGGCTCATAAGAGCAAGTTCACGGTGCATCCGGGTATTACCAAGATGTACCAAGACTTGAGGAGCATGTTTTGGTGGGATGGAATGAAGAGAGAGATAGCTGAATTTGTTTCTAGGTGTCTTGTATGCCAACAGGTTAAAATAGAACACCAAAAGCCCTCAGGTATGCTTAGACCATTAGAAATTCCCGAGTGGAAATGGGAAGCCATATCCATGGATTTTGTGATGGGACTACCTAGGGTCCCTGCAGGCTTTGATGCCATTTGGGTGATAGTGGACCGGCTGACCAAGTCAGCCTATTTCTTACCAATCAAAGCAACTTACCCTTTGACCAAATTAGCAGACTTGTACATCAAGGAGATTGTGAAGCTCCATGGTGTACCTTCCAGCATAGTGTCAGATAGAGATCCCAGATTTACTTCTAGGTTTTGGAATGCCTTACATCAAGCCTTCGGTACTAAACTGAAGTTTAGCACCGCTTACCATCCTCAGACTGATGGGCAGTCTGAGAGAACCATCCAGACCCTAGAGGACATGCTTAGATCATGTGTTTTGGAAGAGAAGGGTAGTTGGGATAAGTACCTACCTCTCATAGAGTTTGCCTACAACAACAATTTTTATAGCAATATAGGTATGGCACCCTATGAGGCTTTGTATGGTAGGAAGGGTAACTCACCTTTATGTTGGTGTGAGGTGGGAGAGAAAAGCTTTTTAGGACCGGAGTTGGTGCAAGTAACTATATAAAGGATTAAGAGAATTAGGGAAAAGTTGATAACTGCCCAGAACCGGCAGAAGTGTTATGCTGATAGGAGACGGAAGGACCTAGAGTTTGAGGATGGTGACCATGTGTTTTTGAAAGTTACTCCCGTCACTGGCATAGGAAGATCCATTAAAGCCAAAAAGTTGAATCCCCGTTTTGTCGGTCCTTTTCAAATATTGCAAAGGATTCGTCCCCTTGCATACATAATAGCCCTTCCACCCCATTTGGCCAACATCCATGATGTATTCCATGTCTCACAGCTCAGAAAATACCTTCATGACCTTTCTCACATCATAAGTTCAGAATCAATACAATTGAAGGAGGATTTTACTAGTCCCACAAGACCTGCACAGATTATTGACCGAAGTGTCAAAACCCTGAGGAATAAGACAATTCCGTTAGTGAAGGTGTTTTGGGAGGGTCAGACTCCAAAGGACGCAACTTGGGAGAAAGAGGAAGATCTCCGTTCTCAGTTTCCAGAGTTATTCGTTTAAGGTAAGGAAGTTCATTTTACCCCCATTCTCTTATTTATTCAACTTTTTAAACCAATTTTGAGGACAAAATTATTTTTAGGGGGGTAGAATTGTAACATCCCACTAATTGAGACTTTAATTCATAGGAGATTTATAACTTAAAATAGAATGAAGTAATTAATAGGCACAAAAAAGCTTAAAGGGTAAAAAAATTAAAGTTTTAAGTCATCAGGTAATTCGCTCAAGCGAATGAAATTCGCTCAAGCGAATTATGCAGCAAAAACTGCACAAGTTCGTTCTGCAATTTTCGCTTAAGCGAGAAGCAATTCGCTGAAGCGAAAACAGGGGAAATTAGAGTGCTCTCTGGACGTTTTTCGCTCAAGCGAAAGTATTTTCGCTCAAGCAAAAATGAGAGGGGGAAGTTAAATTCGAGCAATTCGCTCAAGCGAATTAGATTCGCTTGAGCGAGTAAACGGTTACAGCGTTTTTAAATTTCGATATCAAGCCATTCCAGTCAATTTTTCCTTTCTTTTCTTCGTTCTTTCAGAGAGAGAAAACGTGGTTCTAGTGAGAGAATGTCCCAGTGAAGATCAAGAACGGTTCTTGCGCTTCAAGATCACGTCTTCTAGCAATCTTTCTTCATTCAACTCTATTTTTCTCCTTGTTCTTCGTTCTCTCGACCCTCAGGTGGGTGTGATTTTCTGTTTCTTTGTTATACGAATTCCAGAGCATGTTCCCCTATGCTTTCTTCCCTTTTTTCCTTGAATTATAATGAGAATGTTAATATAAGCCTAGTTGGTATAAATGTGATGGTTATTGGTGTATGATTTGTGTGAACCATAGGGTAGGAGACTTATATGAATATGTGTAGTAATTTTAAGCATGTTTATATGTGATCATGGGCCTTTGGCCACAAAGATTATGCATTATAAGTTAATTATCACAGGGTTTACATCCAATTCAGAGCCTTCGGGCTAATTCAGGGTTCTTCGGACTACCTCAGGCCTTCGGACAATTATGTTTAAGCAAGACGAGGCGAACTCATCGACCTCTCAGCCAAGGGGAAGATGAGGGAACCTCAATCATGTTAATAAATCAAATTATGTGTACATCATGTTCAAATTAAACTTAATCTCAGTTTTCCTTGGACGACGGTCCCTGGATTCATGGTCGAGCGCTCAATCACGATCATGTAACAGTGAAAAGACCCCGGGTGTCGGGTTACAACACTTCACAGACATGCATTTATAAGCTTTACTATTATTATTGTGCCTTGTTGATGATTATGAGTTTGTGGTTGATTGTAATGGTTGTGGATAAGTATGATAATTTGCCTGTGTTGTTTCCCCTAGAGTGTCTTTGTTCATGCCCATTGAGACGTTGGTCTCACCCCATTCCATGGGAACAATATTTCAGTTGTGCAGGATGAGTTTTAGGATCAGGACGAGTAGTAGAGGATACATGAAGTACCATAGATTAGACCTTTATTTCTTATTATCGTTATTAATGTTGCTTAGGACTACCGTAGTCATTTGTTTCGTTGTTCCCGAGGAATTTCTATGTTAATTTCAATACGTTGTATTGGAGCCTTGACGACAACTTTGTTTGGATTTTCTATGTTTTATTTATGTAATGTCGAGCTTTGGTAATGGTTGGATTACACAAGCGATTATGTTTTATTTTGATGCGCGAAATTGACGAATTAATTTCATGAATTTGGAAATAGTGCTCCCAACAGGCATTATTTTTTAATTTAGAAATTAGGACGTTACATTGTACACTAGGTTATTTGTGCTGCTTCGTGGGGGAAGACCTTTGGAGTTATATGTATATATGTGTATAGATGTAGGTTGGAATTAGTAGTGTTGTAAATTAAGCCACTAGGTGGCATTTAAACTACAACTCGTGAATTTTGATGTAAGTTTCTACTTATGAAAACGTTGGAATTACATGGAGCATTGAGTGTTGATAAGTGCAAAATATATGATAAATTCTTGTATTATTACTGCACTTATCAAGGGTAAATTGGTAAATTTATTCCCCAAATTACCTCTTTTTAGTAATAAATACATATTTTTTGATTATTTAATTCAAATTTGAATTTGATGCTATTTTAATAGAAAATTTGTTGATTTTGCAGATAAAAGAGGAATTTTTAAAAAAAGAAACAAGATAACACCTATTTGAAGAGAAAATTTGCAGATGAGATTTTAAATGGTAACAAATCAAGATAAAATCAGCAGTCATTTAAACAAGGATTCTGAAGATAACTTTCTCTGTTTAAATTTGAAGATCAAATCAGCACAAAATCAAGCCAAAGAGAGGGAAATAAGGAAAACAAAGCAAACAAGGATAAGATCAGGAAGAGATCAAACTGAAAAAGAGGAAATCAGGGAAAACTGGAACGAGAAATACACTCCACCAGGCTGAGCGTAGGTGGAGCGCAACAATTAAAATTGCTCTTTGTTTCCTGCGCTTCATCTGCGCTGAGCGCAGGTTGAAGCGCATGAATACGGATTCAGTTTTTCAAAGGATTTCAAAACAGATTCCTTCCAGATTTCAGATGGCTTTCCAACTCTTATTTAAAAGAACCTTTTGCACATATCAAAATAGGTAGAGACGGCAGAGCAGAGCTAGGGCTGAAGAAAAGTGTGACAGTTTCTTCGTTGGTTTGTAATGACTACCATGCGTAGCTAAACTCTCCAATAGAATTGAATGTAGTCGATTCAATCCCCGATTGTATGTGAATTCTCTTTATTATTTATGAATCCCTATTTTTATGATATCGGTATTTTTATTCTGTGCTTAATGCTTAGCTTTCGCCTGTGTGCCAGAGTTATAGGTTGGTTTTATGGGGCACATTCGAGAGGTGGTTCTATAAAATCAATAGCGAGTTTGGGGGAGCCTAGACATATGAAACTTGAACTCTGATTCGTAAAAATGCTCATAGTAGTCACTGTGGACACCAGGGCGAATTGATAGTGTTAACAAACGAAAAACGGGTCTTTAAATCCGGGGTAATTTGTCGCTTGGGAGAACTCGAATGAATTATTTCTGAGTATTTTATCACTGTGGAGACCAGGGTAAAATAACATAGTTTGGCTAGGGTATCATAATTATATGTTCATAAATAATATTGAGGATCACATACGAAAGTGGTGCGATGAAACGATGTTCAATCCTAGTCCAAGTAAACTTGCTTTCTCTACCTCAATTTAATTTCTATTTTTATTTACTTTCGCAATTCAACAACCAACAATCTCATTCTCTTACTTGATAGTTGTGACCATGACCTTTATAAATCGAACAGTTCCCTGTGGATACGATACTCTTACTTACTATTATACTGCTGAGATTTTGGTACGCTTGCCAGAAACTCAACAAGTATTTTTTGCGCCGTTGCCGGGGAACGGTGTATCAATTTCTAAAGACATGGGAGGTCTATCCTATCAAGTTATAAATATTTTATTTTCTTTTAATTTCTTTTTAGGGATTTTAACTTTTAATTATTTTATTTTAATTCTTTTCTTTTTATTTAGGATTTTTTTTTAAAAAAATTAAAATTAATTATTTAAAAAAAATTATTATTTTATGTTATTTTGTTCCTCTCTTCCGAGCTAACATTCGTTTGAGTTTCTTGATTTATGCTCTTGTGAGGACAGGTGTCTCAAAATCAATTGATATTTGATCCTGAGATAGAAGGGACATCTAGAAGGAACAAAAGTAGAAATGGAAAAAGGGGCAAGGATAAGCTTAAGGAGACAATCTCAACGCTCTCTGTTCAAATATCCCAAGTGAAGTAAATGTTGAATGGCTACTGAATGGAAAAATCCACCAAGAAGAACACTTAGAGATTATCAAAATCCATCAAGAAGAACCCTTGGAGATTATGTTAGGCAGCAAGAGCCAAAATATTTCTCCCACACACTGATTCAAGGTAACTTCTCTAATTACAACAATTATTCTAACAATTTTTCACAGGATTGGGGAAGTTACCAGAATCAAAATTTTGGGTGGCAACAAGATGTTGTTTCGTCGCATAAGCAAACTTCTGAAGATGAACTCATGGCATAGAATAAAAGTGTAATGCAACAAATAGAAGCACTCAACAAGCTGCTAGATAACCTTCCTCAGCAATTGCAGGCAGTGCAGTCTCATCTTGGCCAGTCCCCACAATTAACTTGTGATTTTTGTGGAGGTGACCATCCCAATGGAGATTGTTCTTAGGCATGCACTCAAGAAGAGCAAGTTGATTATATGGGACATCAACGAAGATTAGGCGAATTCTCCAGCAGTAATAACTTTGCAAACAATTACTTACAAGATTGGAGAAATAGCCATAATCAAAATTGTAGGTGGCACCAAGATGATGTTTCATTCCATGTGCAACCTTCTTCCCAACAGCAGCAAAGCTACTCTTCAGTTCAACCATGGCATTCAGATGGGGAAGATCCTATTGAAAGAAAGTTGCAATAATTGATACAATTTCAGAAGGATTGTGAAGAAGCGGGACTACCTGCTGACCCCATACTAGCTAAGATAGTAAAAAATATGACCAAATATCGGTCAGAACAAATTTCAGCAAAAAATGCACCACCCAACCCTGAAAAGCAGTGTGACGAAATTGTTCAACGGATAGGGTAAGGAACTTATGAAAATCTGGCCGATGAGGAAGAGGAAGTTGAAGAAAAGGAACAAGAAGAAGCAAAAGAAAAAGAAGCAGACAATGCAGTAGAATAGAAGCAGAGAAAGAAGAAGATGGAATAGCAAAGGTCATAGTGGATGTTGGCAGAGGAGAATTCACGGTCAACACGTAGGATGATGAGGTAACATTCAATGCGCTCAGGACAATTCCACAACAGAAAGAACCACCAGATCGCCTGCAGATAGACTCTACTGAAGAAGTCTCATATGCCAACACTGAACCACCATTGCAAGAGGTCAAGAGAGAGGAAGCTAATCATCATAGCATCCATAAGCTGCGGAAGAAAAAGATAAGAGTTCTTAATAAGAAGTTGAAGAGAAGAAGAAAGCAGCTACTGAAATCACTTGTGGGATCCATCTTCAGAAGAAGGAAACAAAAACTAGCCTTAGTTGCTGATGAAGATGCTGGTGGAACAAAAGAAAGTGTTGATGAAAAAGATCAAGAAAATGAGAAAAAGAGTGAACAGGGAGAAAGTGAGTCAAAGCCCGAGAAAGGAGGAGAAGTGATACCAAGACCAAAGACCTTGCCTTATCCAACCAGCCCTCCAAAGGAAGATCAAGAAAGGCATTGTGCAAGTGTTAAACCTTCCAAACCTCACAAAAGAAAGGCCTGCGAATACACTGACCTGACCAGAGAAAAGAGAGGAAGAATTAGGTCGAGAGAATCAAATTCAAAGCCTAGAGCCAGATTGAAGACAAAGTGGTCAGGTGTGTTTCATATAAAAAACCCTTGTGAAGCAAAGAAATGGAGAACAATCAGCTGTGAATCATCTAAGCTTCAGGAAAAGAAGATTCATGCACATCAGAGCAATATAATAAAGAAAAGAAAAGTCAAGCCAAGGGAGTCAGAAGCATGGTCTAATTCCAGAAAGAAGCCCAAATGGTTAAAGTCATTTCACACTACAGATTGTTCCAAGGCAAGATTATGGGGAGGTTTATTGGCCAAAGAAAGGAAAGGTGCAGCACACAAGCTCACCAAAAGATTCCAGTTTCAACAACCTTGAGAGAATAGGCGTCAATCTATATGATGTTAAACGAGCGCTTCCTGGGAGGCAACCCAGAGATTTTTAAGTTTTTAATTGTTTTCAGTTTTGTTTTCTTTTGTTCTTGTTTGTTAATTAGAATTTTTCATTTTTTTTAGGATTTAGGAAATTTTGAAAATTGATTGGAATAAGTTTGTGAAAAATAAAATTTTTAAACAATAGGAAGTAGCAGAAAACTTGAGTGAAAATTGCAAAGTTTCATTTTGTTTTTTGCGCTTAACCTGCGCTGAGCGCAGGTAAAGCGCATAATTGCAATTTTAGTCACTGTTTTTTGCGCTTCACTTGCGCTGAACGCAAGTGGAGCATAGGCACGCGTTGTTGCTTAAATTGAACTAAAAACAGGGGGAAGTAATTCGTTCTTCCTCCACTGTTTTCTCTTATACCGACTCTCTACTTCCTAAGCCCTTCTTTTCACTTTTTCCACTGACAAACCTCCATCAATTTTGAAACTTTCAAGTTTCAGGTATGTTTTCTTTAATTTTCACTAATTGAAATATTCATTTACTTTGTTTTTATGGATTGAACTTTAGGATAGAAACCTTAGGATTGTGAATGTGTATACTGTTGATAATTGCTATCTTGGATGTGATTATGGCTATGTGGAATATGAAGAACAAGTTTTCTATTGAAAGGCTCTTTCTTTTGTGAGTTATTGAATTTGAAAGTGTTATGCTCTGTTTCTTTCAAAAATTTTGAACTTTCACTTTCCATGGATTGATTGAATGCTTGCAAAACAAATGGGTATGTTTTGTTTTTAGGAAGCCATTACCAAGTGCAATGAAATTTTGTTGTGAAGAGATTAATTCTTTTGAAAGCATTTTGAATTATGCATTCAAATTGGTTAATGATAGGCTTCCATGTTCTTCATGAATTGGTGTTTGCAATAAGGCATCATTGAAATAAATTTGTTTTTAGCAACTAATTGTTGTTATTTGACTTTTCAGATGCCTAGGATTAAATACATTGTTGGCCTTTCTCGTGGCTATAGCTCACGAAGAAAAGGTATGGGAAGAGGGTCAGAGATGAACCCCATTATGATCCCATGAGATTCAAGACTGCACATGCTGCTGCAAAGTATAAAGCTCATAAATCATGCAACTTTGTGTTGACAAGACCAGTTGACCTCAAACCAATCAGGAATTACCAGACCCATACCTATGCATGCTGCTTGAAGAGTTCCGGATATTCTTGTAGTGGCCTGGGGACAGGCCTATTCATCCAGGGGGAGGTGGATCAGTAGCAGCTGGAGAGCAGGACAAGGACTTACAAGATACAGAGGATGAAGATTGATACTGGTGTTTTTCTTTCTTTTTATTTTCTATTTTCTTAATTTTTTTTAGTTAATTAGGATTTTTGTTTTGTATTTCAATTTTTTTTTAGGTTTTAGGAATAGGGATTTAAGGAATTAATTTTAAAATATCAAAACTAGGCAGTCTAACTAACCTAATTAGGAAAGAAATAGGAATTTTGTAATTAAATCCATAATCAGTTAGTATTAGGATATTATGCAGGAAAATATATCAGGGTAGTTAATTAATTTCAGTAAGTGCTTTATCAAGGAATTTAGCCAAAAGCCGGTGAGTTGTGAGACCAAACACTTGAATTGAGAGTTTTTACCGCTGCTTGTTAACTGTTATTGATTGAGTTTTTGGATTTTATTCTGCACATGAAAAAAAGGGAAGTGATAAACGCAAATTTTGTGATTAAATGATTTGCTCAGTGCCAAAAAGCCAACCTTTGAAAAAAAATTCTAATTTTTTTGGTAACCCATTTGAGTTTTAATGTTTCTTCTTTTGCACCCCAACCAAAATTAATGTCTATATCCTGTCCCTTACACACTTGGGATAAAGAGCAAAGGTGCAATATGATAAAATAAGAGAATTGGTTGGTTACTTGAAAGTTGAAGAAATACAAAGAGCAGGCACAAGAAAGCAAAAAAAGATCACTCCCTAAAAAAAATCAAAAAGAAAAAGTGAATAAAAAGGGGCAGTGAATCATTAAACAAAGAAAGAGGCCAGCTGAATGATACAAATCAAGAATGAAGTGGAGAATGGAGAGAAATTTCAAGAAAAATTCAAAGATGCTCTCTATTCCGGTGTTCTCTTTGCATATCCAGAAAAAGCATGATTTCTTGATAGCCCAACCTCATTACAACCAAGAAAAGACCTTTTGATCCATAATCTTCCATGTGTGTGTCTAATATCCAGAAACGACTATCAATTTTAGTTGTTCAACTGTTGTGAAAAATTGAGGGAAACACTTACCCGTGAGAATGAGAGAATTCCTTGATTTATCACTTATTTTTTTGATTGCTACTTTTGAAAAAGTTTGAATGTGTTTTTATCCTATTCTGATTGAGTACTGGTAATATCTCTTAATTCTGATTTTCAATCTGATATTTGGAAAGTGACAACTGTCTAGCAAGAGATGAGGAAATTATTTCCTTAAATTTGAGAATCTTGACAAGGGGATTGAATGCATTTGATGGCAAAAGGTTTTCTTGCTTGAGGACAAGCAAGAAGCTAAGTTGGGGGGAATTTGATAAGTGCAAAATATATGATAAATTCTTGTATAATTACTGCACTTATCAAGGGTAAATTGGTAAATTTATTCCCCAAATTACCTCTTTTTAGTAATAAATGCATATTTTGTGATTATTTAATTCAAATTTGAACTTGATGCTATTTTAATAGAAAATCTGTTGATTTTGCAGATAAAAGAGGAAGTTTTAAAAAGAGAAACAAGATAGCATCTATGTGAAGAGAAAATCTGTAGATGAGATTTTAAATGGCAACAAATCAAGATAAAATCAACAGTCATTTAAACAAGGATTCTGAAGATAACTTTCTCAGTTTAAATTTGAAGATCAAATCAGCACAGAATCAAGCCAAAAAGACGGAAATAAGGAAAACAAAGCAAACAAGGATAAGATCAGGAAGAGATCATACTGAAAAAGAGGAAATCAGGGAAAGCTGGAATGAGAAATACACTCATCTGCGCTGAGCGCAGGTTGAAGCGCATGAATACGGATTCAGTTTTTCAAAGGATTTCAAAACAGATTCCTTCTAGATTTCAGATGGCTTTCCAACTCTTATTTAAAGGAACCTTTTGCACAGATCAGAATAGGCAGAGACGGCAGAGCAGAGCTAGGGATGAAGAAAAGTGTGACGGTTTCTTCGTTGGTTTGTAATGGCTACCATGCGTAGCTAAACTCTCCAATAGGATTGAATGTAGTCGATTCAATCCCCGATTGTATGTGAATTCTCTTTATTATTTATGAATCCCTATTTTTATGATATTAGTATTTTTATTCTGTGCTTAATGCTTAGCTTCCGCCTGTGTGCCGGAGTTATAGGTTGGTTTTATGGGGCGCATTCGAGAGGTGGTTCTATAAAATCAATAGCGAGTTTGGGAGAGCCTAGACATAGGAAACTTGAACTCTGATTGATAAAAATGCTCATAGTAGTCACTGTGGACACCAGGGCGAATTGATAGTGTTAACAAACAGAAAACATGTCTTTAAAGTCGGGGTAATTTGTCGCTTGGGAGAACCTGCATGAATTATTTCTGAGTATTTTATCACTGTGGAGACCAGGGTAAAATAACATAGTTTGGCTAGGGTATCATAATTATATATTCATAAATAATATTGGGGATCACATACGAAAGGGGTGCGATGAAACGAAGTTCAATCCTAGTCCAAGTAAACTTGCTTTCTCTATCTCAATTTAATTTCTATTTTTATTTACTTTCGCAATTCAACAACCAACAATCTTATTCTCTTACTTGATACTTGTGACCACTGATCTTTATAAATTGAACCATTCCCTGTGGATACGATACTTTTACTTACTATTATACTGCTGGGATTTTGGTACGCTTTCCAGAAACTCAACAAGTGTATTGTTTGAAAATATCAGCAATATCACGGAAAATAATTCGGTAAATTTAGGAATATGCTTCTAACGAGCCTTATTTCTAGGTTTACGAAATTAGGGTGTTACATAATGGTATCAGAGCATTTCGATCCAATTGGACTGTGGATAAGTCATATGTTTGTGTTTACTTATGATATTGTATACATTGTATGAAATATAGAGCCTGATCAACTCCATGTTTTGTTTAATGTGTATAGAATTATGGCTAGAGGTAGATGAAGTAGATGTCAGGCGATAGAGACCCCTCGGGATGCTTCCATTGCGGCCATCGAAGGGTTGACCCGTGCCCTGAACTAACAGACCACTGTTCTTGCTGGCCTGTTGGGGAAGAGCGGACGTACCTCACCCGTAGGTCAAGCGACCCCAGTAACTCGGAGGTCGGACCACCAGGCGAGTGGATTCTTGGGATTCTGGCTATGCCACCCACCAACCTTTGATGGTGGTTTGGACCGTCCTTCGGCGAGTACTTGGCTTAGGAAGATTGCGGAGATTCTGGACACCAAGGGTTACACCAATGAGCAAAGGGTGAGTTTTGCGTCCCTGATGTTCAAAGGGGAGGTAGAGATTTGGTGGAGGGGCGCTTAAGGCCCCGTGGAGACTTTGGACACCCCTATCACCTATGAGGACTTTAGGACCTCTTTTCTTGAAAGGTATTTCCCCGCCCTGCTAAAGAGGAAGAAAGGCGATTTTCCACTTGAGGGAAGTTCATGTGGAAGTGTGATGGACGAGAAGGTTGCCGAACAGTCTGAGCGTCGATTTTCAGCTTGTGTGGAGTGTGGGAAAAGCCATAGAGCGGAGTGTTTGCGGGGTAAGGGAAATGTTTTTATTGTGTCCAACCGGGACATATGGTGAAGGACTGCCCGAGGAAGAAGAAGACCGAGATCTGAACTTTGAGCTCAAGGGAAGATTATTGTCCTTAGGGTTGGAGGCGCACCCAGAACCGAAAATGGAATGCGATGTATGTGTCTGATCAAAGAATCTTATCTACACATTGTTTTCTGTGGCAAACCATGTTTCTTTCAGAACCAGTGATTGCATAGGCTTTTGAGCAAGTAAGTACCTTTTATTCCTTGATTTACTTGTTAAACTCGGCTATGAGGTGTTTCCATTATACCCTTTCTTGTTAATGTGAAGTCTATTAATCAGTTTGAGCATTCAAACTTGACTCAAAGACTTAATATCCTTTAGTTTTAATGATTAACAAATAAGATTATATAAACAGATTCTACTGAGAAAGGTATTGGTTTGTTGATTGTGTTTCAGGATGAAATAGTAATCAGAATCAGAAGATTAGGATCAGAAGAACAAATGCAGGATCAATTATAAAGAAGCTGTCTGAAGAATGCAACTCGTCTGAAGTGCGCAAACTGTCTGAAGACGTGAAGACCATATGAAGACAACATAAAGCAGTCTGAAGAAAAGAAGTTGTCTGAAGCAAGGAAGCTTTCCGAAGCAAAGAAGCTGTCTGAAGCAACGAAGATGTCTGAAGAAGCATAACTCGTCTGAAGAGTTGAAGCTGTCTGAAGTAGTTCAACCCGTCTGAAGTATCAGTGTTGTCTGAAGTCTCACTTATGACGTGGCACCCTCTGCTGAAGTTTGTGAAGACTTTTCTGAACCTCTGCTGCACGTACCTTTTCAAACACGTTTATGGCAAGGAACACAGAGACCTTTCCTGGTGATTTTGAATTTCATACACCACTGAGGAAATCTCTGCAACGCAGAAATTGCAGCAACAACGATGGCAGCTTTATAGCAGCACCAACGTTGTACTCTGTCAGAATTGTGAAGACACCCAGAAGCGTGTCTCACGATGGATTGAATAGCATTCAATGCTTTCTCTAAAGAGTGGTATCACAACGGAAATATCATCATCACCAATCCAAAAGAAAGCACAAGAAAAGGTCAGGAGACTAAGCAGAAGCAACAAAGAGAAATGTTTGAATGAAATATTTTAATTCAAACATATTTTATCATCTGCAAGAAACAGCCATTGAACAAGACACCTCACTCAAAGAAGAAAGAAGAAATGGTGTCAGGAAGCAAACAGAAAAGGAGCATATACAAAATAAGCAAGAGGACAAATCCAACGGATACCTCCTCATATACACTCCTAAGAAAAGCAGAGAAAATTAGAAGTCAGCTGAAGAAAAGTAAAAGGTTATCAAGAGAGAGAACATGCAAAATAATATCAAGAAAATCTCTCTAAAAGAACTCATCTACAGAAATGTCAGAACAGGACTGTCTGAACACATATCTGCTAAAGAAGAAGCAACCGTTTGAGACACTATTAAGTAACGGCTATATGAGCCACATCATCAACATCTCAACGGTATTATGAATCATCTTCAAACGACTATATTCCAACAGAACATATAAATAACCTCAAGAAAGAATTTGAAGATGTTGAACTCATTCACTTGGTTCAATCAGTTGATCAAGATGCATCAGAAAAATCCTATCGGTGTTGACCACACTTGCTTGAATCAACTATGCTAGTCAAAATAGCAGTTGTTCAGTTGAACAACCTACCAGGCTGTGCTTAATCTCATATGAACCAAGAATGGTTTGAAGCTGTAAGTATGCCTTGGTTTTTCCAATGATACGGGTGAGAATGTAACCCATGGAAACCAATGGCTGGAGAACAAGGCTGGAGCTTAATGTCAGTATCCACCTAGCCAATTCTCAGAGGATGTTATTCCTCATATCAGAGACAGGAATTGTACTTAAACTTATGTACTTGTATCACTTTCTTACCCTTGTACTTAGATTTATCCATTGTATCCTGAGTAGTACTCAGTTAACCTCTAGTACAGGAAAAGATTAAGTTTATGTTTCGTGGAAACTTAAACTTAGTTTAATTTAAAAACACTTTATGTGTTTGAGAGCCTGGAGAGGCTTGGTGGAAGAAAGAATACTCTACACTTGAATAAGTGTCTGAGAGCCTGGAGAGGCTTGGTGGAAGAAAGAATACTCGTGGTAGAGCCTGGAGAGGCTTGATAGAAAAGAATACTTGTGGTGTCTGGAGAGACTGTACTCGTGATGTCTGGAGAGACTGTACTCGTTGTGTCTGGAGAGACTGTACTCGTTGTGTCTGGAGAGACTGTACTCGTGATGTCTGGAGAGACTGTACTCGTTGTGTCTGGAGAGACTGTACTCGTGGTGTCTGGAGAGACTGTACTCGTTGTGTCTGGAGAGACTGTACTCGTGGTGTCTGGAGAGACTGTACTCGTTGTGTCTGGAGAGACTGTACTCATTATGTCTGGAGAGACTGTACTCAAACTCAAGCTTGTAATCTGAATATTCATATAGTGGAAATACAGTGGTTGTTTGCCATTGGGACTGGACGTAGCTCACAGTGGTAGTGAGTGAACCAGGATAAATTCCTTGGCTAAGTTTTCTTACCCTTATCTCTTGTTAATTCTTTTTATACTAATCAAGGGGTCAGAATAATTAATCTGATATTTTATAAAGACACAAAACATCTTTTAAAATTAGCTTTTACAAGCCGTCTGAAAACTTCAGACAGCCACTTAAAAGCCTGTCTGAAATCTCTATGCCTAAGTCCTTTTTGTTTAATCTCTTTATTTCCAGGTTTCATATTTAAGTTGGAATTTGAAAAGTATTTTCTATAATAAACTTAACACAACTATTTCAATAAAATGATCTTTCATATAAACAAAACATGAGATATCTCTTATATAATTTGAAGCTTTACAAAGAATGTTCCTTGAAGAACTTCTGAAATAAATTCTCAGAAGTGAGTCTGAAAGAGATCAGTTCAAAAATCAGGAACAGACTTCAGACAACCTCTAGTCGTCTGAAGTATTTCAGAAACTGTGCTGAAAATACTCTTTGTATTAATCTTCAGAAGATACTTTGAGAAGCCTCTGTTTAAAACAATCTTAAGCTTTAGAAGAAACATTGTTTTTCTTATCTTCCACATGTTTCAACTATCTCTGATCTTAAGACTTATTTTTAACAGTGCCCATATTCATGTTTTAAATTAAAGATTTCCAAAAACTATCAAAAAGTTTAAAACACTATTCAACCCCCCCTTCTAGTGTTTCCTGTGGTTCCAACAGTTAACACTCCTCTAGTCATTCTCGGGAGATTCTCCCGAGCTGATTTGAAATGTCCACCTTTCATCTAACTTAAACATTCCTCCGGGCATGTATGGGGGTCATGAAATGTCCACCTTTCATTTGCGCGTGAATTTTCGAGGTGTGACTTCCTTAATTGGCTTATTTAATTATCATGATTACGGTTAGATATTCATGGGTGGAGCTGCTTCCATTATTGCACTAAAACATCCCAGAGAAAACTGATGTGGTCTCTCACGTGTTCGCATTCAATGGACAATGGGGTAAGGTTTCACTATGTTCTCACAATCTCCTTCTCCTTTAATGAAAAATAAAAAAACACTCTCAATGCGAGATGTTATTCTTCAGAGCTAAAGTTTCGGTCCTATGTTTAAAGATAAGTGTAATGTAAGTATGCCAACAATCACCCCACATATCTACTCCTCTTCGTTTGAACACTAATGACTGTTTTTTTGTAGTGAGAATGCTACACTAAGAACAAAAATCTTGTCCGTAGCCGCAATAACACTTGTTATCTTCTATTGGTTTTTGTGCATGTTACAAGGGAGGAATGACATTAAATCAATGGTAAGTGGAAAGAATATGGTTGAATAGTTCTAACATACTTAAGAAATGTTTAACCCAAACTATGTTATTTTAGGTGAAGCATGTTAAAGGGGAGCTCCAACGGAACACATCTTCAAGTTATTTCTCCTTTCGATGTGTAAAGCGTCTTGGAATTGGTATTGGGATTGGTTTTGACATCACTCAAGGTTAGAAAATTTACTAGTTGTTTCTCATCCTTTTGTTATTACTGCCCAAAATTAATAAGTTAGAGGTGGTAATGCGGGTTCAACCTCCGAACCCACCAAAAATTACAGGTGACTTAGGTGACCCAATCCACCAACCCGCCTCAACCTGCTAACTCAGTGGGTCGAGACGGGTTGACCTGTCAGGTTATGGCAATTTTTTTTATTTTTTCCCTATTCTTTCCATTTATTAGCGGGTTGGTGGTGGGTCAACACGCTGCAAAGACATCCTTTTTTTTGTCTTTTTTTCAAAACCCACCAATTTTTTATTCATTTTTTTGTTTCTTTTGGCGGGCCAACCTACCACTAAGTGGGGTGGTTTGAATTTTGCAACCAACTTTCTTTGCCGGTGAACCCACCCGACCACGTTTAAGGCGGGTTGACCCATTTTGCAAACCCTACTTGATTTATTTTCATTTACTTGTCTGTGCTATTCAATTTGTTAATGCTTAGTGCCATATGCTCTTAACGAGCAAACTGTATGAAGAAAGATTGTACATCTAGTACTACTAGTCTTCCTCATTTTTTTCACTATACAAGGGTAACTATCCTTACAATACTACACGTTGCTTTCACTAATGTACTTGTCATTCCAAACCTGTATTCATTAGGTTAGCATAAAGTTGTAAAATCATAATTGTTATATATATATATATATTGTGCATATGCTCATATAAATGTTTTTGTGTGATTAGTAAATAAAACAAGGGTGCTTAACAACATGGTGCATAGACGAAGCTTGTGAACTTGTATTCCCAATACGAACTAGGTGAGCCTGTTGATTTATATTAAAAAATGTTGACATTGTATATCTTCAACTACATATTTTCCCTTCAATTTTTTTAACTCTATAGGTTTCCAGTCAGTGTGTTTAGAAATCGACTTTTAGACTACTCCCATATATGCTTTCATGGAGAGATGGAATGATATTTCTCGAGGAGCAGCGTTGAAAATAAAAACAATGAAAGTCGTGAAAACTAACCTCCTGTATTGTCCACCACATTCCCTACATGAATCACAAAATGTGGAAATGCAAGGTTCTAGGTAAGTTGAACTTCAATTTAATATTGGATGATTTTCTCTATTGTCATAGCTTGCTTCACATGAATTGTTAATGCGTTTTCATTTGCGCTTGAATTTTGGAGGCGTGGCTTTCTTATTGGCTTATCTATGATGATTACGGTTAGATATTCATGGATGGAGCTGATTCCATTATTGCACTAAAACATTTATCTTAAAGGTTCTATTTGCATTCAAAACGTCCCCGAGAAAACTGATGTGGTCTCACGTGTTGGCATTCAATGGACTATGGGGTAAGGCTTGAAAGAAAAATAAAATCGCGTTCTCAAACTTTTATTTTGATATTAGTTTACTATTGATAAGCGAGACGTTATTCTTCAGAGCTGAAGTCTCGGTCCTATGTTTCAAAGATAAGTGTAACATAACTATGCCAACAATCACTCCCATTGATGTATTCCTCTCCTGGTTGAACACTAATGTTAGACCGACTTGTTTCTCATCCTTTTATTATGACTGCCCAAAATTAATATGGTAGTTATGTGAGACCGACTTGATTGGAGAGGTGGTAATGCGGGTTCAACAGCCTAACCGACAAAAAATGATGAGTGGCTTAGGTCACTGCTAGAAATTTGTTTATTATTTACATATTTTTTTCTATACAATTTTTTTTTGTAGGAACTTGCAAATTTTTCAACAATTTTGAATTTTTTCCTACGATTATAAAAATTGTAACAAAAATTGCAAGAAACAAAGAATTTTTTTGGGAATTTTCCTATGAAAATAATTTGTAGAAATTTTTTGTATGAAAATCTCTAAAAAAATATTAGGTGCAAAAGAAAATGGTATGAAAATCTGTACGAAATTAGACCTATAAATTTACTTGCGAATTTTTTCTACGGATTTTCCTATAAGCTATATTCTTATGAATTTTTCTACAATTTATTTCCTATAAATTTTTCTTTGGGTAATTCCTACAAATTTATTTCCTACGAATTTTCTTATAACATTTTGCTTATGATTTTTCCGCGTATTAACTTCCTATAAATTTACCTACCAATTATTTTTAGAAGATATTCTTGTTAACTTTAATTGCATGAAAATTTTTAAGAAAATTTACCTACAAATTTACTTGCAATTTTTTCCTACAGATTTTCTTATAATCTATTTTCTTATGAATTTTCCTACAATTTATTTCCTACAAATTTTGTTATAAATTTTTCTTGGGGAAATTCCTACAAATTTATTTCCTGTGAATTTTTCTATAACATTTTGCCTATGATTTTCCCGCGAATTAACTTCCTACAAATTATTTTTAGAAGATATTCTTGTTAATTTAAATTGCATGAAAATTTATAAGAAAATTTACCTACAAATTTCCTTGCGAATTTTTCCTACAGATTTTCTTATAAGCTATTTTCTTGTGGATTTTCCTAAAATGTATTTACTACAAATTTTCTTATAAATTATTCTTAGGGAAATTCCTACAAATTTTCTTGAAGTAGAGCTCTATTACTTGTAGAATCTAAATTGGTTTGATTTGATTTTCTACATAGAAAATGGAAATGCTTGCACACCGAACATGGATGTATAATAGGCTTCTTCCTGGCCAAATGGGATATACAGATGAATTTTTAAAAGGTGTTGAAGAATTTCTTAATTTCACTTGTCGTCAACCAAAGTATTTAATTGAGGGTGTAATTAGGTGTCCATGTAAACTGTGTATGAATGAGAGGCACATATCCCTAGATGAAGTCAATGTTCATATTCATAAAAAAGGGTTTACACCAGGATATTGGTATTGGACATCACATGAAGAGGAAGTTCCTTAGATAAATGTGGATATTGATATGAATTCAAGTGTTTCTAGTAGTCAACAACGGGGTTGCAGTTACAAAAATTTGGATGATTATGAGGGTGTTAAAAGATATCAAAGCATGATCTTTGATGCTGTTGTATTAATCACATGCAACATGATGAAGAGGAACCTCCAAATATGGAAGCTGCCAAATTTTATGACATGTTGAATGCAACTCAACAACGATTGTGGCTAGGATGTAAAAATGCAACTGAGTTGTCTACTGCTATTACAATGTTGAGTTTAAATTCTAAACACAACATGTCATAAGCTTGTTTCAATGACGTGATGAAGTTTATGAAAGAGACAACTTGTAGCAGGGCTTGGTTTATCTAGCAAGAAATTGATTGTTGCATTAATGGGTGTATGTTGTATTATAAAGATGATAGAACTTTGAAAGAATGCAAATTTTGTAATGAACCGCGATATAAATCATGTAGTTCATGCAAATGAAACTCTAAAGATATACCTCGCAAGAGATTGCATTATTTGCCTCTCATCCCTAAACTGCAACGACTGTATGCTTCTATGAAGTCTGCAGAGCATATGAGGTGGAACAATGAAAATCAGAGGAAAGAAGGTGTGTTGTGGCACCCTTCGGATGGAGAAGCCTGGAAACATTTTGACTGAGTGTATCCTGAATTTGCCTCAAACCCTCGAAATGTTAGACTTGGTTTGTGTGTTGATGGCTTCACACCTTATAGCCAATCTGCAACCTTATATTCTTGTTAGCCAGTAATTGTCACCCCATATAATCTTCCTCCTGAGATATGTATGAGAACCCCATATATGCTTCTCACCTTAATCATTCCCGGCCCACACAATCCAAAAAGTAAAATTGATGTATATTTACAACCCTTGATAGATGAGTTACAACAACTGTGAAATGTGTTAGGAATATGCATTAGAGACTTATATATTTATGAATATCCATCACTTGTATCATGTTATTTTATAAAGGAAAACTTATTCTTTTAGAATATAATTATTGTCCTTAGAATAGTAAGCTTAAACTTCATAAGAAATCAAGTAGATGACTTGATCGTGAGATCTTATGAAGAACTATTCTTAAATAGTCCCTAGTCTAGTATCATCTTAGGACAAAGATGCATATAGACTAGTATGTGAGTTCATTGATGATCACATCTCACAGATCATGGATATGAGATATCATGTGCTCACATAGGTACACATTAAGAGTAATGGTGTACTGGACATACCCACCTTAAGAACGTTGCATGGATTGTTACATAAGTGTCATGAACGTTTCTTAAATTGATAAATATTATATATAAAGTCCTTTGAACTGAAATCACTACGATTCCTACATAAGGAATTATGTGTTTTGAATATCATCAAACGTTACCTGTAACAGGGTGATCATAAAGTTGGTATTTGGACATATAATAAATTATGTGGAGGAATGTGAGTGCCCTAGATGATATTTGTCCCTCCTATGTAACAGGAGTTATGTCTGTAGGCCTCTTGATAAAGTGAGACTGCAAAATGCATGGCCATGCTCAGGAGGATAAATATGAGATATTTATTTTCTGTACAGTCTACTTGGGGATCAAGAAAATATAAATTGAACTATAAAAGGTTGACACAATCCATGCCCTTGTGTTCAATTAGATATTTGGACAAAAGGACGGATCATATAAATTATTATCATAAAATAGGATTTATCAAAGTTATTGATAGTCTCAATATTTGGATAGTGATGTGTTGCTAGATACCGCTCACTATTTATGATATTAAATATAAAAGAGTTTTATTTTAATATTATAACCAAATATTAAAAGCCTATTGGGTCACACACATACAACAAGCCACTAGGAAAGAATAATAATTCTAATTTAATTTAATTAGAATTATTATAACATAATGGGCTAGGCCCATAAGTATGAGGGTTAAGTGAGTGAGGGGGTAAAACCCTAGCCACCACTCTATAAATAGAGCATAAGATGCACTACCCCAGATACACATGAGCAATCGCTTTTTACTCTCTAAGGCTACTAGCAGAGTTGAGGAGGGTTTCCTAGTACGGCTGTTGGCGTGGATACCAATAGAGACGCGGCTACTCTTGCCTCCTTTGTAATCCTAATAAGGTACGACCTTTCGTTTCAATACCTTTTATGCATTGATTCGTGTTTTCGTAAAACGATCATAACAAGGGAGGGAATCCATTTATTTCCGCTGCACCCTGACCATATGCTTGATTCCCTTCAATTGGTATAAGAGCTTTGGTTTGCGATAAACACGTTTTAGGCTTTTAATCTTGTGAAGATTATATTTTTTTGTTGTTTTTCTGCTGAAAAACGTAGCGCTGATATCTGGGCTGCAACCAGACTGAAGCGCAGATCTGCGCTGCAGGCTAGGCTGCAACGCAGACTGAAGCGCAATTTACGTATTTTGATTCTGATACTTGCGCTTCACCTACGCTGTAGCGCAGGTGAAGCGCAAGTGAAGCGCAGCTTTCAGAATCAGTTTATTTTGTTTCCTTTATTGATTGTTTTATGTGCGATGTATATATATGTTTATATGTTCTAATGTTGGAGGGTCCCAAGGAACATGAAAGAGTTCATGTCTTGGGCATCAAAGGGTTCAATTTTTGAAACCTTGTCTTGACTCAAATATTGGCTGCGATAAACATGCCACTTATCAATTTGCTGACAAGAGCGTATTCAAATGATACGAGGAACTTACTCGTTTATCGGTTCGTGAAGTATTCGTTTGATGCGAGACACTTATTGATGATTGATTGAGTGTTTATCAAATCCAATTTTTGTTTTGAGACACTGCGTAATGGGTTATTTCGTATGCGCGTAATCAAACCTCATTTAATATATATACATCTTATTATATCACTCATTTTACAATCAATGGATGTTGAATTTGCATGATGGTTGGTTATGGCCTTAGTTGTTTTAATTTAAATACGACCTGCGTGTCGTGCCTTACCTCTAAACATTCCTCTTGTAATTCTCTTCTCATCTCTGTCCCCTCGTATGTTAAAACGAGGTTTCTTCTTGTTAAGTAATGAAACCTGGAGGACATGGAGCATGGATTCAGTGGGAGCTTGGAGAGCTCAAGATTATATACAAGATTATATAGTTGATGTTTTTAGGAGGCCATAACCATATCATGTGTTTGTATAAGATGCATGCTTGTATGTTAAATGTTTTAACAACGAATAAAATTAAAGCGATCAAATCCCTCAATGCTTATTATGCCTTCCAATGAATGACACTCGTCAAGGCTAGAATCGATGAAGAGTGGGTCTGCTAAAGCAGGGTACCTTTATCTATTTTAGTGAAGCGTGATAGGATAAAAGTGATATCCAATTGTCAACCATTGGGTCAACCATTGGGTTTTGATTGGTTATATTCAATAAGATTGAAAAACCTAAAGGCGCCGATATTAAGTCATGTTTTGCCTTCCAATGTATGGCACTCGTCAAGGCTAGAATCGATTAAATGTGGGTATGCTAAAGCAGGGTGCATTTATCTACTTTAGAGAGGCGTGATGGGATAAAAGTAATATTCAACTGTCAGCCATTGGGTTTTGACTTAACTAGGTACATTCAATAGGATTGAAAAACCTAGAGGCACTAAGTTAGGCATTAATTCATAAGATGAATTAGAATAAGAGTTATTCACCTAACTATCCAAGAGTTGTATGAGATACAATTGGAAAACATGTTCCTACCTAAATAACCTTTTCTTAAGCGATCAACTAAAGCTGACTTAAAATTAGGTAAAATATGGATCTTGGCCCACTAGAAAATCTGGTGATGGGATTTTCTGATTCTTTATATTGAGGGTACTTGTTTTGAATCAAAATTGTGGGAGACATATTTATTTAAAGACCTTATTAAATATGTTTGTTTTATGATACTTATGTGCATAATTTTGAACACAACAAATAATCTTTTACTGCGATCTGTCCTTGGGAAGGAAAAATTGTCTGGAACTAACTTTCTAGACTAGTATAGAAACCTAAGGATTGTCCTTAGGCATGAGAAAAGGATGCATGTCCTGGAAGGGCCTATTCCTGAAACACCCGTCGCAAATGCTTCGAAAGCTGACAAGGATGCTTTTAGAAAGCATCTGGATGTTGCTTTCGATGTAGGTTGCCTTGTGCTTGTTACCATGAATGCTGAAAACAACATGAGAACATGGAGGCGTACAATATAATTGTACACTTAAAGAGACCTTATTAAGGACAAGCTAGGCTTGAACGATTTGAAGTCTCATAAGCACTTTATCAATGTAGACTGGTAGAGGGAACCCCTGTTGGTGCTCATGTACTCAAAACAATTGGTACATTAAAAAAAACTAGAAAGGCTTAGATTCCCATTAGGCCAAGAGTTGGCCACTGATCTTGTCCTGCAATCGTTGCTGGACAGCTATAGTCGATTCATCATGAACTATAGCATGAATGAATTTGACAAACCACTGCCAGAATTGCTAAGCATGTTAAGAACAGCTGAGCAAAATATTAACAAAGGTAAAGGGAAGGCCATATTGATGGTCCAACCTGGAAAAGGTAAAGGTCAAGAAGAAGTTCAAGAAGCCCTATTTCAAACCAAAGGACAAAGGAAATGATAAGCCTAGTACCTTTATTTTTAAGCCTATGGGTGGGATAGCTAAGGAAGGAAAATTGTTTCCACTCTGGCTAATCAGGACATTGGAGACTGTGTAAAATACCTGGAGGAGATCAAGAAAAAGGGAAGTGAGACTTCCGCTTCAGAGATATATGTTATAGAAGTCAATTTACCTACTTCTGCGTCTTGGGTATTGGATACTGGATGTGAATCTCACATTAATGTGAATGTGAAGGATCTAAATGAAGTAGGTCATTGGCTAAAGGAAATTCGACCTACGTATGGGAAAAGGAGCAAGAGTTGCTGCCTTAGCCGTAGGAACCTATTATTTAACTTTGCCAACTGGACTAGTTATTGAACTAAATAATTGTTATTTTGTGCCTACTATTAGTGGGAATTTTAATTTTGTTTCTTGTTTAGAAAATAGTGTTTTTTATAAAGAACAATTCGATTTATTTAATGATATGTTTTATGGTTGTGCAAAATTAAACAATGGATTGTATGTTCTCGACTTCGAAGTTCCTATCTATAACATAAATGGTAAAAGGGTCAAAACAAATTATTTGAACCCAACTTACCTTTGGCATTGTCGCCTAGGCCACATAAATGAGAAACGCATTTCCAAACTCCACCAAGATGGCTATTTGGACTCTTTTGATTTTGAATCAATTGAGACATGTGAATCTTGTCTATTAGGGAAGATGGCCAAAACCCCATTCACTGGAAAAGGTGAAAGGGTCAGTGATCTTCTTTTCCTTATACATAGTGATGTATATGGGCCCATGGGCACAATGGCTAGAAGAGGTTTTCAATACTTCATTACTTTTATTGATGATTTTAGTACATATGGATTTGTGTATCTGATGGAACACAAATTTGAATCCTTTGAAGAGTTCAAGGGATTTATGAATGAAGTATAAAACCAACTTGGAAAGACTATTAAAACACTTCAATGAGATCGACGTGGAGAATACTCAAGCCAACAATTTGATGACTATCTAAGAGAGTGTGGGATAACATCTCAACTCACTCCTCCGGGAACACCTCAATGGAATGGAGTTTCAGAAAGGAGAAATCGAACTCTATTAGATATGGTTCAATCTATGATGAGTCATACTGATCTCCCCGGCTCCTTTTAGGGTCATGTTTTGTTAACAGTAGCCTTCACACTAAACCGTTTTTCATCTAAGGCTGTCATAAAGACACCATATGAGATATGGACTGGGAAACGACCTAGTATGTATTTTATGAATATTTGGGGTTGTGAAGCTTATGTGAAACTCCAAGTTTCAGATAAGCTAGGACCCAAATCAGTTAAGTGCTTATTTGTGAGATACCCAAAAGAAACTGAGGGTTACTACTTCCATAATCCTAGCAAAGGCAGAGTGGTTGTCGCTAGGACTGTTGTATTCTTAGAGAAGGAATCTGTCTCTAAGAAAATAAGTGGGAGGAAAGTAGAACTTGAAGAAATTCAAGTACCAAAAAGTAGCAATGTGTCAATGATGGAGCAAGATCAGATATCACAAAGTGTTGTGGAGCCACCTGCTCAAGTAGCGCAAGACTTGTGTAGGTCAGATAGGGTACATCACTAGCCTGAGAGATATGGTTTCCTTGTGTCTCAGGAAGGGGATGTATTGCTAATGGATCAAGATGAACCGGTGACTTACCAAGAAGCTCTTTTGAGTCCAAAATCTTAGAAATGGCTTGATGCCATGAGATCTGAAATGGATTCCATGTACACTAACAAGGTATGGACCTTGATTGAGCTACCCGAAGGGATAAAACCCATAGGGTGCAAATGGGTTTTCAAAAAGAAAACTGACATGGATGGTAATGTAAATACCTTTAAAGCACAGTTGGTGGCTAAGGGTTTCAAGCAAATTCATGGTGTAGACTATGATAAAACCTTTTCCCCAGTTGCCATGCTTAAATCTATTCGGATCTTGCTTGCTGTTGCAACTTACCCTGATTATGAAATCTGGCAAGTGGATGTCAAGACAGCCTTCCTAAATGGAAGCCTTCTTGAATATATGTATGTGATACAACCTGAAGGTTTTGTTATACCTAAAGGTATATAAGTTGCAACGATCCATTTATGGATTAAAGCAAGCTTTTAGAAGCTGGAATCTTCGTTTTCATGAAGCTGTTAAGCAGTTTGGTTTCATAAAAAAAAATGAATATGAACCTTGTGTCTACAAAATGGTTGGTGACAGCAAAGTGGTTTTTCTGGTTTTGTATGTAGATGACATACTCCTCATAGGAAATGACATTCCTACCCTTCAGTCTGTAAAGACTTGGTTAGGAAATTGTTTTTCTATGAAAGATTTGGGCGAAGCAACCTATGTGTTTAGTATCAGGATCTATAGAGATAGATCTCAAAGATTGCTTGGCCTAAGTCAAAGTACATACATAGACAAAGTGTTAAAACGATTTAGCATGCAAGATTCTAAGAAGGGATTTTTGCCTATGTCACATGGTATAAGCCTATCTAAGGCTCAATCTCCTTCCAGTAAGGAAGAGCGAGAACTCATGAGTAAGATTCCTTATGCATCCGCTATAGGGTCTATCATGTATGCCATGTTGTGTACTCGACCAGACATATCATATGCTTTGAGCATGACTAACAGATACCAGTCTGATCCCGGTGAAGGTCACTGGACAGCAGTAAAAAACATCCTTAAGTACTTGAGAAGAACTAAGGATTCGTTCTTGATATATGGAGGTGAGGAAGAGCTACTTGTAAAGGGTTACACTGATGCTAGCTTCCAAATCGACGAAGATGATTCAAGATCACGGTCAGGTTATGTGTTTTGTTTGAATGGTGGCGCTGTGAGCTGGAAGAGTTCAAAGCAGGAAACAGTCGCTGATTCTACCACAGAAGCTGAGTATATTGCGGCCTCAAATGTTGCGAAAGAGGTCGTATGGATCAGGAAGTTCATCATTGAACTTGGAGTAGTTCCTACCATTGTGGATCCTATAAGTCTTTATTGTGATAACAATGGGGCTATTGCACAAGCCAAGGAACCCAGGTCTCATCAACGATCCAAACATATACTTAAACGTTTCCATCTCATCCGAGAAATCATTGATAGGGGAGATGTGAAGATATGCAAAGTGCATACAGATGACAATGTTGCAGACTTATTGACAAAAACCCTTGTGCAGCAGAAGCATGAAGGGCACACTATATCATTAGGCATAAGAGTTATGTCTGAATGTCTCTAGTGCAAGTGGGAGATTGTTAGGAATATGCACTAGAGACTTACATATTTATGAATATCCATCACTTGTATCATGTTATTTTATAAAGGAAAACTTATTCTTTTAGAATATAATTATTGTCCTTAGAATAGTAAGCTTAAACTTCATAAAAAATCAAGTAGATGACTTGATCGTGAGATCTTATGAAGAACTATTCTTAAATAGTCCCTAGTCAAGTATCATCTTAGGACAAAGATGCATTTAGACTAGTATTTGAGTTCATTGATGATCACATCTCACAGATCATGGATATGAGATATCATGTGCTCACATAGGTACACATTAAGAGTAATGGTGTACTGGACAGACCCACCTTAAGAACGTTGCATGGATTGTTACATAAGTGTCATGAACGTTTCTTAAATTGATAAATGTTATATATAAAGTCCTTTGACCTGAAATCACTATGATTCCTACATAAGGAATTATGTGTTTTGAATATCATCAAACGTTACCTGTAACAGGGTAATCATAAAGTTGGTATGTGGACATATAATAAACTATGTGGAGGAATGTGAGTGCCCTAGATGGGATTTGTCCCTCCTATGTAACACGAGTTATATCTGTAGGCCTCTTGATAAAGTGAGACTGCAAAATGCATGGCCATACTCAGGAGGATAAATATGAGATATTTATTTTCTGTACAGTCTACTTGGGGATCAAGAAAATATAAATTGAACTATACAAGGTTGACACAATCCATGCCCTTGTGTTCAATAAGATATTTGGACAAAGGGACAGATCATATAAATTATTATCATAAAATAGGATTTATCAAAGTTATTGATAGTCTCAATATTTGGATAGTGATGTGTTATTAGATATCGCTCACTATTTATGATATTAAATATAAAAGAGTTTTATTTTAATATTATAACCAAATATTAAAAATCTATTGGGTCACACGCATACAACAAGCCACTAGGAAATAATAACAATTCTAATTTAATTTAATTAGAATTATTATAACATAATGGGCCAGGCCCATAAGTATGAGGGTTAAGTGAGTGAGGGGGTAAAACCCTAGCCACCACTCTATAAATAGAGCATAAGATGCACTACCCCAGATACACATGAGCAATCACTTTTTACTCTCTAAGGCTACTAGCAGAGTTGAGGAGGGTTTCCTAGTACGGCTGTTGGCGTGGATACCAATAGAGACGCGGCTACTCTTGTCTCGTTTGTAATCCTAATAAGGTACGACCTTTCGTTTCAATACCTTTTATGTCTTGATTCGTGTTTTCGCAAAACGATCATAACAAGGGAGGGAATCCATTTATTTCCGCTGCACCCTGACCATATGCTTGATTCCTTTCAGAATGATGGTGTGCTAACATATGATGCCTCAAAGAAGCAAAATTTTCGATTGAGAGCTGCATTATGTGGACAATAAAGGATTTTCCTGCCTATGGGATGTTATCTGGGTGGAGCATGGCTGGAAAACTAGCTTGTCCAATATGCATGGAAAAATCAAAAGCTTTCACCTTAAACGTGGAAGAAAAAAATTCATGGTTTGATTGTCATCTCAATTTTTACCATGAAAAAGGTAGTTATGTTTTATTGTGATTGGTATGACCCTTCAAATCGTGGGATGAGGATGCATAACAAGTATAAGATCGTAGAAGTACGAAAGGGGGGAAAATATGGAAAATTGACCCTTTTATACTTCCAAAAACAACAACTCAAGTTTACTTTTCACCTTATCCTGGACGACAAAAGGATAAGGTTGATTGGTTAATAGTTATCAAGTCCAAGCCAAGGGGAAAAAAGAAGAAGAATCAGTCAAATATTTACTATTTATACCGCTACTTAGTTATTTTTTTTATTTATCCTTTTTGTTGTTATTGACAATGTTAATTTATGATATTGTGTTTGAACAAATTGAGTTTACAAAAATATCCTCTTTGCTATTTATCCCTTTTGAATGTTAATAACGATGGTTTGGTTGTTTATTATATGGAGATTGAGTGGTTGATTCATCCAAATAATAAAGTACTATTATTTGGCATTTAAGTGTTTGGACAACTTCACATAATTGCATTTATTACTTGGTTTAATTGTTGTGGATCAGATCAAGACAGTCGTGGAAAATGCTTGTCCTGGCATAGTTTCACTAGATCAAGACAACCGTGAAATATCCTCTGTTCTGGTATGCCTCATGACCTCATCAGCTTTATATTTGTAGATATTAGCAAAATTGTAATCCTTAATTATGTGAAATAAGGAATCAAAATTTGTTGTATTATTTTTCATTATTATAACTATACTTACTATTATTATTTTGAAATTTAAATTCCATGTAGCTGCGGTTTGCAAGTATATGTAAGATTTGGACATCTTGTTAAATCTATGAAGCCAACTAAAAAGTTGAAAAAGAAGAAGTGTACACAAGCTGAAGTGCACACTTCTCATGCATCACAAACTCATATACCATTAATTGTTCCATCAAGTACCCTCCAAGTTCACACCAACCAACCTCAAACTGCACAATCCACTCAATCTCACCCTCAATCCACTCCACCTAGATCTCAACCTCAATCAACTCAAGTTGTACCTCAACCTAGTGAACTTCAACCAATCCCTACATAAGTAACTCAAACAGCAGCTTCCTCATCTAGTCATGTTAGTGGAAACAAAATTAAGATTCTCTCAGAAGATGATGGGTGAGTTATTTGATTCTCTTCAAATATGATATAAATGGTTAATGTTAAGCTTGTTTAATGTTTTATTTGTTGTTTTTTTATACATAGGTTTGATAGACATAGATTGGTAGTTGGGGCTATTGCATCAATTATACGCAATAAGTTTAGGGATGCTAAATCATCATGGAAGAAGATCACTAAAACCCATCGGGATACATGGTATGATATATTCAAGGTAATCAAATCTCTATTATTTAATAAATTGATATTTTATATTGTTTTGAATATACTATCTAATGTATTGATTTTTCTCATTTATTTTCAAAACCATTGAAGTCAAAGTTTGCATGGTCACCTCAATATGATGACATAGTCCGACATAACTTTGAGAAACGAGGTGCAGCTAAAATGACTCAAATCATGCAAGAAGTTCGAAATGATTTAGATAAGAAACCGCATTGGATGGGAGAGCTAGAATGGGCACAGTTAAAGGCACATTGGTGGCGGGTTGACCGATGACCACAAACGTCTTTTTTTTTCTTTTTCTGCATTTTTTGCACAACCCACTAGTTATTTATTTATTTTTTGTTTCTTCTAGCGGGCCAACTTGCGACTAAGTGTGGTGGGTTGAATTTTGAAACCAACTTTCTTGGTCGGGTGAACCCACCCCACCTTTAAGGCGGTTGCCCCATTTTGCGATGCCTACTTGACTGATTTTCATTTGCTTGCTTGTGCTCTTAATCTTGTTAATGCTTAATGTCATACGCTCTTAATGAACAAACTGTATCAACAAAGATTGCACATCTCGTACAATCCGTCTTCCTCATTTTTTCACTATGCAGGAAGTAACCATCCTTATAATACATCACGTTGCTTTCACTATTGTGCTTGTCATTCCAAGCATGTATTCATTAGGTGAGGATTGAGTTGTCAGAATTTTATATATTTTGCATATGCTCATCCTAGTCACGTTGATATATGTTTTTGTGTGATTAGTAAATAAAACAAGGGTGCATAACGGAATGGTGCATAGACCTTGTAAACATATAATCACAATACGGACAAGGTATATCTTCAACCACATATTCTCCCTTCAATTTTCTGAGTCAATACGTTTCCTGTTAGTGTGTTTAGAAATCGACTTTTAGACTACAGTCGTCATATGCTTTCATTGACGGATACAATGATATTTCTCAAGGAGTAGCGTTGAAAATAAGAACAATAGAAGCCTAACCTCCCATTTCATTGAGGTTTTAAGCAAAGAGTTGAAATCCCTAAGTTTCTTCGCTAATGACTAGTGTTAACTTTGTGTGGGTTGAGTTCCGAAGCTTGAAGGCAACCTAAAGGAGATTTGAATGCGACTACAACAAAGCTAATCCTAAATGAAGGAAGCTCATGCCAAAGAAGTCCACCAGCAAGTGCCCCAATTCAGGAGAAGGAGGATCCAACAACATCTATGCAAATCATGCCAACCCCGGGTTTAAGGACTTTTGCTCATCCATGGTTACTTTGTCCAACCACAACCAGAAAGCATGTTATCACGATTTTGTTAGAACCACAGGAAACACTAGAAGGGGGGTTGAATAGTGTTTTAAGCTTTTCGTGTCAATCTTGTAAATCTTTTGTTTAAATCATGAAGATGAATAATGTTTAAAATGAATCTTAAGATCAGAGATAATTAAAACGTGCGGAAGATGAGAAAAATAAAGTTTCTTTTAAGTCTTAAGATTATTTTAAACATATACTTCTCAAGATATCTTCTGAAGATTATTACATTGAATGTTTCTCAAAACTGTTTCTGAAATACTTCAGATGACTATAGGTTGTCTGAAGTCTGTTCCAGATTTCTGAACTGAGGTCTTTCCAGACTCACTTCAGATAATTGTTTCAGAAGTAATTCAAAAGACATTCTTTGTAATGCTTCAAGTGATATGAGAAACATCTCATGTGTTGTTCTTATGAAAGATCATTTTATTGAAATCGTTGTGTTAAGTTTGTTATGAAAATAACTTTTCAATCCCAAACATAAATATGAAAACTGTAAATAAAAAAATTAAGGCAAAGATGAAACCCCAATTCGTGTGTTTGTCATTCTTATTCTAAACTCCATCATTATTTATCCTGAGTATACCCTAAGTCGTCGATTATTTCTAACTTGCCTTGCCAAATTATATATATTTTCAATAACTGAATCCTCAAGAGCTATTAGTACAAATCCCCAAATCTCAAAACCTTAATAATTAAACCTCAATGATCAATCATCTTAACCTTGAATTTACAGCCTCGAATTCATTATCGATCCCTTAGGTTACTCATCTAAAGGAATGGGAATCTAACCTTAGTGGTCATCCTACTCTAACTTTTAACGTCTCACTCAGCACTTCAAACCACAAGCCAAATCAACTATTGGCTACACTAATGTACAACCTTAGGACCTAGAGGTCCTAGCAGTAGGGGTGAAAACAACAAGATCAGAGGGCAGTCTAGTAACAAGAATTTTTTTTTCACACTCCAGAGGAATGAAAGAATGCGTCGCACCTGAATCATAATACAATTAAAGGAATCCCACTTATGACGCACTTACCTTGGATTAGATCTTTGGATTCAGCAGCCCCAGTACCACTACCACTTCCCTTTCGAGCAGGGCAATTCCTCTTGATGTGGCCAGTTTGTTCACAGTGAAAGCATGCACGTTCGTTAGACTGGTTTGAGATCGGGCTCTTGATCGGGCGGTCCCTCAGGAAGTGACTTCTCTTACTGTGTGGACAACTACCATCGTTGTTGCCGACACTGTTTGCAGGTTTCCCCCACTAGCAACCACTGAATGCGGTCTCGCAGTGCCCCCAGATGATGAGCCAAAATTGTTTCTTGGAACGAAATAAGGCTTCCTCCTTTCTCGTGCAACCTTGGGTTTGTTCCTCTGTGGGCCGGAATTCTTCCAATGAGCTTGGCTCTCCTTGGTGTCATTTTCAAGGATGTGGCACACGCTGACCAATGTCTGCTGCTGATTTTCTAGAATGTTCACGATTTTCCCTAGAAGATCGTTCATCCCAGGATTACCTCTCCCTGCCATGGAGTCCTGCATTCGCAGAACAAGTCAGCCTCTTCCATTCTATACAGAACCACTAAGGCAAGAACAAGTAACGCTACACACAGATACTCATATTACTAAGATAGTAAGATGAGAACAACCAATTCACCCAAAGCAAACAATCCACACAAACAAACATTCAACACAAAGTAAACACAGAGAGAAGGGTATTGCAGACCATACCCGAGGCCAAAAGGAAAGAACAGCTCTGATACCACCAAATGTGACACCCCTAGTTACCACTAAAAGTACCACATGCATTACACGTGACCAACGAAGTAGAACGTCAAAAATGTGGAAGTTTTTTTTTTTTTGAAAAGGGTTTCGGTGTCATTGGCCTATTACCTCTCTAGCTTTATTTTAAGTACTTATGAAATATCCTTTCCTTCACTTTCAAAAACTTATCTTTCCGTAAGCGTCGAAAGAATTAACACCTTACGCGCATACACAACATACACATGGTTAAAGACCTTGAGAGAACATAAAACAGTATGACATAAATACATACATACATATTAAGTGGCATCGATGTACCTCTCGAATACCCACATGACCACATTAAAACATGAGTTCCGGTAGTAAAATAAATGAGACCTCTAACAGAATACAAAAGAAGAGATTCCTAAATCAGAGTTGCGTACTACCTAGATTCAACACAACCTAGTCCTTCTCAGGTACAAGAGGAAGTCCGGGGTGCGTGATGATGACACAGACTCCCCCCATAGAACTCACACCTGCGCGGGATACCCGTCACCCTCCGGGTGCCCCTCGGCAACCATCTCATTCGCACCTGCATTGACGTCATGACGGAAGTCCTCGATACCGACTATCAATGTGACGAGGAGAGCATAGAAAGAAGAGATAGAAAAGAAGGGTGAGAACATCGCATGAACTCACAGCATGTAGGATACAGCAAACTAGAGCACACACACAGAGGCAATCCACACAGTCGAATCAACAAGCAATCACGACATCTCATCATGGTGTACTCATATTAACGCAACTTTTACTATTATAATGCAATATCTAATGCATGCGGGCCCAGGGAAACATCACCATCTGCAGCAGCTGCCCGACCATATATACACAGCGTATCAGGAGTTAGAGTTTGTACTAGCATTGGTACAAAGAGCATTGCTCAATTTTGGCCAAATAAATTTCCCGACTTCCAGACAATCTCAACTGACCCTGAAAACTTGAGAGCGACAGGATAGTCAAGCCTGTACCCCGTTTGCTCGACAGTAGGGAGCGAGCCTACGTCACCTGAGCCATTTCGGGACCTGACTATCCTCAGGGCTGGCATCCCTACCCAAGGACCCTCTGGCGTTCTTTGCAAAACCCAGTGCCCAGTCCCTACCAGTTTCACACTGTACCGAGTGTTACTGCTATATAGGTCGTAAGGTTTTCAACCTCGAACATCAACAACGCTTCATGATGCATGTCACATAACAATGCTAACAACATTCACATCCTTACAGGCAAAACCCATTGAACCATTCGACGTCACCACATCCCCGTGGCACGGCCCGAATTCAATGTCTTTCCTTCACAAGGAAGGCCAAACCGCACTCTCTCGCCAAGCTTCTCAAGTTTTATGTAGAAAGAGTGTGTTGGTTAAAGCCTTTTAATGTAGTTTGTACTAATATTCTTGATAATCATGTCCACTTAAGTCCTATAATTTACTAATACTTATGATTGTATCTTATGGATGGTATTACTTATCCTAATTCTCCTTGTATGACTAATTAAGATTAGGTTTAACTTTTAATCTTAACTAGTCTTCATTAACTGGATTACAATTAATCTTAATCCTTTTTTAATTAAGTCTTAATCCTTACTTAAGATCCTAATAAATTCTTAATCATCCCTTAATCTCTTCCTTAATCTTAGATTAGGATTTTAATAATGTTTGATTAAGGTTAATCATAATTAATTAGTTCTTAATCATCATTATTGGTTAATTACTTAATTAATACTTTCATTAAGGTTAATTAACTTTAGACTTAACTAATCATTCTTTACTTAATCGACTTAAGTGAATTAGGTTGATTAAATTAGGTAATTAAATTATTTAAGCCCACTAATTAATCCTAAGTTTTAACTTTTAATTACTCGGATTAGAGTTGAAGTCCAACCCTAATCTAAGCCCAATTTCATAAGTTATTTTTGGTTGACTTTTTAAATGAGTCTTTGACTCTCTTTTTGAAGGCTTTGGGCTCAAACCAAAGGCCCAAAGGTTTGATGACTCATGGGAGCCCATTCTTACTCATAACAAGTCAAAAAGTTGACTTTTATGTTGACTTTTACTTTGGTGAAAATAGGAATCCGAATTTTAGTCTTTTGTTATTTTAAAAACTTTCTTTATTTGCATTTTAACCCTTTTACTTATAAATTTATTTCTTAGTCCTTTTTGAACCATCAAGCCCATAAACACTTTTTTTAACTTACCCTTGACCTTTTCAAGATAAAAAAGGTATTCTTGATGAGTTTCATCAAGAACAACTCATGAACATCAAGAACAACTTGAATGTTCATCAAAACTTCAAATTTTTCCACAACATCCAATCTTCACCAAACTTTCATACAATCATCAACAACCAATTTAAATATCAAATATCATACTAATTCACCCAAAATCATCCACATGCACATTTAAGTCCATAACTTCATTTTCAACTCATAAACACCATTTTTTCAAAGATCAATCATCCAAAACAATTGTATACACCCAACCAACTTCATGCATGTTCATGGATTCATCATACAAACATATTCCAAGTGCCAAAAAATTTTTAAAACACATGCAGCCCCTCAAACTCTCTAGGCCGAGAGTTATAGGAGGAAAAAGGGAGAATTTTTTTTTCCAAAATTGTTTCTTGGCTTGCATGCATCAACAATCAAAATCCAAGCACATTCCAAGCATCATAATAAACTTAAAAACATGTAAACAACCCAGCTCCAAGAATCCAAAACATTTGCTCAAAGAAAAGCTCAAAAAGTGATTTTTTTTAAAGGAAAAACAAGAGTAAAAACAAGGATTTTAAGGGCAAATCCTTGACTCTAGTTACCAATCCTACTAGAGTTCAAGTTCTCCCCCCCCCCCCCTTTACCTCAAATTTCCAAGAAAATGAGTGCAGAATTCTGGTCCCAAAACAGCCCCCAAAGATGCCTCCTTTAGTCACCAACAAGGATTTTTCAAGGCTAGAAGGCTTAGAAATGGAAGCTTTGGTCCAAAGATGGAACCTTGGCTTGATGTGTTTTAAGGGAAGATGAAAAATTTTGAGAGAAGTTGATGGAGAGTTCACGGCCAAGAGAGAAAAGGAAGAGAGAAAATGAGAGAGTTCCTAAGCTTGCATGTAGGAAAAATAAGAGAGAAAGGTGATTTGATGTGCCATAAAGGCTTGCTTCTTTTTCAAGTCTTGGAGAAAAGAAAGAAAAATACAAGTGCCTTCCATCCATCAAGGCTGCACTATGCACGACCTTCTAGGAGGAAAAAGGGAAGGTTTGTGCAATTTTTCTGGCCCGGATCAAGAGTATTCGGGCCCGGTTCAAGGGACGGGAGGGGCAAAAAGGTCATTTTCACAGAGAAATCTCAAAATTTCCCAAAAATTCCAGAAAAATAGGAAATTTATTCCTAATCTCAAAAATATAATTTTGATGATTAAAACAATTTTAACAATTCAATAAAAAACGAAATGCGGTAAAACGGTAAGAAGCGGGCGTTACAATAAGCAGAGAGAGAAAATTAAGGTTTTATTTACAGAGATTGTATAGAATTATAAATATCATTTTAAATCATCTTTTAAGGTTCAAAATATATTTTCCATATTTTTCTACAATTTTTTTTCATATGCTGGCTATGGTTATACTGTTAACTGGGGGCATTTTGATCTTTTTGCCCAGAAGTGCCAGAAAAAATTCTAAATAATTTTCTAAAACTCATCACTAATTATATTAAGAGTATTTTGAATAAAGGTATAGACCCCTTAGAGTTTTAGCTATTTTTAATAATTAAATCTATATTTTCCTTAACTGTATAATTACTAAAGGTATCTTAGGTTATTTTCTCAAACACCTCTCTAGAGAAATTTACTCATAATTGTGGTTGGGTATTATAAATTTGGCTATTTATTAAAAAGCTACTAAATACTTTATAATTAAATGATTATTACTATTTTAAAATTTTCTTTATTCTATTTATACACCAGTAAGAGAAATTGCGGGTGTTACAAATAACATCCTCTGAGAATTGGCTAGATAGATACTGGATTTGTGCTTCAGCCTTATTCTCCAACCATTGGTTTCCATGGGCTACGTTCTCACCCGTATCATTGGAATAACCAAGGTATACTTGCGGCTTCAAACCATTCTTGGTTCATTTGATATTAAGCACAGCCTGGTTGGTTGTTCTTCCGAACAACTACAACTTTTACTAACTGATCAATAAATCAGCAACATGGTTGATTCTTTTTCTACTCTCTCAACTTGGTTGATTCAAGTAAGCATTGTCAACAACCAATAAAGTTTTTTCTGATACATCTTGATCAACTGATTGAACCAAGTGAAATGAATTCAACATCTTCAAATTCTTCCTTGAGGCTATTTATATGTTCTGTTGGAATATAGCCATTTGAAGATGATTCATGATACCGTTGAGATAATTGGTGATGTGGCTCATATAGCTGTTGTGTAATAGGGTCTCAAACGGTTGCTTCTTCTTAAGCAAATAAGTGTTCAGACAGTCCTGTTCTGACACTTCTGTAGATGAGCTCTTTAGAGAGATTTTCTTGATATTATTTTGCATGTTCTCTCTCTTGATATCCTTTTGCTTTTCTTCAGCTGTCTTGTGATTTCTTCTGCGTTCCTCAGCTGACTTTTGATTTCCTCTGCTTTTCTTAGGAGTGTATATGAGGAGATATCCGTTGGATTTGTCCTTTTGCTTATTTTGTATATGCTCCTTTTCAGTTTGCTTCCTGACACCATTTCTTCTTTCTTCTTTGAGTGAGGTGTCTTCTCGAATAGCTGTTGTTGCAGTTTCTTCTTCTGAAATAAAGATATATGATATTATAGCCGTTGAATCATAGTTTTGACCTCTGCACTAATTTCTTCTTCTTCTGAGATGTAGATGAATAAAGATGTTGAATTTAACATATTTTATTCAAACATCTTTCTGGTTGCTTTTTCTTAGTCTTCTGATCACCTCTGTATGGCAGCAGTCGCAGGTGCAGGTCTGCGCACGCAGATCCCTTATGTTGCAGGTGCAGCATGCGTTGCCGAAAGTCTTTGCCAAGTTTCCTTATTTGTGAAAGACTTTGGTCGAGGTATAAAAGTATGTTTAGCTTTTATACTGAAATGCATTTTGTTGCAGGTGCAACAGTCATTAGAGAAAGTCATTGCAGAGTTTCCTCATTTGTGCAAGACTTTGATTGAGGCATAAAAGCATGTTTAGCTTTTATACTGATATAAGTGTACTCCATTTTGGTAGAGTGTGCTTTACACTTTAGCAACGTCTTCCAGAGATAAATTCTTGATTCTGTTTGTAGGCTTCTTCAGATAGTCTTCACCTCTTCATACGGTCTTCACGTCTTCAGATGGTCTTCACGTCTTCAGATGGCTTGCGCACTTCATACGACTTCAGCACTTCAGACGGCTTCAGCACTTCAGACGGCTTGCGTTCTTCAGACAGCTTCTTTGCTTCAGACGAGTTGCTTACTTCAGACAGCTTCTATGCTTCAGACGAGTTGCTTACTTCAGACAGCTTTTATATTAAATCCTGCATTTGTTTTTCTGATCCTTATCTTCTGATTTTGATTCTGTTCATCAAATCTTCTTCTTCTTCTAATGAATATTTCAACCTGAAACACAATCAACAAACCAATACCTTTCTTAGTGGAATCTGTTTATATAATCTTATTTGTTCTTATTATACTCTTATTTGTTAATCATTAAAACTAAAGGGTATTAAGTCTTTGAGTCAAGTTTGAATGCTCAAACTGATTAATAGACTTCACAATCTCCCCCTTTTTAATGATGACATATAAGATATGTATAACTAACAAAATGTTTTAAGGAAAGATGGTTAAGTATATAGAAGGCTCCCCCTATTTATAATACTCCCCCTGAGAAGAACATTTATTCTTTAGTTTGTTAAATGTTGCCAATTTTTATTATTCTAACTGCTAACAAGATTAAATACATTTTGTTAACTTATCCTTTAGATACTAGATGTTAATCTTTAGATTCCAATTGTTAGTACTTCTTAGAAACTAGATGTTAATCTTTTTAGATACCAATTATTAATTAGATGTTAATCTTTTTTAGATACCAATTATTAATAATTGTTAATCTTTTTAGATACCAATTGTTAATATTTGTTATTCATTGAAAACTAATATTTTCACATATTATGACTTATCACAGATACCGATTGTTATATAGTTACACTGTTATTACATATACCAATTGTTATTTTCTGACATACATCATATATATATATATATTTATATTTTTCCCTTATTTTTATATTTCTCCCCTATTTCTCCCCTTATATATTAACATCATTTTGTGAGTTTTATATTTCTCCCCCTTTTGTCATTAATTAAAAAGGTTCATGGTTTCATATTGTTGAGTTTCATATATATCTTCTTATTTTAAGTTTATTTACTTTTATCAATTTTTTTTAGCCGTATTTCTTTACTGATTATATTTCTCCCCCTTTTTATCTTACATTAAAGTTTTTAGACATTGTCTGAATCTTGATATCAGTTGTTCTAATTTTGCAGGGACGTTATTACTCAAATTGTTATTATTATTATTCAGATACCAAAGATTAAGGAATAAATACCAACTGTTAATAAATGAAACAAGAGAAACTGAAATACACTTTAAATAAATTGTCTCAAAACATTTGATAAAAGCAGGTTTTCACAAAAAGAAAAGAGGTTACATTCCAAAAATAGAATGTATCCATCCATTGCTTCCTCCGGAGATTCCTTCGAAGGCCTGAGGCATAGCCTTATAGACTTCATCTCTTTTAAAGCTATCACCACTCCTTCTGCTGCAAAAGCTTCAGGAGTTGCCTCAGAGCCCCAGACTTCATCCCAACTATGCTAAGCAGCACTCAATACCCTTGTCACACCTAAAACAAGAGAGGCGCATCATTTAAGACAGTGGTTCGACCATTAGCCACCACCTTAATCCTGAGGACCACATTTGAAGTGGTTTCCCTCATAAGATTGGCTATTCCGGGATCTCCCGGTGGTCTTCCAGTCCACCTGTGATGCAGCAAGATCACCATGGTCCAAGTATAGAGAAACGGGTTTTCAGATGAACCCTTTCCCTTACTCTTCATTCCATACATCATCCAAGATGACTTGATCTTTGCCTCAACATGTTCCAGAGGTCCTTCTTCTGTTTTCCTTTGCTTCTTCATCATCCTTCTGGGAGCCACTTACTCAGAACCTTAGACAAAGCTATAGAAGAGCTTTGAAGATGTGAGTTAGTGTGAAGAGCTCTTGTGAATTTATAGGACTTTGAAGCAGGGGTAAAATAGAGAAGTAAGGAAAATGAATCCATTGGATTGTTGTTCACGCGATGTATATGGGCTCATATAGCTTTTCATGATGACAATTTCAGACCTTGAAAGTATCAAAACGTGCATCATTGATTGGTCATAGATGAAGCCCTATAGGAAACTGAGTCATTAGCATGGATAAAGTAAGTTTTGGAAAATGTTTTTTTTAAAAAACAATTAAGAAGAGACATAAAAACATATTAGAAGATATTACTTTTTCGAAACACCTTTTTAGAAACAGAAAAGAAAGAAAAATAGAATAGAATATGTGAGAAAACATTTAAAAAAATTTTGAAAACAGATTTTTATGGTATCAGAACAAAGGATTTTATGATTATTATTATCTGAAAAGCTTTTAAAATTTTGAGTCTTTTAAGTTTTTACTCATTAATTAAAGTTTTATTAGTTGATTAAACTCTTTACTAGAGGACAATTTTTTTCACAGATATTTAAGTTTTAAGGTGAAGTAATGTTACCATTATTCTCTGGATGGAAGAATGCTTTTTTGACATTACACTTTTCTTTGAAGACTTTTCTTCTTCTGAGGTCGCTTGATGTCTGCAAATCCTCTTTTTAGTCTTTTGTCTTTTTGTGCTTCAGAGAATCTTTGAACAATAATCTTAACCTGTCCCTCAAGGATTGAAATAGACTTTAATGACTTGAGTTTCCATTACTTTAACATTCCTGACCCACAATTTCAGGAGGTTCACCGAGAGCCTTCTGAACTGGTTCAGAAAGTAGAGATGTTACTGAGTCAAAATTATCTTTTCAAGCGTAGAGGTAGGCTCATTGCTTTGTGTATCAACCATCTTAACATTTCTGACCCACAATTTTAGTAAGTTCATTGTGAGCTGTCTGAACAGGTTCAGACAATGGAGATGATATCACACTTAGACATTCTTTTAGATGATGTTGCCTTGATTCATCTTTTTACACATGGCATTTCCTCCAGTTGATCTTCTTTTAGCTTATTTTCAAAAACCTGTTTTTCTGAAACATACACAAACTAAAAATACCTTTCAGTAGCACTTGATATATTTTAAAATAATTAGTTAATCATTGAAACAAATGTCTTAGATTAATTATTTTAATTTTATCAAATTTCAGCAAGTTAAATTATTAGAAGATTTTTATAGTAGATGAATCTTAATTTTGTCTTTATTTTATTAAGTTAATAGATTTTATCAAGTAGTTGTACCGAGAAAAAGTTGTGTTGAGTTAAACATTCATTCGAGCATTCCAAGATAAAAGACACACTGTTTAAACATACACATACGAGAAGAGATTTGATAATCATATAAAAGATATTTAAGATGTAAAACAAAATTAATAACAAAAAGACATGACACTTGAAATGGATTCAATGGTCATCAGATGGGTTCTCAGCAGCGTTGGCAGTCTCTTTCTCAGCTTTGAGCTCTTGCAGCTCTTTCTCAGCCACTCTCAACCTCTTTGCTAGCCGATTCACCTTGTCATTCACCCTCTTCAGATTGTATGCACCCAACACCATCCTTTTTCTTTTATGAGCACCTAGATGAGTGAAAACCCTTTTTCCTTTGTTGCGTGGAGCAACCAAGGGAGGAATATTCACCTGATTCTCTGGAGCTTCTTCTCTATCAATTAGAGTCCGGTCTAACTGATCATACATTCCTGGAGTAAAGAAGTGAGGAGGCGGTTGGTCAAAGTGACTTTCCACTGGAAAGCCCTTGGGCATAGTATTTTCATTATCAGGGTGTTGTGAGGATAGAGATCTTCATTGCTCATATCTTGTCTGAAGATCATCTGATACATCAGCACCCAGGGAAGACTGATTCTCTTCTTTGTCAGCAAGTGTCCCAATACGAACCTTTCCAGCTGATTTACTTCTAACCTGTTGCGTCCTTTTAGGAGGATGTTGCAGTTTAGCACAACAAGAAGTGCTCTGGGAATCTTCAAAAGTTGAGAAGGTCGGTAGGGTGCTAGACGTCTTCCTCCAAAGAGAACTTCATCAAAGATGAAAGTTCCACCATGCAAGGATTCCCACCTCTGAAAGTACTGTTCTCCTCTAGCAGGCACACCAATCACTTCAGCAATCAATTTGTAGTCCACACAAATTGATCTTCCCATTACCTCTATTTTAATTCCGGTCCAATCATCGTTTGACACAATGTTGGAGTTGTTCCAGAATTCTAGCACACTTTCTTCATGTCACGGTGAGGAGATATTGCTGAAGTAAGGAGTCCACCCCACAATGTCAAAGTACTCTGTGATATTATACCCAGCCTCATCAAAATCAGAGAGTTTTACCAGTCTAGAGGATATGATTCTCTCATCAAACACGGGATGGTTTGAGTCATTTGATGATGCAGACATGTTGGCCATTGAGTACTATTGAACTGTTGAACTTTCTGAGAATAGGTGTTTTGAGGAAGCTTTGACCTTTTTAAGAAAATGATTGAATGAAGTGTAATTTCCATTATGATCATCCAAACTCCTTTTAAATAGGCAGTGATCATTGCTTCGTTCAATGAGGAGTGACGGTTACATGCACCAAGCAGTTATTGAGAGTTGTGCATCGTGCCAATTATGAGAAACCGTTTGATGATCCATTATCCCTCAACGTGCCGTTTCATAATAAATGATAAATATACATGACTCTTCATTTACACACATATATTTACGCATGCAGTGCAGATAGTTTACACACAAAACAGGTAATATAAATACATATATAGGACAGTTATTATGCAACAATTTGTTTTCACACAAGTACACTTATGTAATAATAATTTCAATAAAACAAAACATTCAGCAGATAAGCAGTTATACTTAAATTTAGATTTAAACAAAGATAGGAAAGGTGTTACCCGTTTGTGACCTAGAGATAGATACACTTTCCTTTTCCAACTATATCCTTCTGAAAGATGCCTTGTATGAATAATGAGTTTTAAGAAAGATTATTTTCTTTTCTCATTATCATTCTTCATAGTTGCTTTAGCTTGGTGAGATTTCCATCTTCTGAGGATCTATTCCTTCTGCATTTGTTAGATGCTCAACCCGAAGGTGAGCTCTGATACCAATTGTTAGAACCACAGGAAACACTAGAAGGGGGGTTGAATAGTGTTTTAAGCTTTTCATGTCAATCTTGTAAATCTTTTGTTTAAATCATGAAGATGAATAATGTTTAAAATGAATCTTAAGATCAGAGATAATTAAAACGTGCGGAAGATGAGAAAAATAAAGTTTCTTTTAAGTCTGTATGGCAGCAGTCACAGGTGCAGGTCTGCGCACGCAGATCCCTTATGTTGCAGGTGCAGCATGCGTTGCCGAAAGTCTTTGCCGAGTTTCCTTATTTGTGAAAGACTTTGGTCGAGGTATAAAAGTATGTTTAGCTTTTATACTGAAATGCCTTTTGTTGCAGGTGTAGCAGTCATTAGAGAAAGTCATTGTAGAGTTTCCTCATTTGTTCAAGACTTTGATTGAGGCATAAAAGCATGTTTAGCTTTTATACTGATATAAGTGTACTCCATTTTGGTAGAGTGTGCTTTACACTTTAGCAACGTCTTCCAGAGATAAATTCTTGATTCTATTTGTAGGCTTCTTCAGATAGTCTTCACCTCTTCATACGGTCTTCACGTCTTCAGATGGTCTTCACGTCTTCAGATGGCTTGCGTACTTCATACGGCTTTAGCACTTCAGACGGCTTCAACACTTCAGACGACTTGCGTTCTTCAGACAGCTTCTTTGCTTCAGACGAGTTGCTTACTTCAGACAGCTTTTATATTAAATCCTGCATTTGTTCTTCTGATCCTTATCTTCTGATTCTGATTCTGTTCATCAAATCTTCTTCTTCTTCTAATGAATATTTCAACCTGAAACACAATCAACAAACCAATACCTTTCTCAGTAGAATCTGTTTATATAATCTTATTTGTTCTTATTATACTCTTATTTGTTAATCATTAAAACTAAAGGGTATTAAGTCTTTGAGTCAAGTTTGAATGCTCAAACTGATTAATAGACTTCACAGATTTGATGTCATTTGATATTTTGTCATTCATTTTTATTTGTATTAGCTTTATCATGCTTACTTAGGATAAAAGACCATTTTGCTTGTAATGAACTTAAATTCTAGTGCAATGCATATGTGAATGACATTTGCTTTTTATTGTTTGTTTTAAATGTATTTATGTTTGTGATAAGTATTATGTAATAAATAGTATTAAAATTTGAAATGATTAATGTTTGTACGAAAAGAGCGGAATAAAGAGAAAACCCCCAACATTCCAATTTTTTTATAATCATGCAAATTAATCACAATGTTTCACTCAAATTCGTCCTAAATAACAAACTCTGTTAACGTGACATGTGGGATATTTATCTGGCAGAGACGACATCGTTTTAGGGGGAAATACTAATACCCACTTAGAATCAAAGACTCATACCCTCTTTGGCTATAAATAATCTTACCCTTTCCAAAAAAAAATCCCTAAACCACTCGTTGAAGCAAAGAGTTTAAATCCCTAAGTTTCTTTGCAAATGACCAGTGTTAACTTTGTGTGGGTTGAGTTGCGAAGATTGAAGGTGACCTGGAGGAGATTTGAAGGCGACTACTACAAAGCTAATCCTAAATGAAGAAAGTTCATACCAAAGAAGTCCACCAGTATGTGCCCCAATTCAGGAGAAGAAGGATCCGAAAACATATATGCAATTCATGCCAACCACGAGTTTAAGGACTTTTGCTCATCCATGATTACTTTGTCCAACCAGAAAATGTTATCACGATTTGATGTCATTTGATATTTTTTCATTCACTTTTATTTGTATTAGCTTTATCATGCTTACTTAGGAAAAAAAGACCATATTGGTTGTAATGACCTTAAATTCTGTTGCATTGCAGATGTGGATGTCATTTGCTTTTTGTTGTTTGTTTTGAATGTATTTATGTAAGTAATAAGTATTACGCAAAAAATAGTATTAAAATGTGAAAGGATTATGTTTGTACGAAAAGAATGAAATAAAGAGAAAACCACCCAACATTGGTCCCCAATTTTTTTTATAATCGTGCAAATTACTCACAATGTTTCGTTCAATTTAGTCCTAAATCACAAACTCTGTTAAGTTAGAGATGACATGTCACATTAAGTGACATGTGGGATATTAATCTGGCATGGACCACAACCGTTTTAGGGGGAAATACCAATACCCACTTAGAATCATTGACTCATACCCTCTTTGGCAAAAAATAATCTTACGCTTTCCGAAAAAGATCCCTAAACCACTCGTTGAAGCAAAGAGTTGAAATCCCTAAGTTTCTTCGCAAATGACCAGTGTTAACTTTAACTTTGTGTGGGTTGAGTTGCGAAGCTTGAAGGAGACCTGAAGGAGACTTGATGGTGACTACAACAAAGCTAATCCTAAATAAAGGAAGCTCATCACAAAGAAGTCCACAAGCAATTACCCCAATTCAGGAGAGGGAAGATCCAACAACATCTATGCAATTCATGCCAACCCCGGGTTAAAGGACTTTTGGCCATCCATGATTACTTTGTCCAACTAGAAAGTATGTTATCACGATTTTTTGTCTTTTACTTTTATTTGTATTAGCTTTATTGTGGTTAGTTAGGATAAAAGACCATATTGCTTGTAATGACCTTGAATTTTGGTGCAGATGGGGATGTCATTTGCTTTTTGTTGTTTGTTTTAAGGTATTTATGTTAGTGATAAGTATTACGCAATAAATAGTATTAAAATGTGAAAGGATTAATGTTTTTACGAAAAGAATGGAAGTAAAGAGAAAACCCCTAACATTGGTCCCCACCTTTTTTTTTATCATCGCAAAATATTTCACTCAAACTCCTTCTAAATCAAAAACTCTGTTAGGTTAGAGGTGTCACGTGAAGTCACATGTGCGATACTCATCTGGCAGAGACAACACCGTTTTAGGAGAAAATACTAATACCCACTTAGAATCATAGACTAATACCTCTTTGGCTAAAAATATTTTTACCCTTTCTGAAAAAATCCCTAAACCAATCGTTGAAGCAAAGAGTTGAAATCCCTAAGTTTCTTCGCAGATGACAGGTGTTAACTTTGTGTGGGTTGAGATGCAAAGCTTGAAGGTGACCTAAAGGAGATTTGAAAGCGACTACGACAAAGCTAATCCTAAATGAAGGAAGCTCATACCAAAGAAGTCCGCTAGCAAGTGCCCCAATTGAGGAGAAGAAGGATCTAACAACATCTATACAATTCATGCCAACCCGGGTTTAAGGACTTCTGTTCATCCATGATTAATTTGTCCAACCAGAAAGCATGTTATCACGATTTGATGTCATTTAATATTTTGTCATTCACTTTTCTTTGTATTAGCTTTATGATGGTTAGTTAGGATAATAGACCATATTGCTTGTAATTACCTTAAATTTTGGTGCATATATGGATGTCACTTGCTTTTTGTTGTTTTTGTTTTGAATGTATTTATGTTTGTGATAGGTATTATGCAATAAATTGTATTGAAATGTGAAAGGATTAATGTTTATACGGAAGGAATGGAATAAAGAGAAAACCAACATTGGTCCCATACTTTTTTTTATCATCGTGCAAATTACTCACAATATTTCCCTCAATTTCATCCTAAATCACAAACTCTGTTAAGTTAGAGATGACATGTCATGTTAAGTGACATGTGGATGAATTTGCTTTTTGTTGTTTGTTTTGAATGTATTTATGTTAGTGATATGTATTATGCAATAAATAGTATTAAAATGTGAAAGGATTAATGTTTGTTCGAAAAGAATGGAATAAAGAGAAAACCCCCAACATTGGTCCCTAATTTTTTTATAATCGTGCAAATTACTCACAATGTTTCGCTCAATTTCGTCATAAATCACAAACTCTATTGAGTTAGAGATGACATGTCACGTTAAGTGACATGTGGGATATTCATTTGGCAGATACGACACCGTTTTAGGGGGAAATACTAATACCCATTTAGAATCAAAGTCTCATACCCTCTTTGGCTAAAAATAATCTTATCCTTTCCGAAAAAATCCCTAAACCACTCGTTGAAGCGAAGAGTTGAAATATCTATGTTTCTTTGCGAATGAACAGGGTTAACTTTATGTGGGTTGAGTTGCGATGCTAGAAGGTGACATGAAGGAGATTTGAAGGCGATTACAACAAAGCTAATCCTAAATGAAGGAAGCTCATCACAAGGAAGTCCAACATGTGCCTCAATTCAGGAGAAAGAGGATCCAATAACATGTATGCAATTCATGCCAACCCCGGGTTTAAGGACTTTTTCCCATCCATGAATACTTTGTCCAACCAGAAAGCATGTTATCACGATTTGATGTCATTTGATTTTTTGTCATTCGTTTTTATTTGTATTAGCTTTATTATGGTTAGTTAGGATAAAAAACCATATTGCTTGTAATGACCTTAAATTTTGGGACAGATGTTGATGTCATTTGCTTTTTTGTTGTTTATTTTTAATGTATTTATGTTAGTGATAAGTATTATGCAATAAATAGTATTAAAATGTGAAAGGATTAATGTTTGTACGAAAAGAATGGAATAAAGAGAAAACCCTTAACATTGGTCCCCACTTTTTTTATCATCATTCGAATTACTCACCATGTTTCGCTCAATTTCGTCCTAAATCACATACTTTGTTAAGTCAGAGATGACATGTGACGTTAAGTAAGATATGGGATACTCATCTAGTAGAGACGACACCGTTTTAGGGGGAAATACTGTAAGGTCCAAAACCCTTTTGAGCAAAGGTTTTAATGACAACAAACTTTCACAACAATATTCTAAGTGTTCTGAATACTTTGGTACTAATGTTTTCACTTGAGAATGCTTGAAAGAATACAGGAAAAGTTACAAAAGCAAGGTGCAAAGATCAAAAACATTATTTAACATCAGAGCATGTGTCCAGAAGCATGTTACATAGAGCTTTCATGTCAAAAGTGATGAAACAAGTTCAAGAAGAATCTTCTTAGCTTCAAGAAGGTCAAGACAGCTCATCTAAGATCCCATGAGTATTAAACTGAGTTGTATCCAGCTTCAGAAGCAAAGTTGAAGCTTTGGAAGGATCATTCAAGACCACTAGAAGCATGAGAAGGAGCTTTCATGAAACCAGACACCTTCTGAATGTGAAAGATCACCTAAGCAATTCAAGCATATTCATTCTAAAGTGTTGCTGATGCAAACAAAGCAATTGAAGAAGGTCAATATCACTAGAAACACAGTTTTGTCCTTAGAAGCTGAACTTACAGTTTCTGCAGAAGCATCAAATTCACATTGCAAGTTGTAAACATGTTCAAAGTATCTTTAGAAGCATTGAACAAGTTCCCACACTCCTCAAGATATTATCCTTGAATATTTCAAGTTGAAGAACACTCAAATAATCTTCCAGAAGCATAATTACTTCTCTCACAATGCAAATAAAGCAATGATAAAAGATTGGAAGCTTTATAAGCATATTTGAAGCTTCAGAAGAAGAAACAGAATTTCTGCACACTTCCAGAAGAAGAAACAGAACTTCTGCACACTTCAGAAGAAGAAACATAATTTCTGCACACTTCTAGAAGAAACAGTTTGCTCCAGAAGAAGAAACATAATTTATGCACACTTTAGAAGAAGAAATAGACTCTGTGCAACCTCCATAAGAAAGAAATTGACAGAACCTGCTGTAATTTCAATTTAAAGGAGTTTAAGACATCTTTTGCTAAAAATGAGAAAATGCCCAATATTCCAACATGTCTTACTAACTACTCCAGAAGAAGGAAGCTCAAATAGAATGAAATTACTGGCTTCAGAAGATACGCTTCAGAAGATATGACTGGTCAAAGCTGAAGAAAGAGAAAAGCTGCCACATGAAAGTGACAACTCTTAAATGGCCAGCTGGGGGCTTGACCACTTTTCCAAGCAATTGCAATGACTATTTTGACCCCTATAGTTCTATATATACAGCCCCATTCAGCTGGGCAACATCAAGGAGAACAAAAGGGAAGAAATCCATAGAGCCATAATATAGAAATTCCCTTTTAGAGTGAGGTTCTCCTTCGACCACTCCAAAATGCAGAGCTGCTGTCCATAATTCTTAGAGAGTGTGTCTAGGTTCAGTTTTGTAAAGATTAATCCACTTCATGAGTGTTTTATGAACCATATGTAAAAAACCCATCTCTTGTTGAAAAGTGTTTATGATCTTCCAAGCTAACTAGAGAGAGTTAGTGTTGGTTTGAGAGTATGTAAAGCCTGCAGAGGCTGAGCAAAGAATACTGGTGTTAGAGCCTGAAGAGGCTGCAGAATAATACTTGTAAGGATCCTGCAGAGGCTGCAGATGTAACATCCCGATAATTAAGACTAATAAAATCTTATAAGAGAATAGGATAATAATCTTTAAGAATGATATTAAGTAAGGGGTAAAAATTTATATAGGAAGAGAGACTTAGAATAAAAACCCAAGTTTTGAAGTTTCAGCATTCTTGCTCAAGCTAGAATCTCGCTTGAGCGAATTATGCATCAAAAAGGGGTGAGTTTGAGTTCCTACATATCTCACTTGAGTGAGCCAGCTCACTTAAGCGAGATACAGGGGAACTTTTGGGAGGCTCTCTGGACAATTTTCGCTTGAGCGAGAAGGGCTTGCTTGAGCTAGAATCGTCCAGAGAAGGGGTCTTTCTGGATCATTCTCGCTTGAGCGAGACAATTTCACTTGAGCGAGAAGGGCTCGCTTGAGCGAGAATCGTCCAGAGAAGGGGTCTTTCTAGATCATTCTCGCTTGAGCGAGAATGTGAAGGAAAAGCATGCAACCGACACGCTCGCCCAAGCGAGAATATTTCGCTTGAGCGAGAATTCACTTATAGGTCAAAAACTTGTATTGTTGAACCAGAAATCATATTCTTTCCTTTTCCTTCTTCTTGTTAGAGAGAGAGACTCTGAATCCTAATGAGAGAGAGAGCTTGGATTGAGGCATAAGGAAGGGTTCCATACAAGAAATTTCACCTCCAATATACCTTCATTCATCTTTTCTCCTTGAATTATCAAGTCCTAGGTGAGTACAACTCACTTTCCACTATGTTTTTCTCATATGTTTGCTGGATGTATGAACCCTAGTTCTCTCTCTACCTCTTCCTTTTCTGAATAATTGCTAGGTTGTAAATATTGCATGCTTAGTTGATTTTGTAATCTTGAATTAGAAGTATGATTGGAATTAGGTTTGAATAGGAGAAAATTATAAGTTATGTTCATGGGAATGACCTTGATTCTATTCTTTACATTTAGTATCCTTGATGAAATATTATGTTTATGATAATTGAAACATTCTAAGCCGATTTCGACCGTGAGTTAATTCAAGCCGGCTTCGGCCGTGAGTTAAAATTAAGAAATTATGTGTAAAACACGACTTCGGTCCAGTAATGGGTGGGATTCGTCCCCGGGAAAGACGTTTCCCGTAGTCTGAGCTCAGTTCTAACTCCAGCAAGAAATAAGAACATGCCTGCTGGGCACAACAGTGAGTGCATCATGAATTGCATAATCTTAGTTTGATATTGTTATGTGAATTGTGTTAAATTCTTTATCTTCCATTGATACATGATTCCCTTCATTTCATATGCATTGTTGTATTCACTGAGATTATCATCTCACCATGTGTTATGTGGATAAATATAGATGTACAGGTACCACCGCACTTGGATTCTCGGTCCAGGAGTTGAAGTAATCTTCATTGGATGAATGTGGAATTTTGTTTTGTTAATGAAAGGGATATCTAGGTGTATATGTATATGATCATGTAATTAGGCTTGAGTTTTAAAGTTGATCAATGATGTATTAAGTATTAGTTTGTTATGTAAATGGTGTATTTACCTTAAGTATATTATATATGTTAATTCTTATTCGCAAATTGTTGAGTTATCGTTGGTTACTTTACAATTTAGTGAATATATCGATATCCAAAATGTCATGCTTTAATTCCAAGTTCAAAATTTGGTGTCCAACGGGCTAACTTTTGAATTAGAAATTAGGACGTTACAGCAGAAGAATACTGGGTTGAGCCTGAAGAAGCTGCAGAAGAATACTAGTGGTGAGGAGCACCCAAGAAGTCATTGTATCAAGGTTGATATAGTGGAAAATCCTACTGGGAGTAGAGAATGGACGTAGCTTCAGGGTTGAGAGGTGAACCAGTATAAAAATCATATGTGCAATGTCTCTTATCCTTACTCGATTTATTTCTCTGCACTTACATTCATTGATTTATTGTTCATACTTTGGATATTTAGTAAGCTGTAAACCAGATTTTGATTAACCTATTTTTTAACTGATATTTTCACATAAATCACGTCCATATCAGTTCAAATACTGATTTGGAAAGTTTCATTAAATTATGAAACCGTTTGGTGCTTTAGAAACACATTTCATGAAATCTCTTCATTGTTCAATATTGAAACTTGGGGTTCAAACTACCAGATTTTGATAAACCTAGTTTTGAACTGATATTTTCACATAAATCACATCCATATCAGTTCAAATACTAATCTGGAAAGTTTCATTAAATTATGAAACTAATTGGTGCTTCAGAAGCACATTTCTTGAAATTTGTCTATTATTCAACATTGAACTTGGGGTTCAAACTACCAGATCTTTACAAACTTGATTTTAATCAGATTTAACTTTATATTCTTATTGTTTACTATTTAAATATCTGATCTGGAAAGTTTCATCAAGTTTCAAGTTCATTTGATACTTTAGAAGAAACATTTATCAGATTTCATTATGTAACTTGATTTAAAAATATCAGATTGATATAAACTTTCTTCTGAACAAATTTTCTCATATAATCTTATTAGTTATTGGTTAAATAACTATTCTGGAAAGTTTTATTAAAATATAAAATAATTTGACCCTTCAGAAGAATGGTTTAAAGTGACAAATTCACTATTTTGCTTCTGCATAACTGCAGAAACTTTATATTATTCTTTTGAACCTTATTTGAGTTGTATCTACATTAAATACTCTATATGGAATCATAAAATTTGATGATATCAGTTCCTATGATATTGCTTACCTTTAAAAAGATAGTTTCAATCAACTCAGTTGGCATTATACACTAACCACTATCTTCTAGAAGTAACTTATGATAGCCAAGGTATTTCTTGAGCAAAGATCAGTAAGTTTTTCAAAGTACTAGGTTGGACCAAAATTTTTCAAGGGTCACAATTCAACCCCCTTCTTGTGACTCTCTGATTTACCTCAAATACTGTTACCCACTTAGAATCAAAGACTCATACGATCTTTGACTAAAAATAATCTCACCCTTTTCCATAAAAATCTCTAAACCACTCATTGAAGCAAAGAGTTGAAATCCTAAGTTTCTTCGCAAATGACCAGTCTTAACTTTGTGTGTGGGTTGAGTTTCGAAGCTTGAAGGTGAACTGAAGGAGATTTGAAGACAACTACAACAAATCTAATCCTAAATGAAGGAAGCTCATACCAAAGAAGTCCACCCGCAAGAGCCCCAATTCAGGAGAAGGAGGATCCAACAACATCTATGTAATTCATGCCGACCCGGGTTTAAGGACTTTTGCTCATCCATGATTACTTTGTCCAACCAGAAAGCATGTTATCATGATTTGATGTCATTTGATATTTTCTCATTCACTTTAATTTGTATTATCTTTATCATGCTAACTTAGGATAAACAACCATATTGCTTGTAATGACCTTAAATTCTGTTGCAGTGCAGATGTGGATGTCATTTGTTTTTTGTTGTTTGTTTTGAATGTAATTATGTTAGTGATAAGTATTATGCAATAAATAGTATTAAAATTTGAAAGGATTAATGTTTGTACCAAAAGAATGGAATAAAGAGAAAACCCCCAACATTTGTCCCCACTTTTTTAATCATAGTGCAAATTACTCACAATGTTTCGCTCAAGTTCGTCCTAAATCACAAACTCTGTTAAGGCAGAGATGACATGTGACATTAAGTAAGATGTAGGATACTCATCTGGCAGAGACGACACCGTTTTAGGGGGAAATAACTCTATTCACTGTATGAATGAATTTGTTAATAAGTGAAATGATGTAGTGGACGTCCCTTGATGGTGCTCTATAAATTTGTATATTTTTACAGATTGTAATTGTTGATCAAACATTCCAAGTTGAAGATTACTGTTCCTAGAGTGTCTGGCCTAGAAACAACTCATAAAGCATAAAGGATTAGGTTTGTTATCAGTGTTCGGAGAAATAACTCATAAATGTGGATGTCATTTGTTTTTTGTTGTTTATTTTGAATGTATTTATGTTAGTGATAAGTATTATGCAATAAATAGTATTAAAATGTGAAAGGATTAATGTTTGTACGAAAAGAATGGAATAAAGATAAAACCCCAACATTGGTTCCCCATTTTTTTTTTATCATAGTGCAAATTACTCACAATGTTTCGCTCAATTTCGTCCTAAATCACATTCTCTGTTAAGTTAGAGATGACATATCTCGTTGAGTGAAATGTGGGATATTCATCTGGCAGATACAACACCGTTTTAGGCGGAAATATGGATACCCACTTAGAATCAAAGACTCATACCCCCTTTGGCTAAAAGTAATCTTACCTTTTTCCGGAAAAAGTCCCTAAACCACTCGTTGAAGCAAAAAGTTGAAATCCCTAAGTTTCTTCGCAAATGATCTGGTGTTAGCTAGGTGTGGGTTGAGTTGGAAAGCTTAAAGGCGACCAAAAGGAGATTTGAAGGTGACTACAACAAAGCTAAGCCTAAATGAAGGAAGCTCATACCAAAGAAGTCCACCAGCAAGTTTCCAAGAGAAGGAGGATCCAAAAAAATCTATGCAATTCATGTCAACCCCGGGTTTAAGGACTTTTGCTCATCCATGATTACTTTGTCCAACCAGAAAGCATGTTATCACGTTTTGATGTCACTTGATATTTTGTCATTCACTTTTGTTTGTATTAGTTCTATCATGCTTACTTAGGTTAAAAGACCATATTGCTTGTAATGACCTTCAATTATGGTGCAGTGGAGATGTGGATGTCATTTGCTTTTCATTTTTTGTTTTGAATGTAATTATGTTAGTGATAAGTATTATGCAAGAAATAGTATTAAAATGTGAAAGGATTAATGTTTGTACGAAAAGAATGGAATAAAGAGAAAACCCCCAACATTGGTCCCCCACTTTTTTTTTATAATCGTGCAAATTACGCACAATGTTTCGCTCATTTCCGTCCTATATCATAAAATCTGTTAAATTAGAGATGACGTGTCACGTTAAGTGGCACGTGGGTACTCATCTGGCAGAGACGACACCGTTTTAGGGGTAATACTAATACCCACTTAGAATCAAGGACTCATACCCTCTTTGGCTAAAAATAATCTTACTTTTTCCGAAGAAAATCCCTAAACCACTCGTTGAAGCAAAGAGTTGAAATCTCTATGTTTCTTCACAAATGATCAGTGTTAACTTTATGTGGGTTGCATTGCGAAGCTAGAAGGTGACCTGAAGGTGATTTGAAGACGACTATAACAAAGCTAATCCTAAATGAAGGAAGCTCAAACCAAAGAAGTCCAAAGCACGTGCCCCAATTTAGGAGAAGGAGGATCGAACAACGTCTATGCAATTAATGCCAACTCCGGGTTTAAGGACTGTTGCTCATCCATGATAACTTTTTCCAACCAGAAAGCATGTTATCACGATTTTATGTCAATTGAAATTTTGTAATTCACTTTTATTTGTATTAACTTTATCCTAGTTAGTTAGGATAAAAGACCATATTACTTGTAATGACATTAAATTTAGGTGTAGATGTGGATGTCATTTGTCTTTTGTTGTTTGTTTTGAATGTATTTATGTTAGTGATAAGTATTATGCAATAAATAGTATTAAAATGTGAAAGGATTAATGTTTGTACCAAAAGAATGGAATAAAGAGAAAACCCCCAACATTTGTCCCCACTTTTTTTTATCATCGTGCGAATTACTCACAATGTTTCGCTCAATTTCGTCCTAAATCACAAACTCTTTTAAGTCAGTGAAGACATGTGACAGTAAGTAAGATGTGGGATAGACGACATCGTTTTAGTGGGAATTAACTCTATTCACTGTATGAATGAATTTGTTAATAAGTGAAATGATGTAGTGGATGTCCCTTGATGGTGCTCTATAAATTTGTATATTTTTACAGGTTGTAATTGTTGATCAAACATTCCAAGTTGAAGATTATTGTTCCTAGAGAGTCTGGCCTAGAAACAACTCATAAAGCATAAAGGATTAGGTTTGTTATCAGTGTTTAGAGAAACAACTCATAGATGTGAATGTCATTTGTTTCTTGTTGTTTATTTTTAACGTATTTATGTTAGTGATAAGTATTGATATTCAACGAACTTTTGGTAGATTCCAATGGCAGTGACGACGATGATTCCTCGGTGGGGCAGGGTGTGAACACCCTATTTTTACCCTTTTTGTTAATAACTAAATATGATTTTTTTTACACAAAGAATAAAAATAAAAAAAATATATTTTAGTAACCAGGTCTTTAAAAAAGGGGGGAAGGAGTGTGAAAATAAAAGTGAGTTATACAACACAACCTGATGTTGTATAGGCCCAAAAGGATTAGCCCATATATACTCGATTTTGAGTGGCTTATGATTCACATGTCCATAGTAAAATGGTAAGATTTCCTTCATGATTTTAATTAAAAAATAATAATCTTACTGATTTTATCTAATTTTCAATCACAGGATACCAAGGATTCTGAAAGAATATCTCTCTGTAAATCTGAAATTTAATCAGATCACTGATTGGAGGAAATAATCAAGATATTTGATTTGAACGGATTATGCAAAGGAGGAGATTGAGGGAATGATTGGGCTACAGGCTCACTATAAAAGGGGGGACGGTAACAAGAAAAGGGACAGCGGCAAAAAGAAAGAAAAGAAAAAGGCAGGAAGGAGCAAGCTCAAAGTCAGAAAGCGGAGCATCCAAAAATCTCAACGGAAGCATACCAGTAGAGGACGAAGGATACCCCGCGCTTAATAGTCCGTTGCTCAGGTTCATACAGTTCTAAATTGTTATTCCCTTTGAGGTTATGCAATAGGCTATTTGTAAATTTGCAGAAAATATGATATAGACCGTTGATAGGGAATGAAAGTTTTAAAAGCTTGAAAATATGTAATGGGCAACGTTTTTTTTTTTCTCCAGCCTTGTATTTACTGTTCAACGAAGGGACTATATCTATTAGACTCCTTCATAGTTGTACGACACTAGTTCATTTGAATTTTCCCGTCATCATCATGATATTTGCTTTTGCTAGTCTATTGTTTGAATTATTTTTTTTAGTCAATAAATTCCAAAACCTGTTATCATTGTCTGATTGGTTTACATGTAAAAAAATGATTAAAAGGTTTTTTTTTTCTTCTTTCATTGCTTTGATAAAATGTGAATATCTTTTCATGTCAGTAGCTTTTGAATGGTTGTTTCCTTTTTAAATTTACATGCCTTTTATATAAAAATTAAAATAAAACAATTTTTTTTATAAAAAAGGAAGCAGTGATTTGAAACGGCGGGGACAACCGAATTGTATTCATTTTTTGTAAATATTAATGTAACTTGAGTTTTTTTTAGGAATATAAAAAATAGTTTTTTTTTTTACAACAGATTTTTAGTATTTTAGTTTATGAAAATATTATTAGTGATTGGTCACGTCTCCGTTTGAGAAAAAGAAAAAGTAGTAAAAAAAATTAAAATATCTTTGTTAAGCTTAAGTGCTAATGACTTGCAATTTTGAATTCTTGTTGCCGAATAAATTTAACGCGTTTTTTCGATTATTAGCGTAATAGTTTTAAAAGGTTATAAAAAGAATGTAAAATAAATATTCAATTTGCACAATTAAATTTAGGGTAACCATTGTAAAATGGGCGTGTAGGGGGTGTTGTGGGGTTTAGTCTCCACCCTTCCCAAACGTAATCAATTCCCGAATCCAAATCAGTTTTCAAAGATTACATTTTAGAGTTTCCAATTTTCCCTAATTTAACAAAAATTGGTGGCGACTCCCATTTTTAAACTCATTATTTTTTGGGTCGTTACAGATGGCGACTCCACTGGGGACAATTTTGAGAATCAAGCCCATTAAATTGATTGTGCAAATTATGTTTATTTTACCTTTTGTTTTTTTTTTGTGTTTGTATATATATATATATATATTTTTTATTTTTTTATCCATGTGTTTTATTTGTTTTCTTTTCTCATGTTGTATATAAGTATTTTATTTTATTTGCTTCCTTTTTTTTTTAGATTTACGTTATTTGTCTGTTTGTTCCAACCCTAGGGTAGAAAATTTTTATTTTGTATATATTTGTTTGCCTATGTTTTGCAGGATAGTAGGGTTTAGTTGGTAGGTTATTAAAAGGTTTGTATGCTCCCCTTCACACACTTCACTGTCACTTACCTCACACACTGTTGGGCTCTATACTCGAGCTTGTGCGAACCTAGGAATAAGAGGTGTTTTAATGATTGCTATTGAGGGGCTCAATGCTCACTTGGCAGTTGTCAGGATACCACTCAGATTGTTACCGGTATCATGGGTTGGTCATCATTGAGATGGGTTCATCCCTCCTTGTGGCCAATTCATGAAGTGAGTCCTTGTCTGTGTGATAAGGGCAATCTGGGGGCCATATATCTTTTAGAAGTCTAGACCCACCCATGAGACCAAGCACTTGTAGATGACTCTAGTAGCTACCAAAGTTAGAATGTGACCTTAAGGGCACCTTGCCATAGGACTTTACCTGAATTAGGACACCTGGGGAGTATGCTTCTTCCTCTATATTTCTTTATTGTACATAATTTTCATAACATTTAAGTAGAGCATTGCACCTCATTCATAAAAAAAAATCATAAATTTTCCTGCATCTCATACATAGTACACAGGCTAGATTTTTTTTATGCTAAAAGAAACAGATCAAAAAAAAAAGATTGCATATTTTTTTTTTATTTTTTTCACAAAAAAGGCACTACATTTCATCCAAAAAATAAAAAAAGTTTCTTCATAATTTTCATGCATCCCATGCATAGCCCATAAAAAAAACTTTACAAAAAAATCATATTTTCCATTCATGCATCAACATTTTTCTCTTGGTATTTTAATTATTTTTTCCCTTTTTAGTTTTTTTCTTTGGGGTGGAAAGACAAAAGTGGTGATCAATAACAAGAAATGGAAGGGCATCTAGCTAGCAATGCATTAAGGAAGAGTATCAAAGTCACTGTGACGGGAAGTAACTTGCTAAAAATGAAGGAGATGAGCATGAAGATGACCAAGGAAGCTCGATCTTGTTTTGAGAAAAAGTATGAAAGGATTTTGGATTTTTTGTTCATCTCAGTAGAAGAACCTGTGTTAAGTGCCCTTGCGCAATTCTGGAGTCCACCACTAAGATGCTTTGAGCTGCTTGACTTTGACCTTGTGCCTACCATAGAAGAATATGAGGTTATGATCAGACTACTAATCAGAGAACGTGCTGGAGTGTACCTTTATGAGGGGCGACATGTTGAAAAAAAGAAGATTGCAAAGCTGATTGGTATACCGACAAATGAGATGAAGTTAGAAAAGAGAGGATCAGTGCAGGGGCTAAAGAAATCTTTTCTGGAAACTCACTTGGAGACATTGTCTAAGCAAGGAGACTAGAGTTGCTTCAACAAGACCTTAGCATTGGTAATTTATGGGTTGGTGCTTTTCCCTTTTACACCAGACTTGGTGGATCGTGCTGCTATGGATGTTTTTTATCAATATGAAACCGTAGGAGCAAACCCCATTCCAGCCATACTGGCAGATACTTACATTTCTTTGGAGATATGCCAACAGAAGAAAGGGGGGCGCTTAGTTGTTGTTCACACATGTTGCAGGTGTGGATTATAGCTCACATATATGCTGCTGATTACAGGTGTACTATGCCCGATCCTTTAAGAAGTTTCCACCGCATACGATTGCAAAAGCAAGAGGCTTGGGAATGGAAAAAAGAGTTCTTCAACCCGGAACTAAAGAGTTTCATTTGGGTTTGCCCATGGTATTTTCCTGAAGATATTATTTTCAGTTGTGGGGATTTTCCTAACGTTCCATTAATGGGACCAAGAGGGTGCGTAGCATATACTCCAGCGATGGCTCTTAGACAACTCAAACGAACACAGGTTAAGCCAAAGGATAAGCAGCTAGGGGCTTGAGCTTCTTGTATGGTGGAACTGATCACTTCAAGCTACAGGTAGAGATAAGAGCATCATGGAGGAACATTCGAAGGAAATGCGATGATGAGTTAGGGAAGCCAAGGATTGCTGCATATCCTGATTACAAGGAGTGGAGAAGAGAAAGGGAAGTACAAGGTCATCTCTTCAAAAAGGATCATTGTAACAAAGAAGCATCAGAAGAGACCATCAAAACCTTAGAGCTGATGAATTCTCAATTGGAGATAATGAAGGCACAAATGATACTCCTTGAAGAAAACAAAGATCGTGGGGACCTAGATGTAATCACTTTGAAAAAATGATGCAGGAAAATGGACATTGAAATATAGCGTCTGAAAGATGAAAGTGCTGATGCTTATCAAGGCCAGGGTTGTGAGAGGAAAGTAAAGAGCAGAAGAGATATGTTCCCCAGGATAACTCCGTCAGAGCTAAAGAAAAAGTTGGAAGAACAAGAGGGGCTGGTGGTGGAAATCTTGCAAGAGAAAAAAGAGCTGGAGGCGCGTAATCAAATACAAGATATACGCATGGAAAGGCTGCAAGGAAATGTTACTGAAGCTAATCGTCATGCTGATAAGGGATGGGAAATAGCGAAAAAATACCATGATTTGTTGGTACAAGCTAGAGAGAAGGAAGAGAAGTTGAAGTCGAAGATTGAAGAGCTGGAGAATCCAGAGATATGCCAGGAAGGGATGGTTGATCAGCAGGGCAAAGACTAGTTGTATTTTGATTTATTAGGATTTGTTAGGATTTTGATGCTAGTTAGTTTTTGTGTAATTTTCTTATATACTTGAACAATTTATTGTACCTTTTCTTTTTTTTGGGAATGAAATAAGGTGTTTGGTTGCTACGTGTCTTGCCCCTGCTCATGGTCCTAAACGTCAACCTCAACCAAATGCATTGCTAGCAAGATGTCCCTTTGATCGACTATTAACCACTATTTAACCTAAGAGGGGACATACCTCTAGTGTTAGATGTGGGGAATTCTTCCTGCTATTGAACACTTGGGTCTTTTCCACAACCGCGCATTCTTAAAATTTGTTTGCTAAACACTGTGATTTTGGATTTTGAATAGGTGAAGGTGATTTGTAGCATTGCGCCACCAAGGAAGAAAGACACCAATCAAACCCGAGTTTACAACACTCGACTTTGGGCTAGGATGGAGGAAAGCAATATGGGAAGAAACCGGGAGTGCAGAATTGGATGAAGTGAGGGGTAAGATGGGAGAAATGTCAGCAACACAGACAAGAATCGAAGAAACGTTGCTGACCCTGAAGGAGGCTATCATCTTGTTGGGAGCATTAAGGGTGACCCAGTCTACGGCGATACCTCAAACAACACCACTCGCAATTCCTGTGGGTGATGGTTATCAGCCGATCAATGTCGGTATCCATGGTTATGAAGGTACGGCTTGGGAACAACCTCGTGAAGTGACTATTGGACAAGGAGCTGGGGTGATAGTTCAAAAGAAGAGTGGATGGAAAAGATTGAAGAAAGGATTAAGGCCATCCAGGGCTCAAGTGCTTATGGGGCGCTTGGAATAGAAGACTTGTGCCCTACCGTTGGGATTGTCATCCCTAAAGACTTCAAGGTCCCAGACTTCAACAAGTATGATGGGAGTACAAACCCATTGCTCCACTTGAAGACTTATTGTGCAAAGATGGTCATATGGTCAAAGGAAGAGAATTTCCTTATCAACTTTTTCCAAGAAAGCTTGACTGGGCCAGCTTTGGATTGGTACATACAGTTGGACCATTCCAAAATTTCTAGCTGGAAGGATTTGACGGATTTGTTCATGGGGGCAATACAGGTTCAATATGGAAGTAGCCCCGACGCGAGAACAATCGGGGGCAATGCAGAAGAAGGGCGGAGAAACTTTCAGGCAATATGCACAACGATGGAGAGCACTAGCGGCTCAAGTCCAACCACCTTTAACTCTAACTGAGTTATGCTCATACTTTTTGGGGACGTTGGAGGCCACTTATGTCGGGGAAATGGTTGGAGTGTCATATCGAGACTTTGCTGATTTGGTGACAGCAGGCGAGAGGATTGAGACAATGATGAAAGCAGGAAAGTTTCCATTGAGTAGTATGGAAGGCGGTTTCAAGAAAGGGTTCCCTCTTAAAAAGAAAGAGCCAGAAGTTAGATACCTACAAAGCCAACCATTTTCTCAATCTCGATATCCAACACCTGCACCAGTTTCTCAAATCTCAACGAACTTAATCCATCCAACCTTCAACCAGCAGCCTTGTCCCAATGAAACCGGACCCCAAACCTTCCACCTTTTCCAAGGTTTTCAATTTCCAATAGTGAATTATTCAAACGTTTATATGATACCCATCTCATCTCAGGAAGCCCAGTTCTCCCTTTAGAGCCACCTTTCCCAGCCTGGTATAACCCTAATTTGACTTTCCAGTATCATATGAATGTTCCGGGGCATTCTAACGAAGATTGTGAGGCATTCAAAAGGGCAGTAAGGAGGTTAATTGCTGTTGGAAAGCTAGATATACAAGAGGAGGCGACCCCCAATATTGTGAGCAATCCAATTCCAACCATGAAGGAGGAGGTCGAGTGAATGCATTGGGGAAAGAAGGTTTAGGGATTAAGAGAGTTTTGGAGATACGAACGCCAATGGCAGAAGTATTCGAAGGCCTGAAGAAGGCTGGATATGGAATGACAGTTCCAGCATCATTAATGAGGAAAGAAGAAAGATGTGACAAAGAGTCTGTTTGTGCGTATCATAGTGGGTGCGCCGGTCATGTTATTGAATGTTGTTGGGATTTCAAAGCCAGGGTCCAGGGCCTTTTAAATCAAGGAGTGATTCAAGCTAGAAGGAAAACAGCCACAAGAGAAGAGGTCAATGTGGTAGAACATTTCATATTGAGGGTCCCCTCTCTTAATCAACCCTCTGCGCCGGAGAAGGTAGTGTTGACGATAAAAAAGCCAATTCCTTTCTCTTATAATGATACTCATGAAGTACCATGGAATTATGATACTAGCATAGAAGTTGTAGGAGGGACATCAGAAAACCCTGTCATGAAGAGAAGTCAATCACAAATGTAATTAGAGTAGGGGGCTTACTCGAAGTGGTAGGTATTATGGCCCAAATGAAGTTGAAAAGATGAGAAAGGAAAAGGAAGATGTTGAGGACAAAGGCGAGGATGGCACAGAAGAGGAATTCTTGAGAATCATGAAACGAAGTGAATTTGATGTGGTAGAACAACTGAGGAAGACCCCAGCACGAATTTCTCTTTTAACACTTATTCTGTCATCGGAGCAGCATCGCAAGGCATTACAAAATGTTTTAGAGGAAGCTTATGTCGAGCCAAATGTGACTCCTGAGAATATAGTGAACATGGTGGACCCTTTGAAGCATGTTAATCTTATCACATTTTCAGATGTAGAAGTTATCACCAAGTCAGAAAAAAGCCCTCGTGCTTTGCACATCACTCTGAAATGTCGAGGCTATGAGATTGCTAAGGTTCTGATTGATGGAGGATCTGCACTAAATGTCTTTCCGAAATCCACTTTTACTCAACAAAGATGAGTATTGATGATTTGACACCCCAAGTTATGATTGTTCGAGCATTTGACGGTAGCCGGAGGGATATATTGGGGGAAATAGTGTTGTCATTAGAAATTGGTCCAAGTGTGTTTCAAGTGTTATTCCAGGTGATGGAGATTGAACCCGCCTATACGATGCTGTTGGGGAGACCATGGATCCATGCGGCTGGTGCTGTTCCTTCCACTTTGCACCAATGCGTGAAGTATATTGAGAATGGAGCAGTTGTTACTATTCATGGTGAAGAAGATCTTATGCTCTCCAAGCCTATAACAATGTCGTATGTGGATAATGCAGAATCTACAGAAGATAGTCTGGGACAAGGTTTCGAGATGGTGAAGCACAACACTTGCAAGAATGTATTGTTGATGCCAGGTGTGAATCAAGTGGTGGCCCGAATTATGGTGAAGAATGGATATCAACTGGGCAGGGGATTAGGTCGTCATTTACAGGGGAAGCGTGCTCCAATATCACTCCTTGAGAAGCAAGACAAGTTTGGGTTAGGATATGAAGCATCATTAGAAGGAGAAATGCAGAGCTTGAGCTTCATAGAAAGGTATCCAAAACCAATCCCACACTTAAGGGAGACTTTCCCAGCACCAGCTGAAGTCATGCAACCGGAAGGTAGGGAAAGGCCTCAAATATAGCAATCAACACCTTGGAAGAAGACCATGGAGAAAGTAAGGCAATCCAGCCTCGCAAGGAGCCTTTGAGGAATTGGAGATTTGAGCCCTTGATTGATGTACTTAGTCCAAAGTAATTGTTTGGTTGTGCTGTTTTGGCTATAAGCCATCTAACTTTCAAACTTATGTTGGTTTTTATTGAGGCATAGTTTAATGAATTTACATGCATTTTCTTTTCTCCTTCCCTTTCTATCTTATTTTCTTATCTTCCTTCCTTTTTATTCTTCCAACCTTCTACACTTTCTTTATTTTCTATTCCTTCCTTTCTATGCTTTTCCAGGGATCTGATTCTCATCGGAAACTTGTCCCAAAATCAGGATTGTGACGATTTGTTAACTGATTCCCTTGAGCCATGTGGCGAGTACGACTCTACCTCTGGTGATGAGGAAGAAGTGGTGGATGCGTTCTCAAAAGTGATTGAGCATTCTGAGAAAGGGTTTAGTGCAAATGATGAAGTAGTTGAGGTGATTAATATGGGTACAGAGAAGGACAGGAAGGAGTTGAAAATAGTAAATAATCCAGAACGTGCAGAAATGATAGCATTGTTCAAAGAGTACATAGATGTTTTTGCATGGTCTTATAAGGACATGCCCTGATTGGATCCTGAGATAGCCTCTCATAAGATTCCATTATACCCAGGGGTGGTGGCAAAGAAGCAGAAGTTAAGGAGGATGTATCCTGATATGGCCCTAAAGATTAAGGAAGAGGTGACTAAACAACTTGAAGCAGGATTTTTAGAAGTGGCAAGACACCCAGAGTGGGTAGCCAATGGTGTGCCAGTACCCAAGAAAGATGGAAAGGTTAGGATGTGTGTAGATTACCGAGATTTGAACAAAGCCAGTCCGAAAGATGACTTCCCACTCCCACATATCGACGTTCTAGTTGATAGCACTGTCAGAAGCCATCGTTTTTCATTTATGGATGGTTATTTGGGGTACAATCAGATTCTGATGGATGCTAGTGATAAGGAAAAGACGACCTTCATCACACCATGGGGAACATTCTGTTATAAGGTGATGTCGTTTGGGCTGAAGAACGCTGGGGATACATATCAGCGAGCCATGGTTACATTATTTCATGACATGATGCACAAGGAAATTGAGGTGTATGTGGATGATATGGTTGCCAAGACAGGGAAAGATGAGAGCCATGTCGCGGTCTTGAGGAAATTGTTTGAAAGGCTAAGGAAATATAAGTTGAGACTCAACCCTAATAAGTGTACTTTTGGTGCTTCCAGTGGAAGGCTGCTGGGTTTTATTGTTAGTCAGGATGGGATAAGGGTGGAGCCAGATAAACTGAAAGCAATACAAGAGATGCCGACCCCTAAGACAGAACGAGAAGTGAGAAGCTTCCTTGGAAAACTCAATCACATTCTCTGTTAAGTTAGAGATGACATGTCTCGTTGAGTGAAATGTGGGATATTCATCTGGCAGAGACAACACCGTTTTAGGGGGAAATACTGATACCCACTTAGAATCAAAGACTCATACCCTCTGTGGCTAAAATTAATCTTACCCTATTCCGAAAAATCCCTAAACCACTCGTTGAAGCAAAAGTTGAAATCCCTAAGTTTCTTCGCAAATGATCGGTGTTAACTATGTGTGGGTTGAGTTGGAAAGCTTGAAGGCGACCAAAAGGAGATTTGAAGGCGACTATAACAAAGCTAATCCTAAATGAAGGAAGCTCGTACCAAAGAAATCCACCAGCAAGTTCCCAGTAGAAGGAGGATCCAAAAAATCTATGCAATTCATGCCAACCCCGGGTTTAAGGACTTTTGCTCATCCATGATTACTTTGTCTAACCAGAAAGCATGTTATCACATTTTGATGTCACTTGATATTTTGTCATTCACTTTTGTTTGTGTTAGTTTTATCCTGCTTACTTAGGTTAAAAGACCATATTGCTTGGAATGACCTTCAATTATGGTGCAATGGAGATGTGGATTTCATTTGCTTTTTATTTTTTGTTTTGAATGTAATTATGTTAGTGATAAGTATTATGCAAGAAATAGTATTAAAATGTGAAAGGATTAATGTTAGTATGAAAAGAATGGAATAAAGAGAAAACCCCCAACATTGGTCCCTCACTTTTTTTTATAATCGTGCAAATTACTCACAATGTTTCGCTCATTCTCGTCCTATATCACAAACTCTGTTAAGTTAGAGATGACATATCATGTTAAGTGACACTTGAGATACTCATCTGGCAGAGCGACATCGTTTTAGGGGTAATACTGATACCCACATAGAATCAAGGACTCATACCCTCTTTGGCTAAAATAATCTTACGTTTTTCGAAGAAAATCCCTAAACCACTCGTTGAAGCAAAGAGTTGAAATCTATATGTTTCTTCACAAATGATCAGTGTTAACTTTATGTGGGTTGAGTTGCGAAGCAAGAAGGTGACCTGAAGGTGATTTGAAGACGACTATAACAAAGCTAATCCTAAATGAAGGAAGCTCATGACAAAGAACTACAGCAGCACGTGCCCCAGTTTAGGAGAAGGAGGATCGAACAACGTCTACGCAATTAATGTCAACACGGGTTTAAGGACTTTTGCTCATCCATGATAACTTTTTCCAACCAGAAAGCATGTTATCACGATTTGATGTCATTTGAAATTTTGTCATTCACTTTTATTTGTGTTAAATTTTTCCTGGTTAATTAGGATAAAAGACCATATTACTTGTAATGACATTAAGTTTAGGTGTAGATGTGGATGTCATTTGCTTTTTGTTGTTTGTTTTGAATGTATTTATGTTAGTGATAAGTATTATCCAAAAAATAATATTAAAATATGAAAGGATTAAGGTTTGTACCAAAAGAATGGAATAAGGAGAAAACCCCCAACATTTGTCCCCACTTTTTTTATCATCGTGCGAATTACTCACAATATTTCGCTCAATTTTGTCCTAAATCACAAACTCTGTTAAGTCAGAGAAGACATGTGACATTAAGTAATATGTGGGATACTCATCTGGTAGAGACGACACCGTTTTAGGGGGAAATAACTCTATTCACTGTATGAATGAATTTGTTAATAAGTGAAATGATGTAGTGAATGTCCCTAGATGATGCTCTATAAATTTGTATATTTTTACAAGTTGTAATTGTTGATCAAACGTTCCAAGTTGAAGATTATTGTTCCTAGAGAGTCTGACATAGAAACAACTCATAAAGCATAAAGGATTAGGTTTGTTATCAGTGTTCAGAGAAACAACTCATAGATGTGGATGTCATTTGTTTTTTGTTGTTTATTTTGAATGTATTTATGTTAGTAATTAGTATTATGCAATAAATAGTATTAAATGTGAAAGGATTAATGTTTGTACGAAAAGAATGGAATAAAGATAAAACCCCAACATTGGTTCCCCACTTTTTTTTATCATATTACAAATCACTCACAATATTTCACTCATTTTCGTCCTAAATCACATTCTCTGTTAAGTTAGAGATGACATGTCTCCTTGAGTGAAATGTAGGATATTCATCTGGAAGAGACAACACCATTTTATATGCATACCCACTTAGAATCAAAGACTCATACCCTCTGTGGCTAAAAGTAATCTTACCCTATTCCGAAAAAAATCCCTAAACCACTCGTTGAAACAAAAAGTTGAAATCCCTAAGTTTCTTTGTAAATGACCGGTGTTAACTGTAGGAACACAGGGAAACACTAGAAGGGGGGTTGAATAGTGTTTCTGAATATTTTTGAAAGCTTTTCGCAAACAGGTGTTAAAAACACGATTTCAGACAGACTCTTAAAGGACTGTCTGAAGTTTTCAGACGGTATAAAAAATACTGATTTAAAAACAATGTTTTATGCCTTTATAACATATCAGATTAATTACTCTAACCCCTTGAGTAGTATAAAAAGAATTGACAAGAGATAAGGGTAAGAAAACATAGCCAAGAAATTTATCCTGGTTCACTCACTACCACTGTGAGCTACGTCCAGTCCCAATGGCAAACAACCACTGGATTTCCACTATATGAATATTCAGATTACAAGCTTGAATTTGAGTACAGTCTCTCCAGACACAATGAGTACAGTCTCTCCAGACACAACAAGTACAGTCTCTCCAGACACAACGAGTACAGTCTCTCCAGACACCACGAGTACAGTCTCTCCAGACACCACGAGTACAGTCTCTCCAGACACAACGAGTACAGTCTCTCCAGACACAAACAAGTATTCTTTTCTGTCAAGCCTCTTCAGGCTCTACCACAAGTATTCTTTTCTGTCAAGCCTCTTCAGGCTCTACCACAAGTATTCTTTTCTGTCAAGCCTCTTCAGGCTCTACCAAGGTTTACAAAGAAAGGGGTTTAAGCTTTTAAACTATCAAGTTTGAAGCTCAAACCAATACATGTACTATAAAAACTGAGGTATGCTCAGGATATACAAACGTTGTACAAAGAATTCTATCAGAGAGTTTTTACGGAGTAAAAACTTGCAGCGTGATGTTTCTCTTGGCTTTCTTGTATATTGATTTTTCTCTTTTTCACTTCATCGCGTTTGATGGTCTTCATAGAGAGGTATTTATACCCAAACTTTAATCCGTTGAAATACCACCGTTTAGAGATAACATTAAATGCTATTTAATCCGTTGTGAGACACGCTTCTGAGAGCTCTGATATTTCTGACAAGATACAAGGTTTCTCTTGCATTAAGGCTGCTACAAATGTTGTTGCGGAGGCTGCGTTGCAGAGATTTCCTCAGTGGTGTATGAATTCAAAATCACCAGGAAAGGTCTCTGTGTTCCTTGCCATAAACATGTTTGAAAAGGTACGAGCAGCAGAGGTTCAGAAAAGTCTTCACAAACTTCAGCAGAGGGTTGCCACGTCATAAGTGAGACTTCAGACAACACTGATACTTTAGACGAGTTGAGCTACTTCAGACAGCTTCAACTCTTCAGACGAGTTCTGCTTCTTCAGACAACTTCAACACTTAGTCTTTTATGTAGGCTCATAGTGACTCTTGCTGAAATCACAGATAAATCTTTAAAACATATAGGTATCTATGATAAATATTTTAACTCAAATTTGTTAAGCATTAAAACTTGGGAATTGAGTTGTCTTAAACATCATATTTTCTCTTATGATATTTTTGAGACTCAACATTAACTATGTGTGGGTTGAGTTGGAAGCTTGAAGGCGACCAAAAGGAGATTTGAAGGCGACTACAACAAAGCTAATCCTAAATGAAGGAAGCTCGTACCAAAGAAATCCACCAGCAAAGTTACCAGTAGAAGGAGGATCCAAAAAAATCTATGCAATTCATGCCAACCCCGGGTTTAAGGACTTTTGCTCATCCATGATTACTTTGTCCAACCAGAAAGCATGTTATCACGTCTTGATGTCACTTGATATTTTGTCATTCACTTTTGTTTGTATTAGTTTTATCCTGCTTACTTAGGTTAAAAGACCATATTGCTTGGAATGACCTTCAATTATGGTGCAATGAAGATGTGGATTTCATTTGCTTTTTATTTTTTGTTTTGAATGTAATTATGTTAGTGATAAGTATTAAGCAAGAAATAGTATTAAAATGTGAAAGGATTAATGTGAGTATGAAAAGAATGGAATAAAGAGAAAACGCCCAACATTGGTCCCTCACTTTTTTTTTATAATCGTGCAAATTACTCATAATGTTTCGCTCATTTTCGTCCTATATCACAAACTTTGTTAAGTTAGAGATGACATGTCACATTAAGTGACACGTGAGATACTCATCTTGCAGAGGACGACACCGTTTTAGGGGTAATATTGATACCCACTAAGAATCAAGGACTCATACCCTCTTTGGCTAAAAATAATCTTACTTTTTCCGAAGAAAATCCCTAAACCACTCGTTGAAGCAAAGAGTTGAAATCTCTATGTTTCTTCACAAATGATGTAAACTTTATCTGGGTTGAGTTGCGAAGCTAGAAGGTGACCTAAAGGTGATTTGAAGACGACTATAACAAAGCTAATCCTAAATGAAGGAAGCTCATGACAAAGAAGTACAGTAGCACGTGCCCCAGTTTAGGAGAAGGAGGATCGAACAACGTCTATGCAATTAATGCCAACTCCGGGTTGTTTAAGGACTTTTGCTCATCCATGATAACTTTTTCCAACCAGAAAGCATGTTATCATGATTTGATGTCATTTGAAATTTTGTCATTCACTTTTATTTGTGTTAAATTTATCCAGGTTAGTTAGGATAAAAGACCATATTACTTGTAATGACAATAAATTTAGGTGTAGATGCGGATGTCATTTGCTTTTTGTTGTTTGTTTTGAATGTATTTATGTTAGTGATAAGTATTATCCAATAAATAGTATTAAAATGTGAAAGGATTAAGGTTTGTACCAAAAGAATGGAATAAAGAGAAAACCCCCAACATTTGTCCCCACTTTTTTTTTGTCATCGTGCGAATTACTCACAATATTTCGCTCAATTTTGTCCCTAAATCACAAACTCTGTTAAGTCAGAGAAGACATGTGACATTAAGTAATATGTGGGATACTCATCTGGTAGAGACGACACCGTTTTAGGGGGAAATAACTCTATTCACTGTATGAATGAATTTGTTAATAAGTGAAATGATGTAGTGAATGTCCCTTGATGATGCTCTATAAATTTGTATATTTTTACAAGTTGTAATTGTTGATCAAACGTTCCAAGTTGAAGATTATTGTTCCTAGAGAGTCTGACATAGAAACAACTCATAAAGCATAAAGGATTAGGTTTGATATCAGTGCTCAGAGAACAAACTCATAGATGTGGATGTCATTTGTTTTTTGTTGTTTATTTTGAATGTATTTATGTTAGTAATAAGTATTATGCAATAAATAGTATTAAAATGTGAAAGGATTAATGTTTGTACGAAAAGAATGGAATAAAGATAAAACCCCAACATTGGTTCCCGACTTTTTTTTATCATATTACAAATCGCTCACAATGTTTCGCTCAATTTCGTCCCTAAATCACATTCTCTGTTAAGTTACAGATGACATGTCTCCCTGAGTGAAATGTAGGATATTCATCTGGTAGAGACAACACCATTTTATACGGATACCCACTAAGAATCAAAGACTCATACCCTCTGTGGCTAAAAGTAATCTTACCCTATTCGGAAAAAATCCCTAAACCATTCGTTGAAGCAAAAAGTTGAAATCCCTAAGTTTCTTTGTAAATGATCGGGTGTTGTAACTATGTGTGGGTTTAGTTGGAAAGCTTGAAGGCGACCAAAAGGAGATTGAAGGCGACTACAACAAAGCTAATCCTAATGAAGGAAGCTCATACCAAAGAAATCCACCAGCAAAGTTCCTAGTAGAAGGAGGATCCAAAAAAATCTATGCAATTCATGCCAACCCCGGGTTTAAGGACTTTTGCTCATCCATGATTACTTTGTCCAACCAGAAAGCATGTTATCACATTTTGATGTCACTTGATATTTTGTCATTCACTTTGTTTGTGTTAGTTTTATCCTGCCTTACTTAGGTTAAAAGACCATATTGCTTGTAATGACCTTCAATTATGGTGCAATGGAGATGTGGATTTCATTTGCTTTTTATTTTTGTTTTGAATGTAATTATGTTAGTGATAAGTATTATGCAAGAAATAGTATTAAAATGTGAAAGGATTAATGTTAGTATGAAAAGAATGGAATAAAGAGAAAACCCCCAACATTGGTCCCTCACTTTTTTTTTATAATCGTTGCAAATTACTCACAATGTTTCGCTCATTCTCGTCCTATATCACAAACTCTGTTAAGTTAGAGATGACATATCATGTTAAGTGACACTTGAGATACTCATCTGGCAGAGACGACATCGTTTTAGGGTAATACTGATACCCACATAGAATCAAGGACTCATACCCTCTTTGGCTAAAATAATCTTACTTTTTTCGAAGAAGAAATCCCTAAACCACTCGTTGAAGCAAAAAGTTGAAATCTCTATGTTTCTTCTCAATGATCAGAGTTAACTTTATGTGGGTTGAGTTGCGAAGCAAGAAGGTGACCTGAAGGTGATTTGAAGACGACTATAACAAAGCTAATCCTAAATGAAGGAAGCTCATGACAAAGAACTACAGCAAGCACGTGCCCCAGTTTAGGAGAAGGAGGATCGAACAACGTCTACGCAATTAATGCCAACACCGGGTTTAAGGACTTTTGCTCATCCATGATAACTTTTTCCAACCAGAAAGCATGTTATCACGATTTGATTTCATTTGAAATTTTGTCATTCACTTTTATTTGTGTTAAATTTATCCAGGTTAGTTAGGATAAAAGACCATATTACTTGTAATGACATTAAGTTTAGGTGTAGATGTGGATGTCATTTGCTTTTTGTTGTTTGTTTTGAATGTATTTATGTTAGTGATAAGTATTATCCAAAAAAATAATATTAAAATTTGAAAGGATTAAGGTTTGTACCAAAAGAATGGAATAAGGAGAAAACCCCCAACATTTGTCCCCACTTTTTTTTATCATCGTGCGAATTACTCACAATATTTCGCTCAATTTTGTCCTAAATCACAAACTCTGTTAAGTCAGAGAAGACATGTGACATTAAGTAATATGTGGGATACTCATCTGGTAGAGACGACACCGTTTTAGGGGGAAATAACTCTATTCACTGTATGAATGAATTTGTTAATAAGTGAAATGATGTAGTGAATGTCCCTAGATGATGCTTTATAAATTTGTATATTTTTACAAGTTGTAATTGTTGATCAAACGTTCCAAGTTGAAGATTATTGTTCCTAGAGAGTCTGACATAGAAACAACTCATAAAGCATAAAGGTTTAGGTTTGTTATCAGTGTTCAGAGAAACAACTCATAGATGTGGATGTCATTTGTTTTTTGTTGTTTATTTTGAATGTATTTATGTTAGTAATTAGTATTATGCAATAAATAGTATTAAAATGTGAAAGGATTAATGTTTGTACGAAAAGAATGGAATAAAGATAAAAACCCCAACATTGGTTCCCCGACTTTTTTTTATCATATTACAAATCGCTCACAATGTTTCGCTCAATTTCGTCCTAAATCACATTCTCTGTTAAGTTACAGATGACATGTCTCCCTGAGTGAAATGTAGGATATTCATCTGGTAGAGACAACACCATTTTATACGGATACCCACTTAGAATCAAAGACTCATACCCTCTGTGGCTAAAAGTAATCTTACCCTATTCGGAAAAAATCCCTAAACCACTCGTTGAAGCCAAAAGTTAAAATCCCTAAGTTTCTTTGTAAATGACCGGTGTTAACTATGTGTGGGTTTAGTTGGAAAGCTTGAAGGCGACCAAAAGGAGATTTGAAGGCGACTACAACAAAGCTAATCCTAAATGAAGGAAGCTCATACCAAAGAAATCCACCAGCAAAGTTCCTAGTAGAAGGAGGATCCAAAAAAATCTATGCAATTCATGCCAACCCCGGGTTTAAGGACTTTTGCTCATCCATGATTACTTTGTCCAACCAGAAAGCATGTTATCACATTTTGATGTCACTTGATATTTTGTCATTCACTTTTGTTTGTGTTAGTTTTATCCTGCTTACTTAGGTTAAAAGACCATATTGCTTGTAATGACCTTCAATTATGGTGCAATGGAGATGTGGATTTCATTTGCTTTTTATTTTTTGTTTTGAATGTAATTATGTTAGTGATAAGTATTATGCAAGAAATAGTATTAAAATGTGAAAGGATTAATGTTAGTATGAAAAGAATGGAATAAAGAGAAAACCCCCAACATTGGTCCCTCACTTTTTTTTTATAATCGTGCAAATTACTCACAATGTTTCGCTCATTCTCGTCCTATATCACAAACTCTGTTAAGTTAGAGATGACATATCATGTTAAGTGACACTTGAGATACTCATCTGGCAGAGACGACATCGTTTTAGGGGTAATACTGATACCCACATAGAATCAAGGACTCATACCCTCTTTGGCTAAAAATATCTTACGTTTTTTCGAAGAAAATCCCTAAACCACTCGTTGAAGCAAAGAGTTGAAATCTATATGTTTCTTCACAAATGATCAGTGTTAAGTTTATGTGGGTTGAGTTGCGAAGCAAGAAGGGTGACCTGAAGGTGATTTGAAGACGACTATAATAAAGCTAATCCTAAATGAAGGAAGCTCATGACAAAGAACTACAGCAGCACGTGCCCCAGTTTAGGAGAAGGAGGATCGAACAACGTCTACGCAATTAATGCCAACACCGGGTTTTTAAGGACTTTTGCTCATCCATGATAACTTTTTCCAACCAGAAAGCATGTTATCACGATTTGATGTCATTTGAAATTTTGTCATTCACTTTTATTTGTGCTAAATTTATCCTCGTTAGTTAGAATAAAAGACCATATTACTTGTAATGACATTAAGTTTAGGTGTAGATGTGGATGTCATTTGCTTTTTGTTGTTTGTTTGAATGTATTTATGTTAGTGATAAGTATTATCCAATAAATAGTATTAAAATGTGAAAGGATTAATGTTTGTACGAAAGAATGGAATAAAGAGAAAACCCCCCAACATTTGTCCCCACTTTTTTTATGTTTCGCTCAATTTCGTCCTAAATCACAACTCTGTTAAGTCAGAGAAGACATGTGACATTAAGTAAGATGTGGGATACTCATATGGTAGAGACGACACCATTTTAAAGGGATACTCATCTAGCAGAGACGACACCGTTTTAGGGGTAATACTGATACCCACTTAGAATCAAGGATTCATACCCCCTTTGGTTAAAAATAATCTTACTTTTTCCGAAGAAAATCCCTAAACCACTCGTTGAGGCAAATAGTTGAAATCTCTATGTTTCTTCACAAATGATCAGTGTTAACTTTATGTGGGTTGAGTTGCGAAGCTAGAAGGTGACCCTGAAGGTGATTTGAGGACGACTATAAATAAGCTAATCCTAAATGAAGGAAGCTCATAACAAAGAAGTACAGTAGCACGTGCCCCAATTTAGGAGAAGGAGGATCGAACAACGTCTATGCAATTAATGCCAACTCCGGGTTTAAGGACTTTTTCTCATCCATGATAAATTTTTCCAACCAGAAAGCATGTTATCACGATTTGATGTCATTTGAAATTTTGTCATTCACTTTTATTTGTGTTAAATTTATCCTGGTTAGTTAGAATAAAGACCATATTACTTGTAATGACATTAAATTTAGGTGTAGATGTGGATGTCATTTGTTTTTTGTTGTTTGTTTTGAATGTATTTAGGGGTAATACTGATACCCACTTAGAATCAAAGACTCATACCCTCTTTGGCTAAAAATAATCTTACCTTTTCCGAAGAAAATCCCTGAACCACTCACTGAAGCAAAGAGTTGAAATCTCTATGTTTCTTCACAAATGATCAGTGTTAATTTTATGTGGGTTGAGTTTGTGTTCTGGGGTGAGCTCATGCCCATATCTCCGACGTTACCATGGCACTCCGACATACATACCAGGGAATCCGACGTCATACCCTTCGAGACACGACTTCGATGGTATTCAAAGCCTTCTAATCATGGCATCCTTAAGCTTAGTACAACCGGCGTATATACACTACCACGTGACTACGACTATTTATCTTGACATTGTTTATTACAACATACCTCGACATCTCGACTATTTCCGGCGCGTGACACCACGTTCAAATCAGCGCGTTACCTCGGAGACGTGGAATGACGGTTAAATACCGTAACAGATTTTCCCGCCTAATTCTCTCTATCTATACCCCGAATTTTACATCCTCAGGTACGCCTTCATTCATTCTACTGTTACTCTGCTGAATCGATATCTTATGTGAGCGTCGGAGTCCCTGCAGGTACACCATGCTCCGCCGTTGGAATCACAGTCGACACCGCCATTGAAGCTTCCTCATTGCACGTGACTATCATACAGAAGTTCGCCGAAGATCATTGGCGCCGTCTGTGGGAACTGAAGACTTGATCAAGACAGGTTTCCCTCTACGATCTTTGGCACTTTTACCGGAATCTTGAACCCTTTCTTGCGACCTCTACGCTAATCTTTCAAGAAACCATGGTGGGAACAGGGAGCACTTCTTCCACCCCTGCTGCCGCTACTGAGGGCTCAGCCCCTCTCATCACCTCTACCACCGCCCCTGCTGTCTTCTCCGCAACAACGGGAGTCGTTTCCGCCACTGCGGAATTCCACCACCACATCCGGGGACGACTCATGCCAGGCCTGCGGTGCCACCACCAACAGGAACTTCTTCACCATCCTCCCCCCAGGATTAGCCTTCACGGGGGGAGCTCATGAACGTCATCCGTCGTTAGGAGGCGTTACTCGAGCAATACTGCCCTCCGCCTTGAGAAGATCGAGACGGAGAAGCAGTTGAGGCCATGCACCATCGGATTCTGCGCGACAATCCAGCTTCGGAACGTCACCCCTTCACAGCGCCACGGATCCGGTGCCCAGCAAAATCAGAAAACGACGTTTCACCATCGCATAACCGTCGTCTGACGTCGTCACGTCAAGCGCCACCTTCACCACAACCGTCAGCGCAGTCAGTACACTCCAATTCACGTCCCAAGGATAGGGACAGGGCTACCACATCTATGAGGAATCTCGCAACGCCACTGATGATGAGGTTATTCAGGTCATCATGTCGTTTTCAAAGTGTATAATGCTCTTTCCTGTTGACAAACGATTTGAGAAGATTCCCATTCCAGAACTCTACGACGGAATGGGGGGACCCCTTAGAGCATCTTGACATCTACGAGTCGGCAATGTCTATCCGTAATGCCTCAGGCCTAATCATGTGTAGGGTGTTCCCTCTCTCTCTTAAGAAAACCGCCCTTAGGGGTTCTAGACGTTACCACCTCGATCAATCAACACGTGGGCCGACCTCAGAAACAAGTTCATCACAAGCTTCACCACCAGCAAAGTACAGCCAAAGACTGAGGCATGCTTGAAACAGATTCGATAAGGGATCTCGGAATCCCTTCGAGATTATATCAGCAGGTTCACCAGAGAGGCTCTCCTGGTGCAAGGACTTCAGCCCAGAGTACAACTTATGTTGGCCAAGGATGGCCTCATTCCCCATTCGTCGTTCTAGATCGACTTGTCAAAAAAGAAACCTAATTCAATGGAGGAGTTGTTAAGCCGTGCAGAGGAGTACATCAGCGTCGAGGACGAGGAGTTTGCCCTCAAGGCGAAAGACACAAATCCCGAGCCGACGCAGAAGGATCAAACGCAAAAAAACAAGGGAACTCGGCAGGACATCAAGGGCGACAAGGAGCCCGTAGGTCGCTACACTTCTTATACTCCCCTGAACCAGCCCCGGGGAAAGATACTCAGCGAGATCCTGAATGTCGAGCTCTTTGAGGCCGGGATGAGGAGACCAAGACCAATGAAGGATGGCCCGGATACTGACAAGTCGAAATACTGCAGATACCACAAGTCCCAGGACATGATACTGACCACTGCTTGTCTTTAAAAGACACTATAGAGGAGCTCATTCGACGTGGGAAGTTGGATAGATTTAAGAAAGACTATAAAGGATCATTCCGCCGTGATGATGACTATAGGAGGAGTTATAGAAGTGATGAGCCTCGACGGGAGTCCATTCGATAGGGGCGCAGCAGATCAAGGACACGGTCACCTCGACGAGAAAGATCCACATCCCGACGACCATCCCGCGAACACACGCCGCCATCCTCATCCCGGAAAGAACGCCATGAACAACCTTTGTCATCAAGGCAGAGGTCACCACCACATGAGGAACCATCATCCCAACAGCATCCCGTTATATACGTCATAGCCGGCGGCTTTGCTGGTGGGGGCGAATCAGCAAACTCGAGGAAGAAACACCTTAAGGAGGTTTTATCGGCATCCTCCTCATCATCTCGCAATGTCCACACCGGGCAGAAAAGGAAACTTCCACCGCTAACCTTCTCTAATGACGACTATGGCCCTGCGGTCCCGGGCCATGACGACCCCCTCCTCATCACGGCGTTCCTAGCAAACCATGAAGTCGGGAGAATCTTCATCGATCAGGGAAGCTCCGCCGACGTCCTGTTCCTAAAGACTTTCAACCTTCTTCACATCCCTGAGTCGGACCTTCTGCCATATAAGGGCGCCGATTTGATCGGGTTCACAAGGGATAAGATACGTCCCAACGAATTTGTCGAGTTACTTGTCACCTTTGGTCAATCACCTCTCTCGAAGACAACAAAGGTCCGGTTTCTCGTGGTGGACTTCCCCAACTTTGAATGTGAAGACGCATTTCAACAAATCAAAGTTAATCTCGCATCTCCTCCCGTCTTGTCAAAGCCGAACCCAGGCGAGGTTTTATACCTTTATCTTTCCGTGGCGGATGAAGTCGTTGCCGCCGTCTTGATCCGCGAATCAGTTGGAACACAACACCCCATTTTCTTTGCGAGCAAGGCACTGCAGGGCCCGGAACTGTGATACCCTAAAGTCGTGAAAATTGAACTAAGCCTAATCACGGCAGCACGACGTCTACGACAATACTTTCAAGCGCACCAAATAGTCGTGCGCACTAACCAGCCCATCAGACAGGTGCTACACCGACCAGACCTAGCCGGCAGGATGGTATCTTGGGCTATAGAGCTCTCAGAATTCGGGATATCTTATGAACCACGACAGGCCATCAAGGCCCAAGCCTTGTCCGACTTCATCGCAGAATTGACCCCGGCATAACCAATGACAGAGGAATGGTGGGAGCTGCATGTTGACGGCTCATCTAATCCAAAGGGGAGTGGCGCCGGGATACTCTTGGAAAGCCCGCAGGGAGTCGTGTTGGAGCATTCCCTCAGCTTCTCGTTCCCAACTTCCAACAACCAAGGCGAGTACGAGGCAGTCATAGTTGGATTACAAATGGCTTTGGAGGTGGGGGGCAACGCGGGTAAGGGTCCACAGCGACTCTCATCTTGTCGTGTCCTAGGTAAATGGCAATTACCAAGTAAAGGATCCTCTCCTCCTCAAATATCTTGAAGTGGTAAGGGGATTGTTTCACTGCTTCTCGACAGTTGAGATTCACCATATTCCCCGGGAAAGGAATGCAAGGCCGATGTCCTCTCCAAACTTGCGAGTACAAGATCTTCCGGAAACAACAAATCCGTCATCTAGGAAGTTATCCCAGCACCTACCGTGATGTTGGCCATAGAGACTGATAAGTGCTGGTATTCCAATATTCAGAGTTACCTGGCCGACGGGTCGCTTCCCAGTGACCCCGGATCAGCAAGATGGACACAGAGACAGGCGACTCGATACTGCCTAATTGACGGGAAGCTTTATAGGCGAGGGCTCGCACAGTCGCTGATGAAGTGCATGTCAGGTGACACTGTCCATTATGTGATGGCCGAGGTACATGAACGCGTGTGTGGCCATCATCACGGCGGATATTCCCTAGCCGGAAGATTCTCCGTGCAGGCTACTATTGGCCCACTATGGAAGCGGATTTGATGAAGTATGTGAAAAAATGCCCACAATGTCAGAGACACGCCAACATTCACTGAGCTCCTGCTGAAGCGTTGTGGTCCATCTCGGCTCCTTGCCCGTTTTCATGGTGGGGTGTAGACATAATGGGGCCATTCCCTCCGGCTCCAGGTCAACTGGAGTACCTCGCAATTGCTGTCGACTACTTCACCAAATGGATAGAAGCGCAACTGCTTGCAAAGATCACCGGAAAAAACCTCTCTAAATTCATTTACCGTTTCATCATATACAGATACGGAATCCCGAACAATCTGGTGACCGATAACGGTACTCAATTCACAGACAAAGGATTTCGAGAACTCATGGCGGATTTCCATATCACACATAGGTTCTCGTCAGTCGAGCATCCCCAAACTAACGGCCAAGCCGAAGCCGCCAACAAGGTAATACTCAAAGGGATAAAGAAATGCCTAGACACGACAAAGGGACTTTGGGCAGAACAATTGCCCCATGTCCTATGGGCTTACCACACAACCCCTCATTCCACTACCGGGGAAACCCCGTTCAGATTGGCTTATGGAATCGACACCGTAATCCCAGTCGAAGTTGGGGAGCAAAGCCTCAGGCTCCAGGCATATGATCCGCAATTCAATGGCCAAAGACTATGAGAGGAGCTCGACTTTATTGAGGAATCAGAGAAAGGGCTTCCATTCGCGAAGCAGCAATTAAACTGCAGTCGGCAAAGCGGCATGACAAGGTCGTTATATCATGAACATTTGATGACGGTGACCTGGTCTTATGAAGGGCAGACGTCGGCAACAAGAACGCCGCCCCAAGGGAAGTTGGCAGAAAACTGGGAAGGGCCGTACTGGATCATCTCAGGAACCGGCACCAGAGCATATCGACTGCAGACACTTACCGGTGAACCCATACCTCGAACTTGGAACGCGGATAAACTCCGCAGGTACTATAGTTGAAATTGTAAACATTCCTTTCCGATGTAACAAATTCTTCAGCAATAAAATTCATTTCTTTGTCTAAACGATGTCTAAGTCGGGTACAACCCCGAACGCGATTGGAGTTGGGTACAACCCCGAACGCGATTTGAGTCAGGTACAACACCGAACGTGATTTGAGTCGGGTACAACCCCGAACGTGATTTGAGTCGGGTACAACCCGAACGTGATTTGAGTCGGGTACAACTCCGAAAGTGATTTGAGTTGGGTACAACCCCGAACGTGATTTGAGTCGGGTACAACCCCGAACGCGAAAAGATTAGAGCAAAGGAACGACGGGATACAACCCCGAAATCGAACGCGAAGTAATTTGACAGAACAAATAGACAAGACAACAAGCCATTTCAAAATTCTAATATAAATTGCCATAAAGTGCAACCGCACACAGCGGGATCTGTTCAAACAGAACTGGAAATACAAAGGATTACAAATAAAACCGGCATCTCGGCCCTTCACTCTTGAGACCCCATTTCAGCATTAGAAGACGGGGTACCATCTACCGAGTTCAGTACACTATCGGGACCCCTTTCCTCGGCGTCGGCTACCGCGTCATCATCATGCAAAGGTGGAGACGTGGGTTCGATATCACTGGGGACGCTCTCCACCCTGCCGGTAGGAAAGACGTCATACCACTTACCATCAACGACGACACAGAGAGTCGACATTCCTTTCGTGTTCAGCTGCACGTCGGGATTCAAAAATTTCATCTGTTTGATGGCGAGATAAAAATACGTGTCCGCGGCATCAACCCAGAGGGTCTCGGTCTCCTCCACCTTGTGTTGCAATCCCACATTTTTATCTTCGAGGGTCCTCACCTGCTCTTCCAATTCTTTCAGCCTTTCCTCGGATGCTGCAGCCAACTCCTCAGCCCTCTTCTTTTTCGTCGTAAGAGATTTCACTTGCTTCGCCAAGTCGGAGTTGCTTGTGAGCAGGTCATCCCTTTCTTTAGACAAGAGCTGGACGTCGTCAAGGGCCTTCTGCATCTTCAACTCGTCGGCCTCCAGCTTGGCCGTTATCTTCTTCAAATCAACCTTCATTGGCGCGAAGGTGGCAAGATCCCAGGATGCGCCCATGAAATACCGCGACATCATAGCAAATTTCATGCCCCATTCAGATGCAGTGGCAAGAATGTCGTTAATCTCCTCCTCAGATTTTCCGGAGAACATGGCACGCCCCTGGGCCTCCAGGTGCTTGTTCACCTCGTCAACGGACATGTTGGGTGGCGGCAACTCGGTACCATAGATCATTGTACCTTTTCCCTTGTCGCCATGGAGTGTCGTGGAGGAAGACCCCTTTGATGGACCATGTCCCTCCAGCTTGTTCTGAGGAGGGGGAACCGGGATCTGAACTTTGGGCCACTTCCTTGTGATGAGATCAGCGACGCTCGTCTCCGACCCTGACACTTCAGGCTGCCACCCTTTCTTTTGAGCATCCTTGAGCTACTTTCTAGCTAGCTTCTCGGCAAGTTTTTCTTGCGCTCTTCCCGCCATTGATACTGCAATACACAGAACGGACATGGTTAGAATTAATTTATGAACGTAAGAAGAGGAAACCCGATCAGGCTGGATCGTTACCAAGAAACTCCCAGGTAGTCAAGCCGCCTTGCTTGATCACGGATTGGCTTTGCAATACTCCATGATCTTTCATGAACTGTTGAATGGCTTCCACCACGGACTGTTCACCTCGGGTCAGCGTATTGAATGTAAGGTCCAAGAATCCCTTCAAAGTGGTTTTAATTATGACAACCAAATCAAATGCAACTTAGCATAATTCTGATTCTAAAAGGACTAACCATTTCATTTGAGAATGTGTCCAGAAGCAACAGGTATCATTCTGCAGAAGGACAAATATAAAAAGCTTCCTTAATTTACTATAAATTAAAGGAATCACAAATCTGTGAAGGACAAATATGAAAAGCTTCCAGAAGCTGACAAACACACTTCATACACTCTAGAAGCATGAGGAAGCAATCTAAAAGCTCTTAATGAAATTGTTTTAGAAGAGAGATTCACTTTTTTAAAGAAACCCTCAGAAGATATCAAATACAGAACATGGAACATGTCACAGAAGCATAAGGATCATTTGCAGTTGACCAGAAACAATCCTGCAGAAGGAATATGTAAAAATGAGTTCTGCAGAAGCAACAAATCTCTCAATGATCCTTAAATAAATTCCTTACTAAATTGGTTGAGTAACACAAGTTGAAATACACTTGGATTTATCCAGAAATCATCCTTAGAACATTCACAAAAGGAAGGGTGAAGAAATGAGCCAGTTTTGCTGTCTGCAGAAGCTGGTTCTGCAGAAGCAAGAAACCAGTCAAACAGCCAACTGTACCTGTCAGCTTTTGCAGCTGTACTTGAAAGAGACTTATAACAGCAACACAGTTGGACCATCTTGGATGCATTCCAACGGCTACAAGGCTCCTCACCTATAAAAGGAGGTGCTCTCTTCACAATGGAATACACCTCTCACTCCAGAAACATAAAATAATCTCTGCTCTTTCACTGCCAGCTTCTGGAACCTTTTCTCTCTCCTCAAATTCTTTCTAATCTACTTATACAAATTGTTGAGGAGGAGTTTTGCTCACTTAAATATTCTGCTGCAACTCTGATTGTATTTTAGTGAGCTTTTTGTACTTTAACTTTTCTGTTTGTGAGTGATTAAAAGGTCAGGGAGATTCGCATGTTATGAAATCTCCTGTGACATATAAGGTGAAGTATTTGGAGATGTTGTAAGGCTCAGGTGTGAGCTTGTGAAAATTCAGAATCTGTAGAAGGAAGTTCTGCAGAATTCTGCTGTGTCTGAGCTTCTGCAGAAGGAGCTGCAGTAAGCAAAGATCTGTTTCTCTGAGTTTGGTGATTCTGTAGAAAGCCTGAAGAGGATGTGGAAAAAGAATACTAGTGGTAGTGTGTACCCAAAGGTTGTAACTGATTTGTTAGTGAGAAAAATCCTACAGAAGGTAGGGACTGGACGTAGCCTCAGGTTGGAAGAGGTGAACCAGTATAAAAACCTTTGTGTTTTCTTCTTTCCCTTACTTTCTTAACTTCTACATGTACACAAAAAGCTTTCAAAACTAATAATACCTAAGTAAGTGGCAACTAAATTGATTCCACCAAAGGAATCCTATTTTCAGCATAATAAGCATTAATACTTACAATTCTACTTGTGGAGATCCATCTTCTAATAAACAACCAAGAACTTATCTTGAGCAGAATTTTATTAGAAGATAAAATTGCAGAATTTTAAAATAATCACAATTCAACCCCCCTTCTTGTGATTCAACCATATACTTCAATTGGTACCAGAGCTTGCCTCTTGGGTTGAACTCACTTAACAGTGAGAGAGGAAAAGATCAAGGGGATGGCATACCATGGAGCTGCAATGTTCATTCCAGAAGGATCATCCACAAACAGACCACCAGCTTTCAATGGAAAAGACTATTACTATTGGAAGGATAGAATGAAATTGTTCTTGGAATCTCAAGATATTGATCTATGGGATATTATAGAAAATGGGAATTACATTCCCACTTCAAGGAGAACCAGAGTTCTGGCTCCTTCCACAAAAGGTGAGTCTGAAATTGTTGAAGAAGCACCAAAACCCAAACCTAGAGAAGAATGGACACAAGATGACAAACAAAGGTATCTTCTAAACTCTAAAGCTAAATTTTTTCTTCTTTGTGCATTAAGTAGAGGTGAATATGATAAATTTGTTGGCTACAACACAGCAAAAGAAATATGGGATACTTTAAAAATTGCTCATGAAGGAACAGACCAAGTAAAAGAATCTAAAATCAACATTTTAATTCACCAATATGAAATGTTTAACATGGTTGAACATGAAACTATAGATGAAATGTTTAGTAGGTTTACTATTATTATAAATGATTTAAAATCACTTGGTAAAAGCTATTCAAATCAAGAACAAGTAAGAAAAATAATTAGAAGTCTCCCAAGAATATGGAGACCAAAAGTTACAGCAATTCAGGAAGCAAAGGATCTAGTTGTACTCAAGTTGGATGAGCTTCTTGGCTCTTTAAAAGTCCATGAACAAGAACTCATGGATGAATTGCCAAGAAAGGACAAGTCAATAGCTCTAAAAGCAAGCGCATCCAGAAGAAGCGCTTCTGCAGAAGATAAACCTTTAGAAGGAGAATCATCCTCTTCTAAAAATGATGATGAGCTAGCCTTTATATCAAAGAGAATACAAAGGCTAATCAGAAGAAAAGGCAAAGGAAATAAATTTTTCAATTTCAAGAAGGAAGGACCAAAAGGTGAAAGCAGCAAAGGTCCTATCATCTGCTATGAATGCAACAAACCAGGACACATCAAGGCAGAGTGTCCACAGCTGAAAGAATCAAGACGATTCCAGAAGAAGAAGGCCATGTTGGCTACATGGGATGATTCTAACAGCTCTGCAGAAGAAGAAGATGAAGCTGAAACTGCACATTTGTGCTTCATGGCTGGAGAAGATGAAGAAGATGAGGTAATTACCTATACTCCTTCTGCATATAAAAAACTTGAAGATGCTTTTGAAAATTTATTATCTGACTCACACACACTTGCACAAAAATGTGCTCTTTTTAAAGAACAATTAGTTAAATTGAAAGAAGAAAATGACATACTTAGAGAAGATAATAATAGGTTAACTAAAACCAATCACTGTCTCCAACAATCTCACTTTAAGTTATCTGAACAAGTCAAAACTGTAAGAAACAGTTCTGCAGAAGCAGAAAAAACTGCAAGTCTGCAGAAGGAAAATCTGCTTCTACAGAAGAAAATTGATGAACTTCAAAATGATTTGTGTAAATTTGTAAACAACACTCACAACTTGAATAAATTAATAGGAAACAGTAGAGAAACTTCAGACAAAAGAGGTTTAGGATTTAATCAAAATAAGTTTTCAGAATCACACAAAACAGTTTTTGTTCCAGCCAACAGGAAACCTCCTTATTATTCTTTGTGTAACAAGCTTGGACACCATGACCAAAACTGTTACAAAAGTAAAAGGAGTACCAGAAGGAAGGTATCTAACCTCACAGGACCCAAGAAAATTTGGGTACCTAAAGCCTTGTTATTTTCTGTTGTAGGAACAAACAAAAGGGTCCAAGAAGAAAGAGCTATGGTTCTTGGACAGTGGATGCTCCAGACATATGAATAGAAACAGAAGCAAATTCACTCAACTACAAATGATGGAAGGTGGAACAGTAACATTTGGAGACAACAACAAGGCTCAAATCAAAGGTATTGGAAAGATAGGTATGCAAGGTTCTACCCAAATTAATAATGTATATTATGTGAAAGGGTTAAACATAATCTTCTTAGCATTAGTCAATTATGTGACAGTGGCTATGAAGTTATGTTTCAACCTACATTCTGTGAAATTAGAGAATCATATACTAAAAGGGTATTATTCTCAGGTATCAGAAGCAAGAATCTATATAGCATAAGTCTAGAAGAACTTCCACATCAAACCTGTCTTGCTTCTTTTGAAAATGAAAAATGGATTTGGCATAGAAAAGTTAGCCATTTGAACATGAAAACTATATCTAAACTTTCCAAACTAGAACTTGTAAAAGGATTGCCAAAGCTGAGATTTGATAAAGATAAAATTTGTGAAGCATGTGTAAGGGAAAATACACTAAGTCAAGTTTTCATCCCAAAAATGTAATAACTACAAAAAGGACTTTAGAACTGCTTCACATTGATCCTTTTGGTCCAACTAAAACACCTAGTTTGGGAGGAAAGAAGTATGGGCTTGTGATAGTAGATGATTACTCTAGATTCACATGGGTTTTGTTCTTAGCCACTAAGGATGAATCTTTCAGAATCTTTCTCAAGAAAGTTGAAAATGAAAGAAACCAAAAGGTAGCTTCTGTAAGAAGTGACCATGGAGGGGAATTTGAAAACTATTTTTTCAAAAACTACTTTGATGAAAATGGAATTTCTCACAACTTCTCTTGTCCTAGGACTCCACAACAAAATGGAGTTGTAGAAAGGAAGAATAGAACCCTCCAAGAAATGGCAAGAACTATGTTAAGTGACAGTGGAATTCAAAAATACTTTTGGGGAGAGGTTGTTTCCACTGCATGTTACATACTTAACAGAGTTTCTATCAGAAGCATCCTTAATAAAACTCCATATGAACTATGGAAAGGAAGAAAACCCAACATTGCCTATTTTCACATATTTGGAAGTGAATGCTTCATATTAAACAATAAGGATAACCTTGAGAAATTTGGTGCTAAATCTGAAAAAGGAATATTTCTTGGTTACTCCATCACCTCTAAAGCATATAGAATTATAATCTTAAAAATCAAACAATAGAAGAAAGCATGCATATTATTTTCAATGATGCTAACTCTCCCTCTCAAGCATGTGACAAGCAAGATTCTGATGATGAAAGTCAGTCAAAGAAAGTGCCTTCTGAAAATCATAGTTTTGCATAAAAGGTTGCAGAACCTTCAGAAGCTGCAGAAGCTGTAGGTGCTTCTGGAGAAGATTCTGACTGTCAAAAGCAGAATCTGCCCAGAAGCTGGAAATATGTGACTTACCATCCTCATGACCAAGTAATTGGAAATGTTGAGGAAGGTGTAAAAACCAGAAGACAACTAGGAAATGAAACAACTCTTCTTTCTCAAGTTGAACCAAAGAGTGTCCAAGAAGCACTTGATGAAGAATCATGGGTTGAAGCCATGAAAGAAGAGCTAGAACAGTTTGAGAAAAACAAAGTATGGACTCTTGTACCCCATCCAAACAATCACACCATTATTGGTACAAAATGGGTGTTCAAAAACAAAATGGACGAGAAAGGTAAGGTAATCAGAAACAAAGCTAGGTTAGTAGCTCAAGGCTACAACCAACAAGAAGGTATTGATTTTGATGAAACCTTTGCACCAGTAGCTAGATTAGAAGCTATTAGAATACTTCTTGTCTTTGCTGCATTCAAAAATTTTAAACTCTATCAAATGGATGTGAAAAGTGCATTTTTAAATGGTTTTATAAATGAAGAGGTTTATGTCCAACAACCTCCTGGTTTTGAAAACAAAGCTTTTCCAAATCATGTTTTCAAATTAACAAAAGCTTTATATGGTTTGAAACAAGCTCCTAGAGCTTGGTATGACAGACTAAGAACCTTTCTATTATAAAATCAATTTTCAAGAGGTTAAATTGACACTACCCTTTTCAAAAAAACTTTCAATAAGGATCTTCTCATTGTTCAAATTTATGTTGATGATATAATATTTGGATCTACTAATTTGAAAATGTGTGAAGAGTTTTCTGAACTTATGAAAGGTGAATTTGAAATGAGTCTCATGGGTGAATTGAAGTTCTTCCTAGGACTTCAAATTAGACAAGAGAAGCATGGAATCTTTATAAACCAAGAGAAATACACTAAAGATCTCTTGAAGAAATATAAAATGGAAGGTTCAAAATCCATGGGAACTCCTATGCATCCCTCTGCAGTTTTAAATATGGATGAAAATGGTAAACATGTTTCTGAAAAGGAATATAGAGGAATGATAGGATCTCTATTATACTTAACTGCTAGTAGACCTGACATTTTACATTCTGTAAGTCTATGTGCAAGATTTCAATCTTCTCCCAAAGAATCACATGTTGCAGCTGTCAAAAGAATTTTTAGATATCTTGCTGGAACTACAAATCTTGGATTATGGTACAGGAAAGGCACAGATTTCGAGCTGACAGGTTATTGTGATACTGACTATGCTGGAGATAAGTTGGACAGAAAAAGCACTAGTGGAAGCTACCAATTTCTTGGAGAATCATTAATCTCTTGGTCTTGCAAGAAGCAGCCCACAATAGCTTTGTCCACCACAGAAGCAGAATATATTTCAGCAGCAAGTTGTTGTTCTCAAATGCTTTGGATTAAACATCAAATGGAGGACTATTGCATGAGGTACACTAATATTCCTATCTTCTGTGATAATACCAGTGCAATTAACTTGTCCAAGAATCCAATCCAGCATTCTAGATCTAAGCATATTGATATTAAGCATCATTTCATTAGAGATCATGTCCAGAAGCATGACATTGAACTGAAATTCATTGAAACCAAACTTCAAATTGTTGATATTCTTACAAAACCTCTTGTTGAAGAGAGATTTGTGTTTCTTAGAAATAAATTAATATGAAATACTTGGTTTCTTGATGTGTGAATTAAAATCTGTGTGCTACTGGAACTTGAGAGTTCCACAGAAGCAAATAGAGAAGCATATTTTTTGCAGAAACACAAAACTGTAACAGTTACAGTGGTGTGTGCAGCTTCTGGAATTTGAAATTAAATTTTCACCTTCTGCAGAATCAAGCCTAAAATAGTTTATGGAAATATTCTCTCTTCTGCTGAACCTTTCCTGAGAAGGTGCATGAAAAATTCACCTTCTGCAAATTATAGCATAACCTAGTAAATAAAAATCTCAGCTTCTGCAGACATCCTTCTTCAAAGGACAATGTCACAATTGCTTCTGTTCACCTGTTTATCAGGTGAAACGGCACAACAGTGATTGTTGACTAACAAACATATGTTAGTCACATCACTCATACTAGGAAATGTCACTTTCATTCACAAAGCTCAATGTATTCCATCCATTCTAGGCAAAGTCAAACTGCACCAACCTGTAGCCTTTTCATCCTCTATAAGTTATAAAAGGAATGAGGGAAGTTAGCTTTTGTCTCTAGCTAAAAGCAGGCAGGATAGTTGATTCACAATTAGGGAAATTTAAAAGCTTATAACCGCTGGACATTAACCAATTTCCTAAAAAACTGCGCGCGTGCCCCTTCTCTCTCTCCTTCTCAAATAAGGCAACGGCTAATTGGGTTGTACTATTTAGGATAGTCTCTCAGCTGAAGGAACACCACACTGCCCTCTCCAAACTCAAACCTTTCATATTCCAGCCATACTCTGTTTCATCATCTCACATTTCTCTGTCTCTGCTTTACATTCTTCTCTCATCATGAGAATTAAGCAAATCGCAATGGAGAAGAAAGACTCCTCCTCCACAGAATCTGATGATTTTGTTGTAATGGGCAATGAAAAAGTGCCATACGTTGAACCACAGCATGCTCAGTCCCCCACAGTTGAGCCCTCTGTTTCTAGCCACTCAATAGAGCAAGTTTCTGCTCCTATTGAACCCACAACAAATGAACCTCAACCTGCTCAAACTCAACCTCAACCTTCTCAACCCTCTACCTCCTCTATTCTTCCAACAGAAACTCAATCTAAAACTCCAACTGCATCTGCTGATTACACAAGAAGGTCAGAGAGAATACGAGTTGGGTCTGCATTTAAGACAATAGGTAGTGACCCCAATCAACCTATAGGAGTGGACTCTTCTTCAACATCCCATACAGTTTCATTCTCCCATAGCCAAGAAGAAGCACAATCTGTTGGACAGAAGAAAGAAAGTCCTAGCAGAAGTACATAAGAGAGTGACCCTTCTGAGGGGTCACAAGACTCCAATGGGGACCTCTTCCAGGATAAAGAGGTGCTGAAAATCTACAATGAGAAGTGGGAGTGGAAGACAGTCATCCCAGGGAAGATCTTTCTGCTAAAAGAGATAAAGAAGTGTGGATGGGATGTAGGACATTTCGTCCAGAAGCAGGACTGGGGAGATTTCCTTCTTGTGAAGGAGCCAGTATATGAGAGACTAGTGAAAGCTTTCTATGCTTCTGCTAGTCAGTACAGGAGTGATGGCAACTCCTTGGTGGTAGACATTAAAGGATCAACAATTGTGGTCACTGCTAAGACCATAATGAAGTACTTGGATGTAGTTCTGATCAGAATCAATTATATGATGACTGGTTCACTGCTGCTGGTGTAACCAAGGAAGAAGTTAAAAAGAACGTCCTTCACCATTCCTCCTCCCAGCTTCTGTCAAGCAAGCTTAACCCCATCTGCAGGCTGTTTCACAAGCTGTGCATCTTCTCAATTCTCCCAAGGGCTGGCACTCTTGAAAGAGTTTCTGACATTGACCTTATGGTCATTTATCATCTCCTTATTGGTAAACCCTTTTCCCTTTCTTATTTAACCCTTACAAGCATGATTTATTCTGCAAATCCCCAAAGGGCATATGCCAGCTTGCCCTATGGGATGCTTCTAACCAGAATCTTCAGATTAAATAACATTCCTTTAAAAGAAGAAAGTTCAAGTGACTCTTGTAGCACATTTGGCAAAATAAATGTGCAAAGAATGTTGATTGAGAAGCCTGAGCCAACACATAATTACTCAAGCCCCAGTGAGGAAGAGGAGGAGAATACGACACCAAAAACCAAAAGGAAGAAGGAAAAGGAGTTCCTGACATTTCCAGAAAGAGGAAAAGTCAGCCTGCTGGTGCTTCTGGAGAACCATCCAGCAAGAATCTGAGAGCCTCCTCCATGTCCAGTGATTCCATGACAGGAGAAGAAGCTGTCTCACAGCCAAAGTCTCCTCTTGCAGAAGCACCATTACCTGAAGAGGGTCTGGCAGCTGACACCCTGGAAAACATGTCTCAAGCTATTCCTGACATTCCTTATCTCCCAAATGTTGATTCTCCATTACCTGTTCAATCTCCTATACCATCAATCCCAATGGTTGCTGCACCAGAAGCTGAAGAGAAAGAATAAGAGAAGGTGCAGAAGGAAGCTACTCCATCAGCTCCCTCAGCAAACACTTTTGTAACTGATTTGGTGAATCAGTTCCTTGCTTCTCCTATGATAGACTCAATTCTACCTGCTGCTGCACCTATCAGAGATAGCATTCCCACAATTTCTTCCAATCTCTCTTCCATGAACACTTTTATACAGCTATTAAGCAATGAAAAACCAGCTGCGGAGCCTGCTCCAAAACCTGATGCTGCTGCTTCTGAAGCACCACCAAAGAATGCTTCTCCTTCCAAATCCATGGAGAAGAATATCCAGAAGCTAAAGTCTAACATAAAGAAACTGTTTTCCAATGTAAACACTCTCCAAAACACAGTAAATGAAATGATTGAGAGGTTCACACAACATCAGTTTTGGTTTAATAATTTTGTGCTTCCAGTGGTTGCACCTCAGGCCCCAGCTATGTCATTCACACAATTTCAGCCACCCCAGAACTTGCTCCAGCCTTCTACCTCTTCATCATCTGACCACTCCTCTCCATCCAAGTGATAGATGATGATTCTGCTTCTTTCCATACAATTCCTTTGAGCTTTTTGATTGATGACAAAAGGAGAGAAGTAGTAAGTAGTAGGTAGTTTAGGTTGATTTTTAGGTGGGCTGCACATTAATGTTTTTTTTTTATAACTTTTGACTATGATCAATGATGAATGAAAATGATGAATGTTTTCTACATAAGTTTCCTTGCTACACAATTGATAAATATGTTGCTGCATCTGTTGGTATAAAATGAATTTTGCATAAGTTACTCAATGATCATACTGCTGCATTGGAAATGAATTATCAAAATGGCTTCTGTAACTTAATAATTGAAATTAAGAATCAGATTTGAAATTATGCAATCTCCAGCAATTATTATTTTCCAAATAAAAGCTAAATTACAGGGGGAGTTTGGTATTAAAAAACAGAATTATCTAAGTGATACTTGATTGGGTTGTCATCATCAAAAAGGGGGAGATTGTAAGGTCCAAGAATCCCTTCAAAGTGGTTTTAATTATGACAACCAAATCAAATGCAACTTAGCATAATTCTGATTCTAAAAGGACTAACCATTTCATTTGAGAATGTGTCCAGAAGCAACAGGTATCATTCTGCAGAAGGACAAATATAAAAATCTTCCTTAATTTACTATAAATTAAAGGAATGACAAATCTGTGAAGGACAAATATGAAAAGCTTCCAGAAGCTGACAAACATACTTCACAGACTCCAGAAGCATGAGGAAGCAATCTAAAAGCTCTTAATGAAATTGTTTTAGAAGAGGGATTCACTTTTTTAAAGAAACCCTCAGAAGATATCAAATACATAACATGGAACATGTCACAGAAGCATAAGGATCATTTGCAGTTGACCAGAAACAATCCTGCAGAAGGAATATGTAAAAATGAGTTCTGCAGAAGCAGCAAATCTCTCAATGATCCTTAAATAAATTCCTTACTAAATTGGTTGAGTAACACAAGTTTAAATACACTTGGATTTATCCAGAAATCATCCTCAGATCATTCACAGAAGGAAGGGTGAAGAAATGAGCCAGTTTTGCTGTCTGCAGAAGCAAGAAACCAGTCAAACAACCAACTATACCTGTCAGCTTTTGCAGCTGTACTTGAAAGAGACTTATCACAGCAACACAGCTGGACCATCTTGGATGCATTCCAACGGCTACAAGGCTCCTCACCTATAAAAGGAGGTGCTCTCTTCACAATGGAATACACCTCTCACTCCAGAAGTATAAAATAATCTCTGCTCTTTCACTGCCAGCTTCTGGAACCTTTTCTCTCTCCTCAAATTCTTTCTAATCTGCTTATACAAATTGTTGAGGGGGAGTTTTGCTCACTTGAATATTCTGCTGCAACTCTGATTGTATTTTAGTGAGCTTTTTGTACTTTACCTTTTCTGTTTGTGTGTGATTAAAAGGTCAGGGAGATTCGCATGTTGTGAAATCTCCTGTGACATATAAGGTGAAGTATTTGGAGAGGTTGTAAGGCTCAGGTGTGAGCTTGTGAAAATTCAGAATCTGTAGAAGGAAGTTCTGCAGAATTCTGTTGTGTCTGAGCTTCTGCAGAAGGAGCTGCAGTAAGCAAAGATCTGTTTCTGTGAGTTTGGTGATTCTATAGAAAGCCTGAAGAGGCTGTGGAAAAAGAATACTAGTGGTAGTGTGTACCCAAAGGTTGTAACTGATTTGTTAGTGAGAAAAATCCTACAGAAGGTAGGGACTGGACGTAGCCTCAGGTTGGAAAAGGTGAACCAGTATAAAAACCTTTGTGTTTTCTTCTTTCCCTTACTTTCTTAACTTCTGCATGTATACAAAAAGCTTTCAAAACTAATAATACCTAAGTAAGTGGAAGCTAAATTGATTCCACCAAAGGAATCCTATTTTCAGCATAATAAGCATTAATACTTACAATTCTACTTGTGGAGATCCATCTTCTAATAAACAACCAAGAACTTATCTTGAGCAGAATTTTATTAGAAGATAAAATTGCAGAATTTTAAAAGAATCACAATTCAACCCCCCCTTCTTGTGATTCAACCATATACTTCATTGAATTCAACAGTATAGGCCTTGGACACCCTCTGGAAACGCCCGGTGTTCCAATACGGGTTGATGATCAACCTCCCGTCGTCATGGAAGATAGATTGCCTCCCCTCACCCTTAGGGATGACGTAGACGTACTTGTCTTTAAAATTCCTGTAAGATTCTTGGTAGGCCTCGAAGATTTTTCCGCCATGACCAGCACGAAGAGCAAGCCATGAGAACCTCTTCGTCGCTATGTCTCTCTGAACTAGAGGTCGAAAAAAATGGAAGAAAACGCTGGTACTTAGCTCCAGGTCCAACGCATGGCATAAGATCATGAAACTCCTAATGAACGCCTAGCCGTTTGGGTGCAGCTGTGATGGGGCCACTTCGAGATGCTGCAAAACCTCCAACTCGAACCATGTGAATGGCATCCACACCCCCAAGTCGTCAAAAATTGTCTTGTACATCAGAATAAAGAATTTCTCATCTAAGTCACCCTGGGAACAAATCCTGTCGTCCTCCGCAGGCAACGCCAGATCCCATTCTTCCTCCTTGCCTGGTTCCACCCACTCCACATCTCGGAAACCTAACTCCAGAGCCTTGACGGAAGTATACATACTTGACGTCTCTAGAGCTTCCACGTCTACCATGACATCGACGCCAGGGCCTTCGGTATGGGGAACTACGAAGCCGGCGAGGTATGAACTTTCTGCTTACCTATCTCGGACCTGCCCAAAAGTCTCGGAACTATGTTAATTTTATGAGATGGTGTCACCCTGGGATGACTGAGGCCAATCCCGGAGGACCCAGCAGAAAGCACCGCGGGATAAACCCATTTTTGCAGAATACAGGCAGTTTGATGCACTGATTCTTGTTGCATTTTCCAAAGGTCCACCGGCTTGGACTTACGCCTTAACCTCGGAACCAAATCCGGGATGTCCGGATCCTCAGGCTCATAACTCACAGTGATACGCTGCCGCCTATTCCTAGCGGCGAGTGCTTTAGTTGCAGCCCTTGTGAATACCATTACCAAAAGCAAAAGAGCTAGAGGGAGAGATTTGTACCTTCGTAAACTTTGGCTGCGACGGTCTTGAACTCTTCGAAAAATTCGGCCACTCCAAAGTTCATACGCTACGGGAGGCACGAAAAGCTCAACAATGGAGACTCCTACTAGCTTGAAAGAAACAAAATGCAGTTGGTACTCACATAAAATCGGAGAAAAGAAACTCGAGTGAGAGCGTTCGAAGGAGACGAAGAGAGGGAAGGTGATGAGCGGTTCCCTCTCCTTCCTTATAAATATTTGGAAGATCATTGAACGACCCAGATTAGGCCAGCTAACAGGGCCCATGGGCCCAATACCGTTCGATCTTGACACGTGCAAACAGTGGAAAAGACGTGGGTTTTAAATTAAAAATAACCGTTATAGTTGAAAGACCAAACGTCATCTCGAAAATTCTCCTTTTCCCAAATACTCGTTATCTCGGCAGATCTCGACATTGATGCCGGAGCGAAGAACTCGACCACTTTCATCCCAAAATGCTCGACTTGGGGGGCAACTGTTCTAGGGTAAGCTCAAGCCCATATCTCCGACGTTACCATGGCACTCCGACATACATACCAGGGAATCCGACGTCATACCCGTCGAGATACGACTTCGATGGTATTCGAAGGCTTCTAATCATGGCATCCTTAAGCTTAGTACAACCGGCGTATGTACACTACCACGTGACTATGACTATTTATCTCGACATTGTTTATTACAACATACCTCGACATCTCGACTATTTCAGGCGCATGACACCACGTTCAAATCAGCGCATTACCTCGGAGACGTGGAATGGCGGTTAATTACCGTAACAGATTTTCCCGCCTAATTCTCTCTATATATACCCCGGATTTTACATCCTCAGGCACACCTTCATTCGTTCTATTGTTACTCTGCTGAATCGATATCTTACGTTGAGCGTCGAAGTCCCTTCAAGTACACCCTGCTCTGCCGTGGAATCATCGTCGACACCGTCGTTGAAGCTTCCTCATTGCATGTGACTATCATACAGAAGTTCGCCGAAGATCAAGTTGCGAAGCTAGAAGGTGACCTGAAGGTGATTTGATGACGACTATAACAAAGCTAATCCTAAATGAAGGAAACTCATACCAAAGAAGTCCAGCAGCACGTGCCCCAATTTAAGAGAAGGAGGATCGAACAACGTCTATGCAATTAATGCCAACTCCGGGTTTAAGGACTTTTTCTCATCCATGATAACTTTTTCCAACCAGAAAGCATGTTATCACGATTTGATGTCATTTGAAATTCTGTCATTCACTTTTATTTGTATTAACTTTATCCTGGTTAGTTAGGATAAAAGACCATATTACTTGTAATGACATTAAATTTAGGTGTAGATGTGGATGTCATTTGCTTTTTGTTGTTTATTTTGAATGTATTTATGTTAGTGATAAGTATCATGCAATAAATAGTATTAAAATGTGAAAGGATTAATGTTTGTACCAAAAGAATGTAATAAAGAGAAAACCCCCAACATTTGTCCCCACTTTTTTTTATCATCCTGCGAATTACTCACAATGTTTCACTCAATTTCGTCCTAAATCACAAACTCTATTAAGTCAGAGATGACATGTTACATTAAGTAAGATGTGGGATACTCATCTGGCAGAGACGACACCGTTTTAGGGGGAAATACTGGTACCCACTTATAATCAAAGACTCATACCCACTTTGGCTAAAAATAATTTTACTCTTTCCAAAACAATCCCTAAACCACTCGTTGAAGCAAAGAGTTGAAATCCCTAAGTTTCTTCGCAAATGAGCGGTGTTAACTTTGTGTGGGTTGAGTTGCAAAGCTTGAAGGCGACCTGAAGGAGATTTGAAGGCGATTACAACAAAGCTAATCCTAAATGAAGGAAGGTCGTACCAAAGATGTCAACCAGAAAGTGCCCCAATTCAGGAGAAGGAGGCTCAAAAAACATCTATGCAGATAATGCCAACCCCGGGTTTAAGGACTTTTGCTCATCCATGATTAGTTTGTCCAACCAGAAAGCATATTATCACGATTTGATGTCATTTGATATATTTTCATTCACTTTTGTTTGTATTAGATTTATCATGTGATAAAAGACCATATTGCTTGTAATGACCTTAGATTGTGGTGCAGTGCAAATGTGGATGTCATTTGCTTTTTGTTGTTTTTTTTAATGTATTTATGTTAGTGATAAGTATTATGCAATAAATAGTATTAAAATGTGAAAGTATTAATGTTTGTACGAAAAGAATGGAATAAAGAGAAAACCCCTAACATTGGTCCCCACTTTTTTTTATCATCGTGCAAATTACTTACAATCTTTCGCTCAATTTCGTCCTAAATCACAAACTCTGTTAAGTTATAGATGACATGTTACGTTATGTGACATGTGGGATGCTCCTCTAGCAGAGACGACACCATTTTAGGGGGAAACACTGATATCCACTTAGAATCAAAGGCAGATTCGTAACCTCTTTGGCTAAAAATAATCTTACCTTTCAGGAAAAAATCCCTAAACCACTCGTTGAAGCAAATAGTTGAAAACCTAAGTTTCTTCGTAAATGACAAGTTTTAACTTTGTATGGCAATTTTTATTTTTATTTTTTATTATTTTTCCTATTCTTTCCATTTGTTGGCAAGTTGGTGGCAGGTTAACTAATGACCACAAACGTCTTTTTTTCTTTTTCTGAATTTTTTGCACAACCCACTTGTTTTTTATTTATTTTTTGTTCCTTCCAGCGGGCCAATCTGCCACTAAGTGGGGCGGGTTGAATTTTGCAACTAACTTTCTTTGTCGAGTGAACCCACCCCACCTTTAAGGCGGGTTGCCCCATTTTGCGACGCCTACTTGGTTGAATTTCATTTGCTTGCTTGTGCTCTTAATTTTGTTAATGTGCAGTGCCATATGCTTTAACGAGCAAACTGTATCAAGAAAGATTGTACATCTCGTACAATCTGTCTTCCTCATTTTTACACTATGCAGGAGGTAACGATCCGTACAATACAACACGTTGCTTTCATTGATGTGCTTGTAATTCAAAGCCTATATTCTTTAGGTGAGCATTAAGTTGTAAGATCAAAATTGTTATATATATTTTGCATATGCTCATCCTACTCACATTGATATATGCTTTTGTGTGATTAGTAAATAAAACAAGGGTGCATAACGAGATGGTGCATAGACCTTGTAAACTTATATTGCCAATATGGACAAGGTGAGCCTGTTGATTTATATTAAGAAATGTTGACATTGTATATCTTCAACCACATATTCTCCCTTCAATTTTCTAACTCTATAGGTTTCCTATTAGTGTGTTTAGAAATCGACTTTTAGACTACTCCCGTGTATGCTTTCATGGAGGGATAGAATGATATTTCTTGAGGAGCAGCGTTGAAAATAAGAACAACGGAAGCCTAACCTCCCGTATTGTCTGCCACCTTGCCTACATGAATTACAAAAGGTGAAAAGTTAAGGTTCTAGGTAATCTGGACTTCGATTTAATATTGGATTACTCTTTTGCATTATCGTAGCTTGATTCATTTGAATTGTGAATGCGATTTCATTTGCGCGTGAATTTTGGAGTCGTGGCTTCCTTATTGGCTTATTTATCATGTTTAACCCAAACTATGTTATTTTAGGTGAAGTATGTTAAAGGGGAGCTCCAATGGAACACGTCTTCTAGTTATTTCTCCTTTCGATGTGTGGAGCGTTTTGGAATTGGTATTGGGATTGGTTATGATATCACTCAAGGTTAGAAAATTTACTTGTTGTTTCTCATCCTTTTGTTATGACTGCACAATATGGTAGTTATATGAGATTGACTTGATTGTAGATGTGGTAATGCAGGTTCAACCGTCATGCCCACCAAAAATGACGGGTGGGTTAGGTGACCCAACCCACCAACCCACCTAACCCACGTCTTAACTTGTTAACTCAGTGGGTCGGGATGGGATAACCCGTCAGATTATGACAATTTTTTTAAATTTCTTTCCTATTTTTCCATTTATTTGCGAGTTGGTTGCGGGTCAATCCGCCGCCAACACGTATGATTTTTATCTTTTTCTGCATTTTTAGCCCAACCCACCAGTTTTTATTTTTTATTTTTTATTTTTTCTGGCAGGTCAACCTGCCGGTAAGTGGGGTGGGTTAAATTTTGTAATCAACTTTCTTTACAGGGTGAACCAACCTCATCCCTCATTCTCTTCCATGTAACACCTCTACTACCATTGTTCTCACTGCAACAATTCACTCCTCAAGCCACCACCACTGTTCACAGCTTCCGTTACTCTCATTGTCATCGTCTCGTGTGCTTACATGCTTGTGAGTAATTTGATTTTGATCTTGTGACAAAAGTTAGTGTTTCAAATTTCTATGCTTTTTTTCAAATTTGATTTTTGGATAGTAGTCTTGTTATGGTGAACCGAAGAGTACTCTCATTGTCATCGTCTCGTGTGCTTATATGCTTGTGAGTAATTTAATTTTAATCTTGTGACAAAAGTTAAGAGTTTCAAATTTCTATGCTGTTTGTGACCAAAAAATAAAATTCTATGTTTTTCTTTAAATTTGATTTTTGGATAGTAGTCTTGTTATGGTGAACCAAAGCGGACAAGCTTTGTGTCACGGTGTTGATCCATCAAATGATGAGGATTTCAATGATTCTTTGACCATGGTAGTGTTTCTTTGTGCGGTGTATCTAGCCTGGGTTGAGGTTTGTCTCCAGGACTGCTGTGTGTTATGATGCTGATAAAATAATCCATGACTCTGAGATGAGAAAGACCGGTAGGCAGCTTCCCTTTTGTTTTTACCATTTTGTACCTAAAAAAGGAATTTTGCCACAATACGAGGGGTACGGATCCTCTGTAGTTGAAATTCAACTATGAGCTATGAACTGAGAGAGTTGGCGAGTGCCTGCCTGAACGAATAATTACCTGATAGATTACTTAATTGGGAGTAAAAGCCTATAAGAGAAGACAACATAGATTATTTCCTCTACTGCAGAGCCACGACTTCGAAACATCAGAGTTAAATGCCTAACGTGCTTGAATACAATCTACCTTCACCGCTATCATAAATTTATGATTTTGAAGTGCTGCAAAGTACAATGGGCTAACTAACTGTGTTTGAGAAATCTATTCTATTACAATTTGAAATCTTTTTGGTCATTGTTCATGGCAATTTTTTTTTGGTCACATCAGGCCGTGTGGGCCTTCTTTATATGCATCGGTCCATTTGAGCTTGTGTATTACATGTTAATGGGTTATAGACTTATAGTGATAGAATAGGCTTGCAGTGCAAAGGCTCTATATTTTTTGTGTCAAAATCATTAGTAAGGAGCATTGTACTTGATATTTCAATATATTATATTTAAATATATATGTCACATATTATGTAATATTATAGATTCGCAATTAACGTCTCTAAACATATATGTCTTACTATGTTATAATAAAAATAACGTACAGTATATCTATACTTAGAAAAAATAACGGGTGAGAAGTAATATCATATATATCAATGTTATGATATTCCATTAAGCAAAATATATGTTTACAACTTATCATATTTGAAATCACCTAAATACATACTCCCTCAATTCCTTTTTATAAGGCACATTTTAGAATTTTTTGTGTTCTTTTTTATAAGTCACTATACAATTTGAAGAAAACATTTATTATAATTTTCCTTATTTTCCCTTATTAACTTTAATGTCTTTCCAACTATCAAATGATAGTGGAGTTAGTTAATAATATTAAATAAGGGCAAAAGTAGAAAGTTAAACTATTTTTAAAACTCAAATATAATAATTAACTAGCTTTAATTACTTTTGTTGGTCTTTGTGATTCAATATAGTGTGCTTTATAAAAAGGAACGGAATGAGTATATTATATTTGTTTACATTTAAATGTATATAAACTAGATTTTTCATTTTTTTTAAAAAAAAAATGCGGAACGCATTTGAGGACACCTCGAATGAATTTAATTTTATTTGATCATCTCACTCCATTAAAGTTTCAATAAAAGACAATTTTTATTTTTCTTTGTTTTGTTGTGACCATTAATAAAAGTCAAAACTAGACATTGTCACACGTTGGTGTTTATTTACCAAAAACCGTTTTCTCTTATGGTCAATTATATGTTGCTATATCTAGGGTGAAGTCTCAACAATATGACTATTCTTATATGTGATTATATTTTTTTTATCCATATATGATTATATTTTTAAACGTTATAATTTGACGAAAAATATAATGTATAAAGTGATATTTCAAAAAATTTAAATGATATAATATGGTAAATTTTACATTTGTAATTATTAATTGTTTCAAATAAATTTTCTATGTTTTAATTTTTTTTAATTCTTTCTATATAAATAAGTATAAATTTTAATATGAAAAAAATTACTAATCATTATCATTTTCTAAAGTTTACATATTTATATTAATTAAATTAAATATATCATAGTATTCAGTATAAACAATCTATTTGAATAATAATACCCATGTATCGCATGGGTCGGACACTAGTTTTCATCAAAATTGTGAAACATTCATATTCCAGCCTCTCATACGCTAACACTATCAACAAATGGTGATACTGATAGTGAATACGTGAAATCATATCACACTGTATAAAAGTATTATGAAAACAAACCATAATCCAGCCAAACCATAATCCAGCCTCTCCAACACAACCATGATCCATGTCCATATTCTTTATATAACTTAGGGATTACGACCAACCAACGTGACTACTCTCTTCATATTTTTACTAATCCCAACGTAATTTCACAACGAAAATGGAAAACAAATAAATGTATTACTATGAAAGTCTCCCAACCTCAAGGAGAAACAGAAACATATGCTTGTTACTCATTCGCTCGTGCTATTATTTGTGCTTTGACTTGTCGGCAAACACTTCCGTGTAACATATAGGGCAAGCCTGAAAAACAACCAAAAGCAAAAAGAAAGGTATTTCAGGAGCCGCCAAAATAAGCACTTAACAAGTTCATAATAAATTGGTAAATATCTTGCCTTATTGATGCTAAGCCATCTGTTCCCACAACTGGCATGATAGACATGTTTACATGGCAAAGTGATCCGCTTGTCCCCTCTTTTATATTCCATCTGGCAAATCACACATCTAAACAAGGAAATGAGTCAGATCAACACATTAACAGAGAGGAGGCGAGACACAAATGATTGCTCTTCCATCATAAAAAACCATAGATGCGATGAGTACACAAGTTATTGCTTAAAAGCACGCATATTATCAATCTGGACCATTTCTAGTTTACATTATATAAGATAAGAAAAGAGACACAAAATCCTAAACTTTATTCATTTGGTTTTATACATTTTCTTCACATTTACAGATTATGTGAGACAGGATGCAATAGATTTTAGGACTATAATTGATGGTAACTTTGTTAGTAAATACAGGAATCCATCTGCCACTATCCACTCTATATATCCTCTTCATGTGAGATCTGCACCTTACCGTTCTTTACCTCATAATACTACTATCTACGTAGGCTACACAAAGTAGTAATATGGTAGGGAAAGATGACATATCACTCTGACAAACTTTAACCAAAGAATATGCTTAATAGCAGCAATTTATAATCCTTCAAGATCAATTTGGACACAGAAGAAAGTAGAATTGTAATAATAATTAGTCAACCATGAATAAGAAGTACAGTAAAAAGCAGAAACAAGGATTTCAAAAGCTAAACACATTAAAAAAGGAGATCGGAGAAGAAAAGCTATAACTGCATTAAAACAGAGAGTCTCAAAAACCAAATGTTACCTCTCATCCCTTGACTTCTTCCTCAAGAAGAACCCACACTTGTACTTTGACACTGGAAGCAAGGAGATCTGTTCTTGGGTGAGACCACGGCTTTGAGTTCCAACAGCCTCACCTAATTCAAGTAGTTCCTGCCATAAATAATACTATATTAGTGTAGGGAAATGGCATAAGAATCTACTCAAATTTAAGGAGTCTATACTTCCACTTTTGATTAATTGCTATTTATAGAGATGTTCACATAACTACAATGATTTGAGATTTACCATTAACCAAACATTTAACTTTCACATTTAGTTTTAACATTTAATTAAATTATTTCAAATTTAATTTTCTAACATAAATGTTTCTTTATTAACTTTCCTTTTCCCTGAGAACTAACAAACAAGTAGTAGGTGCAACTAGTGTATATATCTAGAAGGAGTTACCATAGCAGGTTCCCTTAATCAAGTAATTACAGGATCAACTAGTGTATATATCTAGAAGATTGACTCTAAGGAAATCAAATATATAGTAGCTGCACTTTAAGGAAGCACTATATTATGCCTAGTAAGAAAAGGAATCTAAGACTCTAAATTCAACCTCATAGGTCATGTTGTCAGGATCAATATTGTCTTGCAAAATGACCTGCAGAACATAGAAAAATGGCTTAGATAATCATTTATAGTGCTTCTCACTGATGAATGGCTAACATTACAAACTTCTTAGATGTTCGTACTTCATAGCATTTAACCATTTCATGTATTAGGACTCTTGAAGGCAATTAGGCAAATACCTGATAATCATTGGAATTACTATGATGTCTTCGTGGACCTGAAAGAAAAGAAAGAAAGTTGTTTTTAAAATTGTGAGCAAACATTTTATATGTAGGGTGAAAAACTCAGAACTATAAAATGACAGCTCTGCAAAACGGGGGTTGGATATAAATGAAGAGGCCATCACAGAATCTACTAACTTTTCTCTTTGGGACTAAATTTAAAGAGTCCTACAAGATTTATGGCAGGCAAAGACTACTGTATATCGATGGCCTGCCAAAGTGCAACTACTCATTTAACTGATTGTTCTCTCTGTCTCTCTTCTAGAAGTTGAACAAAGCATCAGCAGAGGATCCAAGTTCATATTTTCCATACGACTTATAAATGAATACTTAAAAATTTCAGCATTTATTTGCTTAGCAAAAAGACAAGGTAAAGATTAATGAAGAGGTGAGGAAGGAAAATGAAAATTAAATAAATTGTGTACAAATAAGAAAAATACCCACTGTCTAGTTTCACAAAAATCAGCTAAATTATGTCAAACCATAAGGATGATAACAAGAGCTCAAGATCATGGCATTGAGATAAGTAAACTAATATCAGCCTGTATACTTCTTTATGAACCAATACATTAGGAATTCAATAGGTAAGCTCGATTAGACTCTTGCATGCCCAGGAAGCTGAAATTTGAGAAATACTTCTGTAGATTAATAAGTAGACCTAACTCCCTAGCAACAGTGTTTCAAAGTTCAAACATTATGATGCATTAGAGCTCACAAAAAAATAAAGACTACTCTGCTCAAAAGTGTAGCAGTGAGAGGTTAGCAACAATGCACTTCTAAGGAACTTACACATACCCAAAACTACATTTTGTCACCCAAATATTACTAAACTGTAATTAATTACTTTAATGCAAAGGACAGACTATTAGTTGTTTTAATTGTTCTGAGACTAATCTTAGGCTCTGTTATTATTTAGGAAAATTATCTTCAGATGAAACTCAAAAACATACATTCAATAGAACTGTCTCGTGTGTCAGTGTTTCCACCTTCCCCCCACTCTGTGCTTACAGCTGCTGTCTGTTCATTGATTGTCGATGAATTTTCTGAAGGCCTCCTATATTCATCCACCAGTGGTTCCTGATGATTTACATCATAACCATGATTGTAACGATAGTATGAATTACTCTCAGGTTCAGACCATCCAAACTTGTAAAAGCCTGAATTTGAAGGGTATGAACTCTCCTGCATATTTTTTCTTGAGTGTTATGCATCTTACTAGTAGCTTCCCATTAAAAACAAAAGAACAATAAAAAAGTTGCAGATAAAATAGTGGAACACAGAACAGTCATTCCAACAGATCTACATTAAGGAAACAAGAAAATGAGATTCCATCAAACCAAAGCATAAAATATCCTAAACAGAATATAGATGACAATCTTTGCAGGCACCTGAGAATGTGATGCACCGGAAAAAATAAAGTTGACATGTTCGTAGGTGAGACCTTCAAAATATTCAATAAAGCTTCCAGCAGTACTATAGGGATAGCTGATGTTATTGTAATGGACCTCCATGTGTGGGTTCCAACTCATTTTGAATACTTTCTGCCACACAAGTGATCTGCACAGCAAAATCACAGTAAATTACAAGAATCGTTGCAAAACAATGAAAAGCACAAACAACAAAATACAAAAGCTTCGACACAAACATCAGTACACATACAAATCTATTCTTAAATCTTCACAGAGTCACCAAGGCAGATTCATCAACAAAAGTTGAAGTAATTAACACACGACCATCCGCCTCCTACATTCAGCTACTCTTATACTGTAAACCTACAAAAAAATAAAATTCACACAGATTTTGTGAAGGCAAATGCCATTAATTCAACCAAGGATGTTTTGACCAAAAAAAAAACCAAGGATGTTTTGACTTCGATTTAAATTGCTTAAATCCATCATTCTAAAAGAACGAATAGTCCAGCATGCCTAATCTAGCATTTTAAATCAAGAAACATGAGAACTAACAAATGAAATGGGGAAAAAAATATATAAATGAGAAGGCATTAGTATCAAAGCTTACAAAATTCTAACCAGCTACTTAGTATTAAGTTCATGTGATTATATCAAAATGTGTTTCTGATTGCCTGATCAGAAAAATGCAGCCTAAGATCACATAAAAGTAAAAACAAATATATATATAAAAAAAAAAAAAAACCTGAGAGATCTCTCAGGAAGAAACAAAGATTGAATGACGAGGATACTCTCCCATCAAAGCAAGAGAGAGAGAGAGAGAGAAATTGTCCTCTCATCTGAACTACGATTTAGTTTTTTGGCTTATAAAAATTCAATCAACGCAATGACAGTGAATTCCTCATCTCAAGACCTGGTTAGACGGAAGCACCTTCTAACCGCAAGGAATCATATAAAGCGCGCTATCGAGATAGGAAAATCTAGCAGCTCCGGTGATAGTAACGCCAGCGGAAAATGTACGGATCAAAACCGGAAAAGTGAAAACTGTGAAGATCAACAATGACGATTGATTTAAGAACAAAACAATTGGAACGGGATAAGGAAGCAGAGAGAGATGGATTGGATTGGATTCGAAGAGTGAAAAGGAAGGAATTGAAAGAACTGACCTAGGCCTTCATCACTTTTGCTACGAGACGAGTGAGAAAAATGGCGAAATGGCTTTGTCACTCTTCGTTTTGTAACTCACTCTCTTCTCTCTCTCTCTCTGCTTTTAGGCACTTTGCTGGAGCTGGTTTCACCAACACGCCAACTCTGTTAGATAGACCATGATCAGCTGCATCGCACCTTTTCTCCAACCGTTACGGATTTTTTATTTTTATTATTTCTCCACCCGTAATAAAAAAAGTAAATAATAGCGTAAATCTTACCCACTTTAAAACGTGATTTTTAGATACATCAAAAACACTAAAAGTATAAAATGTCTCTGTTTTTTTCCTAAAATAAAAAACTTTGTATGTGATATTTTTTCATTTGAGCAATTAATTTGCTGAAAATGAAATTCTTTTAGTAAATTTTGTTCACAGAAATATTAGGTTCGCATATGTTTCCTTCATATAATTTCACATTTAAAACTTATAAAAAAAAAGAGAGAAAGAAAGGGGGAAATAATAATTTATATTTCGTGAGTTATGTGAAAGAAAATTAATAGAATTAGCGAAACTCTTTTGTTTACTAAATGTGAGGGAAAACATCAAAGAGAAATGGAATGAAGTAGCTTTAGTTTGATTTTTAATATTAAAAGAGATCAAAATCAATCTAAGCCATAAGAAAAGTGAGATGGAATGGGGTTCCACAGGAAGGAGGCCACCAAATCCTTGGGTTCTTGATGGGCAGTGGTTGGCCCGTGTTTAGAAAATGAATCCTATGAGTATGAATATGGTTGAAAAGGGGTGACCAAACAAAAACTGATCGTTGGTATCAGTTATGGTTTGTTAGGAATCAAACTACAACAAAATTCATGCATCCTTATCCTTTTCATTTTTCACAAAAATTAATAAGTGCTTTACAAACATAATTTTGGTCTTTGACCAGGAATCGGTGTCCCCAGACATAGTTGTAGGTTTAACACTTAGACCGAGAGTGGTGTTTAGGTAAAGCTCAAACTCCTAATCTTGCAGGTAAAGTTTACCTGGTATTAAAGTCCACTTCTACGGCGACAAATCATTGTTTGATGCTTTTTTTTTTTGTGATGATTGTTTGGTGCTTTACAAACATGTTACATACCTAAAATCACATTAAGTGAATACAAATGTGTTTTTGATTATTTTGTCAATATATTTTATTACTCTGAACCATTTTACTTTTAAATTCATGTTGATAAATTATCACTTTTACATTGAAACAAAAAAAAATTTTATATTAAATTTTACTATAAAATTATTTTTTTAATTTTTTTAATATAAACCACATTATTTTAAACTTACTATTAACTAAATTCTATAAAATCAAATCTATTTCATATACACACCCAAACACAACAATTTTGCTCCACTTCTACTATGTCATGTCATTGCCATGAAAACTCAGCCATTACATATACAAGAAGCCTATTAGCCTGTACGAATTATAACTTATAAGTAAAAACTGCAAGCTTTTAAACAAGGGAACAATTTGACCAAATAAAAGTAAGGCACCAAAATATGTAGTTTTTTTTTTTTTTGAAACAACAAAATATGTACTTAAAAGAGCTAGTCGAGTGAATGAAGTGCTAATGTTTAGATTTATTAAAAGAGAAAAATACTAATAACATATTTTTCAACACACATTTTCATAATTGAATGAAATTATATTTAATAAACTACTTGAATTTTATTAATAATAAAAATATATTAGCCCACTATGTTAGATCTAATGGTGAGTTTTGGATAATTTAATGAGATTTTAGGTTCAAATTTTATTGTCTTACCAAGAAAAAAAAAACTTTGATAATGTGATTTAGTTTATTTTGCCTATAAAAAATAAAAATATATTAAAAAGAATAAAATACATTAGATTAGTTAATTACTAACATTTCTTTTCACCATTACCTAAAAGATTACCTAAAAGAAATCTTAATTAAGGAATAATCTTAAAAAATATTAATAATATGCTCTTTTCAACTCAAAGTCAATTTAGTTATCCCTTAAACATGTACCATATATATATATATATATTGTCTTTTTAAAAAATAAAAAATATTAAAATGTATTAAAAAGTATAATACTAGCATCCTCCTTAGCTAGTATTATATTCAAAAGGTATAAAAATATCTTGTAAAATCTTAAATAACTAAACAAAATAAATACCTTAAATAAGAGGCAATTCAATTAAGTTAATTAAAATTGAAAGGAAAATGCAAGATATTTAACTCTTTTCAACTAAAAATTTTGACAAAGTGTTGTTTAAAATATTTCAAGAATTGTGAAATACTTTGAATATGTTATCAATCTGGTTAATTGTAGATTTTTTTTAAAAAAAAGTCACTATTCATGGAAACAAAAAAAAATTACTGTTCATTCAAAAAAATAAAAAAAAAATAAAAGTAAAAAAAAAGTACTGTTCACCCCAAAAGTGTACCGTGGGTGTACACTTTTGGGTGTGGAAAAAAACTTTTCCGTTGAAATATAATAAACTCACATTTTTAATGTTACCAATAATTGTGTTAAGAAATCCAAACTTGAGTTTGGTCAGTTACAACGTGAAACCAAACATATACTAACTATAGTAGTACAAGTCCATGACAAAACTTGAAATTTTTATGAAATTCAGTGACGTGCGTTTAATTTACCTCAAAATCACGTTTTAAACGTGAATAAAAAACGTTAAGAGTAATTTTTGTCAAAATACCGTGTAAACCAAACATACCATACAAATATAACATGCTATTCCAGTGGGGCTTAATTTTTGACATCATATCCACAAGCACAAGATAATAATACCAAAACAAAAAAGGAAATATTTAAGGATATTTATTTCAGACCAATATTTTACCTGCACAGGGTTGTACGAGTAACACAGTTTAGACTAACGGTATATCAAGCAGTTATTAACAAGCTATACTTTTGTTAGCTGAGTGATCAATAACTTCCATGTAGTTATTTTTTAATCATGTATCAAATATTATTTATATGTACTCTGGTTAATTTTCCATTGAGTAATATTGATCATTTGTAAGGAATCAGTATAATAATTTTTTTAGAAAATAAGGAATATTTCTAGAAAAAAACACCAGTGACTGGATTCATGTCAGGGCGTTTTCTTTTTAAATGTCATTTGACATGTGATGTGCCATGTCTAAAAACGACATCATGAGGCATCTCCTTTCTGAACAAGCAGTGAATCTTTTGTGTTTGGTATTAATGCCGAGTTTTCTTTAGCATTGCGGACAAAAGGAATGTGAAGGGCTTATAATTATAATAATACTTTTCGTTCTTCACTTCACTTGCACGCCAGGTTTTTGTATCATTTGCTTCTCAATCATGTTATGCCTGATTCTCTCACATGCTTGACAGTCTTTCTTTTCCATTTGTTCCTTCACAGTGGTGTGCTAGTTTTAGCAAAAGAGAGGCTGGACAAGAAAAAATTGCTTTGCTTACATTAATTACATTAATTACGTGTGATTTGATTTAGAGATAAATAGAATTAATTTTAGAAATTAATAATTAAAATAAGTGAGGTATGCTTTACGAAATATATTGAATGAAAGTGATTTAAAATTAATTCTGCGAAACCATGATTTTTCACTGCAGTAACTATAAAACAAACAGAGGCTATATCTTCTAGCTAGTGAGCTACAATTCTAATCAATACTCAATTAGTTGACACTGTTGATCATAATCCTTTACACAAATATATCATATTCAGAAATAATAGAGTAGTATTTATAATCTTTATACCTAGAGCTAACGTGAAATATTTAGGTGCAACAGAATTATTAATAGAGTATTTATAATCTTTATAATAACCTAAGTATAAAATAATTTCCTCTATATATTGTTAAGGATGTCTTTTTCTTAAATCTTAAGATACCTCTATATAAAATTTCTTTTGGTGAAAAGAGTATAATATGTCATTCAAATGCTATGAGTGAATGTGTTAATTACATGACTGGAATGTACATTACAAACAGCTTTTTAAAAATATTGTGAAATTGATATAATTTTTACTATCTTATAATATTGGCCTATATAAAATGGGAAAGTTTTTTTCCACACCCAAAAGTGTACACCCACGGTACACTTAACACTTGGGTGATTTTTGTTTTGGCATGAACAGTATTTTTGGTTTTTTTTTGCATGAACAGTAATTTTTTTTGTTTATATGAACAGTGACTTTTTTTTTAAAAAATCTACAATTAACCAGACTGATAACATAGTTAACCAGAAAATTGTATAACATTAACCATAAATTCATTCTCAGTGATTATTTGTGTAGTAATCATTATGATCAAATAACTGTTCAAGATGAACTTTGTTTTCAAGTGAACATGTGGTTAATACCATATAAGTTGGTGGTTAACTGTGTTATTAATCTGGTTAATAATTTGTTTTCAAGTGAACATGTGGTTAATACCATATAAGTTGGTGGTTAACTGTGTTAATAATCTGGTTAATAATTATAAGTGAGGCAAAAAACGGTTAACTGTGAGTTATTATGTGGTTAAATAAGTTGCTCGAATGGTTAATAACAAAGTTAACCAGATTAATAACATAGTTAACCACAAACTTATATGATATTAACCACCTGTTCACTTGAAAACAAAGTTAAAGGTTTGTCATTAATAACTGTTCAAGATTAACTTTGTTTTCAAGTGAACATGTGGTTAATACCATATAAGTTAGTGGTTAACTGTGTTATTAATCTGGTTAATAATTTGTTCTCAAGTGAACATGTGGTTAATACTATATAAGTTGGTGGTTAATTGTGTTAGTAATCTGGTTAATAATTATAAGTGAGGCAAAAAGTGGTTAACTGTGAGTTATTATGTGGTTAAATAAATTGCTCGAGTGGTTAATAACATAGTTAACCAGATTAATAACATAGTTAACTACCAATTTATAAGGTATTAACCACATGTTCACTTGAAAACAAATTATTAACCAGATTAATAACACAGTTAACCACCAACTTATATGGTATTAACCACATGTTCACTTGAGAACAAAGTTCATCTTGAACAGTTATTTGATCATAATGATTACTACACAAGTAATCACTGAGAATGAATTTATGGTTAATGCTATACAATTTTCTGGTTAACTATGTTATCAGTCTAGTTAATTGTAAATTTAAAAAAGAAATCACTGTTCATCTGGTTAATTGTAAATTTTAAAAAAAAAATCACTATTCATGGGAAAAAAATTTACTGTTCATTAGAAAAAACACTGTTCATACAAAAAAAATAATAAAAATACTGTTCATCCAAAAGTGTGCAATAAATGTACACTTTTAGGTGTGAGAAAATCGGGATTGTGTTTTAACATTAAACCAATCATCCTCTAATATGACGAATGTGAAAGTGTAGTGTTATTCCAAGACAATAATGGTCACTCACTCACTTGCACTTTCAAATTTAAAATCATAAGTAACACGTATTAATGGCTAATGCCTTCTACTGGTAGGCTTTGAAGTGACAGAAACTTGATTTTAAGAAAGAAGACTTAACTGGGAACACCACTTGAGTGACCAGTTCAGAATCAACCGATTGATGTCATCTCTTGTATCCTCTGTTCTACAACCTAATGATTTTCTATTTTTCATCCTGTGCGACAGTGCGTGCATTCTTGTCCTATGCTGCTTTTTTCACAGGGTTCATTATGAGAAAAAGATTTTTCATGTACCCTACACACCCACCTGTGTGGTAGGAACATCAAAGGGTGTAGGTGTAGAGATTTAAGTGCCCGTAACAGTAATAATTGATTTTATGAAAAGCAACAAAAAAATCAAGGCCACATAATGTACATGGGGATTTATAAAAAACCAATTATCACTGTTATTAACCAACATATTAGAGTGTGAAAATCAAAGTTAGATTACTAGTGACAGTTTTTATCATACACTGTCAAAGTACTGTTCCAATTTTCACAAGTCACAACCCTTTTTGCAAACTCCATCCACGCTCTTGCTCGTGCAATGAACAGAGCCAAGGGGAAAGATTTAAATTGCAGATGCAAGATAGTCAGCTGCTTGGATTGATAAAGTAAGAATTAAGATGGACGATCAATTGTTTCAATGAGCTAATAAACATTACTCTGAAATTTGAAAATGAATAATTAAAAGCAATGAAAGACACACCTATTTGGAAGAAATAATCACACTATATGACATCAATTAGCTGATCGGAAGTTACAACTTGAGGCTTCTAGAAAGCCAACATGTAGGCCACCACCAAGACAAATGGATAGCTTCAATATGAGATCAAGTGGAATCCACATGCAAAGGTTTTCTATAGAACATCAGCAAGAGGGATGAAGAAACCACACTAAGTGATGAAGCAGCCATGCAAGCACCAGCAAGCCATGGTGGCAACCTGATTCCAAAAAAGGGGTACAAGACGCCAGCTGCAATTGGCATGCCTAGAATGTTGTAACCAAAAGCCCAGATGTAGTTGAGCCAGATACGAGACATGGTCTTTCTAGACAGATCTATTGCTGTAATCACATCTTCCAAGTTGCTTTTGACAAGAACTATATCAGCTGCTTCTATAGCTATGTCAGTTCCAGCACCAATTGCCATCCCAACATCAGCAGCAGCTAAGGCTGGCGAATCATTTATTCCATCACCCACCATTGCCACAGTCATTCCTCTCATCTGCATCCAGTTTCAATTTCAAATATCAAAAATTGATCAAATAGGCCTTTGTACATCATCTTATAACCAAGATGTGCCAACTACACCATTAATATATTTTGGTGTTAACTGCAATTGGGGTAGTACTGGTCAGGATTTAGTCACCAGTTAAAGCTCTTCACCTTCCTTAAGGTGTGTTTAATAGGGATAAACTCGGGAGCTTCCCATTTGGTACACCACTAATATATTTGATCCAATAAAGTTAAAAAATAAAAAACTGCATTTGAATAAGGGAGTTTCATGTAACACAATACAAGCCTCTTACCTGCAAGTCTTTAACTTTATCAGCTTTTCCCAGAGGATCCGTCTCAGCAATGACCTTATCAATACCAACTTCATTTGCAATAGCATTTGCAGTGGCCCAGTTATCACCAGTCACTATGATGCTTGAGATGCCCATGGAGTGGAGAAAAGATATGACACGCTTAGCCTCTGGCTTTACAGCATCAGTTACACTGAATGCTCCAGCAACTTTTCCGTTAATTGAAACTAATACACAGGTTCTTGCAAGAGCTTCATTCTCAGAGATGAACCTCTCAACTTCAGGACGTATTGGGACATTATAAGCATGCATGAGTCTCTTGTTTCCAACTAAAACTGTTTTATCATTGGATTTTCCACTTACCCCTGCCCCCAGGTGTACCTCAAAGTCCTTCACATCTAGGACTTGTTCAGTGCAGGACACAGATTTCTTGCGCAGCCTCTTAGCATGTGCCACAACAGCTTTTGCTATGGGATGTTCACTATTTGCCTAAAATTTTGAACAAATAATTAGCTTAGCTTAAATGTTATGGAGAAAGAAGCAAATATTATTAGATCGGAAAAACTTCAGCATCATTGGAATCTCTTTGTTTTCCAACTCAGTAAAAAACAGAGAATTCAAATATGACATCAGAATCCAGGACCATCCGCTGATTAGAGTTTGTTTGTCCGAATCAATTAAATGAAGACAGAATAGTATTGTCTTTTTCTTTCTTATTTACTTCATATGTATTATAAAATACACAAATCCGCCCAAGTAGACATTCTTATTCTTTCCTTTAAAAAAGATAAAAAAAAAATATATATATATATATATATATATATATATATTTCTTTGATCAAAACTGGTCAAAGTTTCTTCTTTTATATATTCTTCAATACCTTTCTCACTTAGGCTCAAAAGATGGAAATAAAAATAAAACTACGTCAAATATTCAGATTCCCCAAATACACTAAGCAACATCTAAAACAGTACCTCCACAGCAATTGCCATGTCACATAACTCCTCCACAGAAATTTTAGAAAACAGCACTGCGCTAACAACCACTGGCTTCCCAATTGTCAATGTCCCGGTCTTATCAAAGACAACAATTTTAACCTGCATCAAGAACAATGAACAAATTCCAATTATAAATACAGTAAAAGTACCGGGAATATGTTGTATATAATAAAAGCTAGATAAAATAGACGAGATTGTGCCAAACATCAATGTTAGAGATACCATGAAATCAAGTGAAACAGTGCCTTTGATTACAATGGTCTTACAATTACAAATATAACATATACCGGACAAAGTGAGTTTCTTTCCTAAGTAAACAAGGATGCATTCACCTATGAGCTAATGTAAAATGTATCATGGTCTTAATCCCCTAAAATTTGAAGGTGATACAGCCTTACTTGCTCAATTTAAAAATAAAGTCACTTTAGAGGATCCCTAATGCACAGTTTACATACTACGTCATAGATTATGTATGGTTTCGAATTGAGACGTGATAAACTCACATTTTAAATGCTACAAATAATTATATTGAGTTGAGAGATCTAAGGTTAAGTTTCAATGTCAAACCAAACATATACTTAGAGTATGATTGGTTTAGCGTTAGAAAGTGGTAAACTCATGTTTTCAACGTTAGAAATAGTTGTTTTGAGGAGTCCAAACTTGAGTTTGGCCAATTTTCAATGTCAAACCAAACATATACTTAATTTGTGATGCTGAGTATCTACAAAAAAAAAGATTGTGGAGTACCATTACCTTGTGTGCCTTTTCCATTGCATCACCACCCTTGATGAGCACACCTTGAGAAGCACCAACGCCTGAAGCAACCATGATTGCCGTTGGTGTCGCTAGACCCAGAGCACATGGGCAAGCAACAACTAGCACAGAAATAGCAAATTGTAAAGCAAATTCAAATGCGTCCATAGCTTTTGGTATCCAATATTTAGGGTAAAAACCGGCTTCTCCAGGAATAAACCATCCCAGCCAAGTTATGCATGCTGCAACAACCACCTGAGGATGCAACCATAAATTAGTAGTTCCTCATGGATATAAGATATTGTTGTAATGCTTACATTTATTGATTAAGAGATAAAATGATCCAGATTCTTTCTCATCCATTCATTTTCAGTCCAATCAGGTTAGTGTATAAACAAAAAGATGAGAGAAGCAAAATAATCAGAAAACTGATGGCATATAAGTTGAGATCACAAAAATGATTAATCACATGCCACAAGCAAGTTAAAAAACCTCTTTCCTAATCATCCAAGTAAAGATATATGCATAAATTTATTATTGAAGTAGCACTAGTACATAAATTTTTTGTACTCCATATATATATGTATAAGCTCTACACTTGGATAAAGCATTATTTCTTGAAGTAAAAACCTGGAAAAGTGTAGTGTTGAGGAAAAACACTCACTATTGGAACAAAAACCCTTGAAATATGATCAGCAAGTTTTTGAACTGGTGCTCTAGCAAGTTGAGCAGCTTCTACAAGTTGAACAATTTGAGAAAGTGCAGTCTCTGATCCAACATGAGTGGCCTTAACCAGTAAGCAGCCATTCTCATTGATGGTCCCACTGATAACCTGTTGTCATGCCATCTTTACATTAATATGATAAACTATACTATAATGTGGGGAAGGGGGGAATGGTAAGATGTCATGTATCTCTCTGATCAACCTCCAGAATCCTATATATTTTAGTCATGAGGAAACAATCAAAGCACAATGCATCCACACTCTGTAACTTTCTGTTACACCTATTTTTCTTGGAACTCATCCTACCACACCAGCTCTTAACTTCTTCATTTATGTTTTTGCTATGTTCAAAACTAATTTATCAGATTGCCTATACTCTTATAATATATGTATAATTGCAACTAAAAGTCACACCAAATATATGAATAATACCTTGTCTCCTGGACTTTTATTAACAGGTCTTGCCTCCCCAGTGATCATACTTTCATTTGCACAGCTTTTTCCTTTTATGACAATACCATCAACAGGAATCTTGGCACCAGGAACAATCTTAATTATGTCATTCTTTTGTATAAGTTCAGTGTCAATTTCTGTCTCTGTGATGATATTTCCATCAGTATTAATTGCTAATAAATAAGCTTTATCAGGGACAAGTTGTGTCAGTTTTTCTAAAGCAATTGATGTTTTCCCTTTAGCCACAATCTCCAAATATTTTCCTAATAGAATAAACGATATCAGCATAGAACTGGTCTCGAAGAAATCTTGTCCTTGAAATGTAGCTGAGGTCAATGCTTTTATGACAACATATAGTGAGTAAAAATAAGCAGCATTAGTTCCAAGCGCAACCAGCACATCCATGTTAGCAGACCTTCGCCTTAGTGCATGATATGATCCTACATAGAACCTGATAATGATATCCAGAGTAAAACAATTATAAAAATCTCAATTTGTTGAAAAAAGATACAACTATTCTGGTTAATAAATAGTATTAGTAGCAAGAAACTAGGATTAAATGATACCTAACTTAATACCTTTTGCCAACAATGAACTGCACAGGTGTGCTGAGGATCCATCTCAAAAACAACCCAAGAGTGAGCATGTTATGTATCTTATAGTTTAACCAGTTGCCGTACGGAGGAAGCATGGGAAGAACCATGGAAAATACAAACACAGGAACAGAAAATAAGCAGCTAAACAAAACTTGGTCCCTGTACATACGAATTTCATTCGCCTTCTCCATTTCTCTTTTTCCTGAAGGAGTGTACAAGGTTGCTTGATACACGTTGGGGCCATTACTAGCTGCCTGAATGCAGTGAATAAGAGATCTTGGACCTGTAATGTCTGGATCATAGCTAACTTTAACTATATGTTCTGTCAAATCCATTTCAACATGATTCACTCCTACAGTCAAATTAAGCGAAGAAATTATGACATTTACATCTTCTGGAGAATTTACCCCTTCAAGTTTCAGTTGCACTTTGTTCATATCCTTCTGGGAGCTAATGAGATCTGCTCCAAAGCCAGCATCTTCTATAGCTTCAATGATTTTCTTAGCATCAATGAGTTTAGGATCAAAGTGTACTTTTGCTTCCTCTAAAGCTAGACCTACTACTGCCTTTTTCACTCCATCAACCATTTGAAGGGCATGCTCAACAGACTGAGAGCAACTTGTGCATGTCATTCCCTTAATCTTGATTCGGCATTCTGATATATCTTGCCCCTTGAGCTCATCAACTTTAAAACCAGTCTCTTCTGTGGTCTCTTTTATTTTATTTGTCTACAATTACATCAGAAATATCACCACTTTTTGTCCATTGAAAGATAAGGTACGTGTATAAGAGAAAAAGAAAAGAAAAGAAATAATCTTTATAAGTCATCTTTCAGTTTTAGTTCTTGCATTAGGATTCTAGGCAAACCTATGTGAACAACAGTCAAAAGATCATAATTTTCTTTTGGGAAGAATCAAAAGATAGGACTTGTATCATACAAATTTCTTAAGGTTGGCTTACAGTAATGGAATTTGGGACATATTTGATTGCAACTCTGTCATCAAGTGGCGACTCCATGATGCCGTTTACCCCGTTAAGGCTTCTAACCTTAGACTCAACAATCTTTAACCAGGATGAACTCTTGATATCATTTATTTGAGGCGTAACTACACCAACTGTGACATCTTGTGGAGTCTGCAACAATGGTTTCTTAAGATCATCGATCTCATTAGCATCTATTTTTTCATCTGGAGACCAAGACTTCATTGACCCTGCATAAAGAATTATAAAAAAAAAAAAAAACATTAGGAAAAAGAAAAGGACAAAGATAAGCAAGCCATAACTCTTATTCCTCATTGTTCTTTAAGATGGTTGGAATCCTTAGCAAACCTGTGGTGCTCATTGTTGGTACAAGGTATTACCATTTACGAGGCAAAACCCCAGCGAAAACACAAACACACATTTGCCAACTTGCGATTTTGCGAGTTTGTTTCAATTAAAATTTAGAGAGAATAACACTGGATCATAAGAGAACGCAACAGGAAAAAAGAGAAGAGCAGTGATTAATAGGAGAAACAGAGAAAGAACAAAAAAAACTGGGAGATTACCAAAATTGAAGGGGAGGGGGAATTTAATGTTCTTGTTTCTTTCTCAAAAGATGAAGTTCAGAAGAGGAAGTTATTGTGTTTTATAGTTTTTGAATTTTTGAATTCGTAACTTCCTGCGGTTTCCACTTCCCACCAAAAATTAGTTCATTACCTCTTTTGCCCCTGACATGTCACATATTCTCTCGCAGTGGTAAATCGTTTTTCAAGGTCCGCTACCAAGGACTGCTTCGTCATAATACCCTTGGTTACCTCAATCAACGAGTGGAACATAAACACCAAATCAAGTAATGAAGTAAACATAAAATAAAAGTTAAATAGATTTTATTTAGTTTTTTTTTTGTGTTAACTAAAGATATCCGCTATTACCATAGACACTCATGCTCGTGGTTTATTTACAGTTAAGGCTCTTCATCTCTCCCTAAAAGTATGTTTAGTGGGGATCAAACCCGTAAGTTCTTCCGAAAATATCAACATGTGTTACTAACTGAGCCACAATTCTTTAATATATGTTTTACTTAGTTTGTTTAGTAGATTAGTTAATTTTATGATTTGGTTTATGATATTTAGACAATAAACCTTATTTATATCTGATAATAAAAAAATCCTATTGATATCGAGGAATTAATACATTATAAATCTTATTTATATCTGATAATAAAAATAAAAATATCCTATTAATATCGAGGAATTAATACATTCCTTGATTTTGCTTGGTTTCTTCTTTGTATTTATGTGTTGTTTCCATTCCCACATTACTTAGGTAAATTGATTTTGGTGTTGGGTATTTGTGATTTCACATCTTTATCCTTCATTCGTACAATTTCACATCTTTATGTTTAGGTATTTGTGTGTTGGTAAAGAAGCCTTCAGTGGTCAATTCTCTTAGTTCTGTTTGCGAGCCCCAATCCACGGGAAAAGGAAGGGGAGGCCTGGGTTTATCATAATCCTTTCCCATGTTTGTGAGTTTTAAAAAATGAGGGGGAGATTTTTTAGAGAATTAAAAACCCTCCAAAACCCACACAATGCCTCATTTTACGATCCTCCAAATTGGGTTGTTTTGAGGGAGAAATAACTAAATGTCATTTTTTCCCTTTTGATTTTAAATATGAAGTCTGAGCCTCATTTCTCTCTCTCTCTCTCTCTTAGAGGAACTTCATCAAAATTTTCAAACCCTAATTCTTGATCAATCTCTGTTAAGTCTTAGTTCTATTCTTTTGAATCTCACTGATCTGTAGTTCCTCTTTCTTTCGATATCTTTCGATTTGCTTCGTTCCCGATTTTACATTCCCTAATTTTGTTTCTTACAACATTGTTTCTAATCGGTGGCTTGTTTTCTCTTCTTTGTTGCAGGGTTTTTTTTTCTGTTCCTCTAAATTCATTAGGTATTTGAACCATGTTAGTTGAGAAAGCTGGATTTCAATTCTGGGTTTCACACTTGTTGTCCTTCATTCGTATGATTTTCACGTCTTTATGTTTAGGTATTTGTGTGTTAGTAAAGAAGCCTTTGGTGGCCAATTCTCTTAGCTCTGTTTGCGAGCCCCAGATCCATGGGAAAAGGAAGGGGAGACGTGGGTTTATCATAATCATTTTCCATGTTTGTGAGTTTTAAAAAATGAGGGGGAGATCTTTTAGAGAATTAAAAACCCTCCAAAAACCCTCACAATGCCTCATTTTTCGATCCCCCAAATTGGGGTGTTTTGAGGGAGAAATAACTAAAATGTCATTTTTGTCCTTATTGATTATAAATATGAAGTCTGAGCCTCATTTCTCTCTCTCTCTCTCTTTCTCTCTCTTGCTCGCTCAGAGGAACTTCATCAAAATTTTCAAACCCTAATATCTTGATCAATCTCTCTCAAGTCTTTGTTCTATTCTTCTGAATCTCACCGATCTGCAGTTTCTCTTTCTTTCGATATCTTTCGATTTGGTTCGTTCCCGATTTTACATTCCCTCAATTTGTTTCTTGCAACATTGTTTCCAATCGGTTGTTTGTTTTCTCTTCTATGTTGAAGTTTTTTTTTTAGTTCCTCTAAATTCATTAGGTATTTGGACCACATCTGTTGAGATGGTTGGGTTTCAGTTCAAGGTTTCACACTTGTTGTTCTTCATTCATACAATTTCACATCTTTATGTTTAGGTATTTGTGTGTTGGTAAAGAAGCCTTTGGTGGCCAATTCTCTCAGCTCTGTTTGCGAGCCCCAGATCCACGGGAAAAGGAAGGGGAGGTGTGGGTTTATATAATCCTTTCCCATGTTTGTGAGTTTTAAAATATGAGGGGGAGATTTTTTAGAGAATTAAAAACCCTCCGAAACCCACACAATGCCACATTTTTCGATCCCACCAAATTGGGGTGTTTTGAGGGAGAAATAACTAAAATGTCATTTTTGCCCTCATTGATTTTATATATGAAGTCTGAGCCTCATTTCTCTCTCTCTCTCTCTCTCTCTCTCAGAGGAACTTCATCAAAATTTTCAAACCCTAAACCCTAATTTGTTTATCAATCTCTCTCAAGTCATAGTTCTAATCTTCTGAATCTCACCGATATGTAGTTTCTTTTTCTTTCGATTTGGTTCATTCCCGATTTTACTTTCCCTGGATTTGTTTCTTCCAATACTATTTCTAATTGGTGTGGCTTGTTTTCTTTTCTTTGTTGCAGGTTTTTTTCAGTTCCTCTAAATTCATTGGCATTTGAACCACATCAGTTGAGAAGAGTGGGTTTTAGTTATGGATTTCACAATTATTGAAGCGCATCAGGTATGTTTCTTCACTTTTCAAATTGATAGGTTGGTTGGCTTTGACTATAAATATGTGTTTGTTTGTTTAGGTAGATACATTGATTTGTAAACACATTTGGAACTGTGATTACAGCTCTAGCAAAACCGAGGAATAAATCCTTTTTGGAATAAATCCTGTTTGGAAATTTGCATATATTGCAGCTAGTTATATTAAACTTGAAGTAGTAGGAATAAGTGTAGGGTTCTAAATGTTTATATATATATATATAATGAAAATGAAGGTTTATTAGAGCCACATTAGTAGATAGTGCAAACTCCTTCTTGGTAATTTTGACGGAACATGGATTTTAGGCATTTTTAACTTGGTTACCACAAATCAGGCACTGAGGTTAGGTAGCAGAAAAGGTCAGTTCCTCTTGGTCCCACAAAAGTAAACCAGTGTCAATGTGAAAGGAATAACTAACTTTGGTCTTTTGGGATTCTTGGGAGCAAGCAGTGTAGAGTTATCCACATAAACTATAGTCTATCAGTTGCTAAAAGCATATAATCTGCCCATGATTGAAAGTCAAAAAACCAATATCAACATAGGACCCATATGGCTTGATCATTGATTGTGATCCTCTCTCATTGCCTGAGTCACCTGGCTTTGGTATATTTAACTAGATAATATTGTCAAATTTTTTATGGGTTAGTTCAGAGCTTCCGATTTTTTTACACAAAATAGTGCACATAGCCTGCAAAAGCCTGTTGGTCTAATTGGTTTTTGCTATTTTGTTGCTTCCTTGCCCTGACTATATATATTGTTTAGTTTAGATAATAAATAAGACCGAAACTCTCCATTCAAGTTTTATAACTTCCATCTAGATTAAAAAATTGTACATCTGCACCACTAATGACCACGTCCATTATTCACAGACCACCAAAACCTTATGCTTAAAACTCAAATTCCACAAATCATCTACTTTTAGTAATCATACCAAAGTTAGAATGCTTCTCCCATCTCCTTGAACTAATTTCTATGATGCATTAATCAATAAAAAAGAAGCAAAAATAGATGAACCGATGCATTCTAACCTTGACAACTGGAGTAGATCCAACTTGTGCATCCAAGAATATGAGACAAGGATCATCACCAACACTACATAACTCTTGTGCAATTCGATTCATAATGACGAAAAAATGTAGGGAGTACAACAGAAAATGATAAAATTGCACACATTAATAATAACAAAAAATAAAGGAAAAAACAATTCGAAAAATCAACAAGTCAATTCAATATTTGACTGATACCTATAATAATTTATTACATAAAAACTACATTCATTGCACTGTATAAAAGGCTTAGACATATAAATAAAGATCAAATTCCTCATTTGCACACTGGTTTTGATACTTTAATTTAGAAATCAAATTTTTGTCATTTTTTTCTTTGGTAGTAAAAAAGGAATGTGACAAAAAATTTTCCTAAAATGTTCATATGGGATAATTGATCCAACATTCCTTGTGTTCAGTAGTTTATTCTCAAAATCAATGTAAATTCCCCCATTCTATCATTTCTAATCAAAGTTAGGAATAAACTTAACAACCAATAAGCAAATAAACCGTGCTCCTTTAGGTATAATCTTATTCCTTTCTATCACAAAATTGAAGTTTTACAATTCTTTTTTTTTCCTTGTGCCAAGACTCAAACTCAAGTCTTCCTTTTATTCAAATAAAATGGACTTGATTAACACAATAAATTATATCATATCCAAATCAAATATCAAAATTCAAAGAAGTGACCAAATTACTATTATGGTAACAAACAATAGATAATACATAAATGATTTTACAGTGAGATATGAATAAATTGTTAATATGTTACACATGATAAACTATTTTTTTGAGCAAACACAAAAACCATAAACAATAAGAATTTACATATAGATAAATTGACACAAGTATGACTAAAGCAAGAAATAGCTACCTTGATGTGCAAAATTGCACATCTTCAACAGTGTCTGCATGACCCTCGTAGATGCACTGAGGTCCAATAGAAGGGCTTTCTGTAGTTTTCTCATTATTCCCCCTAGCCTTAGATCCCTGTTTAACATTTGATCCTGCTTCTCCCGCTAAAGTTGCAATATAATCATGAATACTCCATAACACCACACATTTGTCCTTCCCAGTCATCATGAACTCTTACAAGGTCAACAAAACGCAATGTTGCTTTCACTTCAAATTGTTTATGATGCTTGGGATAAGGCACTAGATCGTACAAGTTTTTCAAAGAGATGAACAGATTAAAACAGAGAAAAAAATGTACGGTCTAGGGCTTATCCTAAGCATCATAAACAATCTGAAGTGAAAACTACAATGCATTTTGTTGACCTTGTAAGAGTTCATGATGGCAGGGAAGGACAAATGTGTGGTGTTATGGAGTATTCAAGATCATATGGAAACTTTAGCGGGAGAAGCAGGATCAAATGTTAAACAGGGATCTAAGGCTAGGGGGAATAATGAGAAAACTACAGAAAGCCCTTCTATTAGACCTCGGGGCATCTACAAGGGTCATGCAGACACTGTTGAAGATATGCAATTTTTCCTATCAAGGTAGCTTTTTCTTGCTTTAGACATATTTGTGTCAGTTTATCTATATATAAATTCTTATTGTTTATGGTTTTTGAGTTTTGTTAAAAAAAATAGCCTATCATGTGTCACGTACTAGCAATTTATTGATATCTCACTGTAAAATCATTTACATGTTATCTAATGTTTGTTACCAGAATCGTAATTTTGGTCACTTTTTGGATTTTGATATGTGATTTGGATATGATAGAATTTATTGTGTTAATCAAGTCCATTTTATTTGATTAAAAGGAAGACTTGAGTTTTGGGTCCTGACACAAAAAATGAATTATAAAACTTCAATTTTGTGATAGAAAGGAATGAGATTAAAGCTAAAAGAGCACGATTTATTTGCTTATTGGTTGTTAAGTTTATGCCTAACTTTGATTAGAAATGATTGAATGAGGGAATTTACATTGATTTTGAGAATAAAGTACTGAAGACAAGGATTGCTGGATCTATTCTCTCATAAGACCATTTTAGGAAAATATTCTTAACATATTATTTTTTATTACCAAAGAAAAAAAAGAGACAAAATTTTGATTTATGAATTAAATTATTAAATCCAAGGTGCAGATGAGGAATTTAATCTTAATACAATGTCTAGGCCTTTTATACGGTGCGATGGATGTAGTTTTGGTGTTATAAATGGTTATGGGTATCAGTCAAATATTGAATTGACTTGCTGATTGTCCGAATTATTTTTTGCTTTATTTTTTGTTATTATTAATGGGTGCTTTTTTTATCATTTTCTGATGTACTCCCTACATTTTTTGTCATTATGAATCGAAGTGCATAGGATTTCTGTAGTGTTGGTGGTGATTCTTGTCTCATACTCTGGGATGCACGAGTTGGATCTACTCCAGTTGTCAAGGTTATAATGCATCAATTCATCTATATTTTCTTCTTTCTTATTGATTAAAGCATCAAAGAAATTAGTTCAAGGAGATTGTGAAAAGCATTCTAAGTTTGGCATCATTGCTACAAGTAAATGATTTTTGGAATTTGATTTTTTTACATAAGGTTTTGGTGGCCTGTGAATAATGGACCTGGTCCTTGGTGGTTCAAATGTACAATTTTTTAGTCTAGATGGAAGTTATAAAACTTGAATGAAGAGTTTCAGTCCTATATATTGTCTAAATAGAATAATATATATAGTCAGGGCAAAGAAACAACAAAATAATAAAAACCAATTAAACCAACAGACTTTTGCAAGCTATGTGCACTGTTTTGTCCGAAAATGTTAGAAGCACTAAACTAACCCATAAAAATTTTGACAGTATTATATACATTAATATACCAAGGCCCGATGACTCAAGCAATGGGGGTGTATCTCAATCAGCGATCAAGCCACATGGTCCTATATTGCTATTGGTTTTTTGACTTTCAATCCTGGGCAGATTATATGCTTATAGCAACTGATAGACTATAGCTTATGTGGATAACTCTACACCGCTTTCTCCCAAGAATCCCAAAAGCCCAGAGTTAGTTATTCCTTTCACATTGTTACCGCTTTACTTCTATGGGACCAAGAGGAACTGACCTCTTATGCTGCCTCACGTCAATGGCTTATATGTGGTAACCAAGTTAAAAATGCCTAAAATCCACGTTCCATCAAAATTACCAACATGGAGTTTGCACTATCTGTTAATGAGGATCTAATATGAACGTAAAAGACACATTGTCACCGTAGGAGCGCGATATGGAACGTAGACACTACCTCGTCGGTGGAACGCGCAAATGAACACAGAGACAACTTCACCGACGGCCGACGACTTGAAAGAAGAACTGTGACATATTGGTTGAAATGTGAGAGGAAATGAAGGAAGAGAAGGGTGGATGCTAAGGGCTCGAGGCTGAGTCTGAGTGTGCATATGTGTTTAGGGTTTCTCCTAATTCAAACGCTAAAAATAAAATCAATTTTATTTTTTATATTAAAATAAAGTGAAAAACGGGTTGGCCCAACTCAACATGGCCTAAACCTACTTTGACCTACGGGATAAGTGAGCCGAGTCATATTAACCCGGGGAAAAGTGAGTTATGATTTTATCAAACCAACCCACTAGCGAGTCGGGTTGGCTCATCGAGTTGGACTCATTTTGACACTTCTACTTAACTGTGGATTGGTTAAAATTTATTGTTTAACTATCAATCACCTAGAGTTCTTTTGTCATATTTCATCAACATTTTTCTTGCGTTACTAGATACCAATAAAACATGTAAATTGCAAAAGTTGATGCATTGGCTTGATGAGCAATTTATCATGCAACATTTAGTAAGGAGATAACGATGTCGATCCCATCAAATCGGGGTGTTTTGAGGGAGAAATAACTTAAATGTCATTTTTGCCCTTATTGATTTTAAATATGAAGTTTGAGCCTCATTTCTCTCTCTCTCTTTCTCACTCACTCACTCTCTCGCTCAGAGGAAGTCATCAAAATTTTCAAACCCTAAACCCTTGTCTCTTTATCAATCTCTCTCAAGTCTTAGTTCTATCCTTTTGAATCTCATCGATCTGTAGTTTCTATTTCTTTCGATATCTTTCGATTTGGTTCATTCCCGATTTTACTTTCCCTAGATTTTTTTCTTCCTAAACTGTTTTCTATTTGGTGGCTTTGTTTTCTCTTCTTTGTTGCAGGTTTTTTTATTTCCTCTGAATTCATTAGCATTTGAACCACATCAATTGAGAAGCCTTGGTTTTTAGTTCTTGGTTTCACACTTGTTGAAGCGCACCAGGTATGTTTCTTCACTTTTACAATTGATAGGTTGGTTGGCTCTGACTGTAAATATGTGTTTGTTTATTTAGGTAGATACTGTGATTTGTAATCACATTTGGAACTGTGGTTACAACTCTAGCAGAACCGGGGAATAAATCCTTTTTGGAATAAATCCTGTTTGGAAATATGCTTATATTGCAACTAGTTATATTAAACTTGAAGTAGTAGGAATAAGTTTGGGGTTCTGAATGTTGAGAAAGAAAAAAGATGATTTAGTGGTAGTTGGAAATAGTAGGAAGAAATGTGAGGTTCTAAATGTTTATATATATTAAAAAAGGAAATAAAGGTTTAATAGAGCCTCATTAGCAATTATTGGAAACTCCTTCTTGGTAATTTTGATGGAACATGGATTTTAGGCATTTTTAACTTAGTTACCACAAATCAGGGACTGAAGTGAGGCAGTAGAAATGGTCACTTCCTCTTGGCCCCACAAAAGTAAAGCAATATCAATGTGAAATGAATAACTAACTCTGTTCTTTTGGGATTCTTAGGAGCAAGCAGTGTATAGTTATCCACATAAGCTATAGTCTATCAGTTGCTAAAAGCATATAATCTGCCTAGGATTGAAAGGAAAAAAAAAACCAATATCAACGTAGGACCCATGTGGCTAGATCATTGACTGTGATCCTCCACCATTGCCTGAGTCACTCGGCCTTGGTATATTTAACTAGATAATATTGTCAAAATTTTAATGGGTTAGTTCAGAGCTTCCAGGTTTTTTAAACAAAATAGTGCATGTAGCTTACAAAAGTTTTTTAGTCTAATTGGTATGTGCTATTTTGTTGCTTCCTTGCCTTGACTATATATATATATATATTGTTCTGTTTAGACAACAAATAAGACTAAAACTCTGCATTCAAGTTTTATAACTTTCATCTAGACTAAAACAATTGTACATCTGCACCACCAAAGACCACATCCATTATTCATAGGCCACCAAAACTTTATGCTTGAAACTCAAATTCCAAAAATCATATACTTTTAGTAATCATACCAAACTTAGAATGCTTCTCCCATCTACTTGAACTAATTTCAATGATGCATTAATCAATAAAAAAGAAGCAAATATAGATGAACCGATGCATTCTAACCTCGACAACTAGAGTAGATCCAGCTTTTGCATCCCAGAGTATGAGACAAGAATCATCACCAACACTACAGAGCTCTTGTGCACTTCAATTCATACTGACGAAAAAATGTAGGGAGTACAACAGAAAATGATAAAATTGTACACATTAATAATAGCAAAAAATAAAGGAAAAAACAATTCAGAAAATCAACAAGTCAATTCAATATTTGACTGAAACTTATAACAATTTATTACACAAAACTACATTCATCGCATTGTATAAAAGGCCTAGTGTAACGCCCTAATTTCTGAACTAAAAAATAATGCCCGTTGGAGACACTATTCCTGAATTTCTTGAAATCATTTCGTTAAATTTCCGATATCGTCATACAATTGCTTAAACTTTCCAACGATTAGCTTAAACCAAAAGAAGGCAAACATCAAAGACCTTAAATAAGTATGAAACCTACTTAAGTTTAGGGAAGAATTCACACTTAGAGAAGTGTGATTCAATGAACTTATACCGGAAATCCAGCAGAGTCTCCCCTAAAAACCGGATAATTACCAAATCTAGCTTAACCTGAAAATCAGCAAAACCAGTACAATTCATATCATAACATTAGAGCTAGGCCTCAGTGGCCAACTCAGAAATAATTATACTTATACAATATACATCAGTGACTAATCTTTTATTAATTACAACCGAATTCACTTCTAATACTTAAACTTCAAATTCTAAAGAGACCCAGTTCCACAAATCCTCCTTCTTGCTTTAACAGCTCCTAAGGTTTCCTGCACAGCTAAAGAAGATCCCCGAAACGTGGGGTGAGACTAAAGTCTCAGCAAGTACAACCAAGCATATATAGTGTAGTAAAACAAACAACATTTATCAAACATCACTTATGACATATTCACGAACTAAATACATAAAACATGTTCCCAATAGTGAATAACTAATAAAAGCGATATGTAATTCAATTAACGTTAACTGATAAATAATGCAAATTATGATGCTCATGATGCACTCACTGTTGTGCCCAGTAGGCATGATCTTATCACTTTCTGGAGTTAGACCTGAGCTCAGACTACGGGAACCGGCTTTCCCGGGGAAGAATCCCACCCATACTGGACCGAAGTCGTGTTTTACTTAATTACTTAATTTTTAACTCACAGCGCGAAGGCCGACTTGAATTAACTCACGGTCGAAACCGGCTTATATTACTCAAATGCACATAATCTCAATGAACTAATAAGTGATATTCACAAATGACAATAAGTGATGTATGAAATAGTAGTACAATGCTTTAAGTATAACAAATATAAACAATTCCGCTAGTTTCGACTATCTCGAAGGTTTCGACCCTAGGAATATAAATCCCAAATTTCAATTCAAGTCCTAATCCAAACATCTCAATCCATGAACTAACATTAAACAAAGAACTATAATCTATTCGGATATTAATATAAGTTACATTCGAGGGGTTTTGATAGTTTCGATAGTTTCGAAACTAAGGATTCCGCTACTCGATTCTCAATTCATATATTCAATCCATTAATTACTACTATAATACAGCTAGAATACACCGATACAATCCATAAATAACAAAAGTTGAGAAAGGGAAGAGAAGGGGTGGGAGCATGCACAAAGAACCACCTAAAACCTAACATAGAAGTGAGTTGTATTCACCAAATTGAAACCCAAGATGAGAACAATGAGTAGAGAAGGGATCCACTTGGCGATTCCTAGCTTCGATTCCCTTTCCGACCTCGAATTCGAGATTTCTCTCACTAGAATTCCCACTCTCTCTCTCTCTAAGTCGAAGGGGAGGAGGAAAAATGAAGACATGCATCTGATTTTCGCACTAGCTATATATATTAAGGGATGGTAATCAATTACAGACTCACTGTAATCGATTACCAACGGCCTAAAAGACACTAAAAAGCCCCTCTTGGTAAACTGGTAATCGATTACCACCCCTGGTAATCGATTACTAAAAACTCAGATTTCTGGTAATCGATTACCACACCTGGTAATCGATTACCAAAATTTCAGCTCTCAGGTAATCGATTACACATTTTTAACAGACGATTACCCAAAATTCAGCTCTCAGGTAATCGATTATAAATTCTTGGAAATCGATTACCAGAAGTTCAGCCCTCAGGTAATCGATTACACATCCTTGACAGGCGATTACCCAAAATTCAGCTCTCAGGTAATCGATTACTAGAAACTCTTAACTCCTTAATTTGCTTAAAAACTTGGAAACTTGGTTTTAAAACTCCTAATCTTTCAACTTTACCATCCATAATTATTAACATATAAATTCCTATCTTAATCTTATGAATTAATAGAAGTTCTGAATTACGGAATGTTACAATTTCCTAATTACTCTTTTCTTAATTACTGAACTTACTATCATTATTCTAATCACTTTTAATTCATCAAAGATCTTAACTATCGGGATGTTAATTGAATGAGAACTTTAACACTTAAACTCTTAAATTTAACTCTCCTAACTCTCACCTACTCTATCATTCCTAGTTCCTTTTGCCATAATTCATACTCAACTCAATTATTCTTCTGAAATCTCCCTTTAATACCCATAGATTCTAACTAATCTTCTTATTCTTTCTTGTAATTCTTCCTCTCCTACTCAGCCTCTCAACCCACTCCCAACTTCCCTCTAGTTTGATTTAAGTCTAATTTTTGGGATGTTACACCTAGACATTATATTAAGATCAAATTCCTCGTCAGCACACTGGTTTTTATACTTTGATTAAGAAATCAAATTTTTGCCTTTTTTTCTTTAGTAGTAAAAAAAAGGAATGTGGCAAGAAAATTTTCCTAAAATGTTCATATGGGAGAATTGATCCACCATTCCTTGTGTTCGATAGTTTATTCTAAAAATCAATGTAAATTCCCCCATTCTTTCATTTCTAATCAAAGTTAGGAATAAACTTAACAACCATTAAGAAAATAAACCGTGCTCCTTTAGCTTTAATCTTATTCCTTTCTATCACAAAATTGCAGTTTTACAATTCATTTTTTTTGTGCCAGGACTCAAAACTCAAGTCTTCCTTTTATTCAAATAAAATGGACTTGATTAACACAATAAATTATATCATATCCAAATCAAATATCAAAATTCAAATAATTGACCAAAATTACTATTATGGTAACAAACAATAGATAATATGTAAATGATTTTACAGCGAGATATGAATAAATTGTTAGTACATAACACATGATAAGCTCTTTTTTTGACCAAACTTAAAAACCATAAACAATAAGAATTTAGATATAGATAAATTGACACAAGTATGACCAAAGCAAGAAATAGCTACCTTGATGTGCAAAATTGCACATCTCCAACAGTGTTTGCATGACCCTCGTAGATGCCCCGAGGTCCAATAGAAGGGCTTTCTGTAGTTTTCTCATTATTCCCCCTAGCTTTATATCCTTGTTTAACATTTGATCTTACTTCTCTTGCTAAAGTTGCAATATGATCATAAATACTCCATAACACCACACATTTGTCCTTCCTTGTCATCATGAACACTTTCAAGATCAACAAAATGCATTGCAATTTTCACTTCAGATTGTTTGTGATGCTTAGGATAAGCCACTAGACAGTACATTTTTTTCAAATAGATGAACAGATTGAAACAGAGAAAAAAAATGTATGGTCTAGTGGCTTATCCTAAGCATCATAAACAATTTGAAGTGAAAACTACAATGCATTTTGTTTATCTTGTAAAAGTTGATGATGGCAGGGAAGGACAAATGTGTGGTGTTATGGAATATTCATGATTATATTGCAACTTTAGAGGCAAAAGCAGGATCAAATGTTAAAAAAAGGATCTAAGGCTGGGGGAGTAAAGAGAAAACTACAGAAAGCCCTTCAATTGGACCTCAGGACATCTACAAGGGTCATGCAGACACTGTTGAAGATATGCAATTTTTCACATCAAGGTAGCTTTTTCTTCTTTTAAACATACTTGTGTCATTTTATCTATATAAATTCTTATTGTTTATGGTTTTTGACTATGCTAAAAAAATAGCTTATCATGTGTCACGTACTAGCAATTTATTGATATCTCACTGTAAAATCATTTACATGTTATCTAATGTTTGTTACCAGAATAGTAATTTTAGTCACTTTTTGGATTTTGATATGTGATTTGGATATGATAGAATTTATTGTGTTAATCAAGTCCATTTTATTTGATTAAAAGGAAGACTTGAGTTTTGGTCCTAACACAAAAAATGAATTATAAAACTTCAATTTTTTGAAAGAAAGGAATAAGATTAAAGCTAAAAGAGCATGATTTATTGGCTTATTGGTTGCTAATATTATGCCTAACTTTGATTAGAAATGATTGAATGAGGGAATTTACATTGATTTTGAGAATAAAGTACTGAACACAAGGAATGTTGGAACAATTATCCCATAAGACCATTTTAGGAAAATATTCTTGACATGTTCCTTTTTTACTACCATAGAGTAAAAGAGACAATAATTTGATTTATCAATTAAAGTATCAAAACCAAGGTGCAGATGAGGAATTTGATCTTAATATAATTTCCAGACCTTTTATACGATGTGAAGAATGTAGTTTTTGTGTTATAAATTGTTTGGGTATCAGTTAAATATTGAATTGACTTGCTGATTGTCCGAATTATTTTATGTTATTATTAATGGGTGAATTTTTATCATTTTCTCATGTACTCCCTACATTTTTTGTCATTATAAATCGAAGTGCACATGAGTTCTATAGTGTTGGTGGTGATTCTTGTCTCATTCTCTGGGATGCACGAGTTGGATCTAGTCCAGTTGTCTAGGTTATAATGCATCAGTTCATCTATATTTTCTTCTTTATTTGTTGATTAAAGCATCAAAGAAACTAGTTCAAGGAGATGAGAAAAGCATTCTAAGTTTGGCATCATAACTACAAGTAGATGATTTGCGAAATTTGACTTTTATAGTTGAGGTTTTGGTGGCCTGTGAATAATGGACCTGGTCTTTGGTAGTGCAGATGTAAAAATATTTAGTCAAGATGGAAGATATAAAACTTGAATGCAGAGTTTCAGTCTTATTTATTGTCTAAATAGAATAATATATAGTCAGGGTAAGGAAGCAACAAAATAGTAAAAACCAATTAGACCAACAGATTTTTGTAGGCTATGTGGACTATTTTGTCCCAAAAAGCTTGAAGCTCTGAACTAACCCATAAAAGTTATGACAGTATTATATAGATTAATATACCACGGCCCGGTGACTCATGCAATGAGGGAGGATCACAATCAGCGATCAAGCCACATGGGTCCTACATTGATATTGGTTTTTAGCTATTTTGTTGCTTCCTTGCCTTGACTATATTTATTATTCTGTTTTGACAATAATTAAGACTGAAACTCTGTATTCAAGTTTTATAACTTCAACCTAGACTAAAAAGTTTTACATCTGCACCACCAATGACCATGTCCATTATTCACAGGCCACCAAAACCTTGTGCTTAAAACTCAAATTCCAAAAATCACCTACTTTTATACCAAACTTAGAATGCTTCTCCCATCTCCTTGAACTAATTTCTATGATGCATTATTCAATAAAAAAGAAGCAAATAAAGATGAAACGATGCATTCTAACCTTGACAACTGGAGTACATCCAACTTGTGCATCCCAAAATGTGAGACAAGAATCATCACCAACACTACAGAACTCCTGTGCATTTCGATTCATAATGACGAAAAAATGTAGGGAGTACAACAGAAAATGATAAAATTGCACACATGAATAATAACAAAAAATTAAGGAAAAAACAATTCGGACAATCAACATATCAATTCAATATTTGACTAATACCTATAAAAATTTATTACACAAAAACTACATTCATCGCACTGTATAAAAGGCATAGACAATATATTAAGATCAAATTCCTCATCTACACATTGGTTTTGATACTTTAATTTAGAAATCAAATTTTAGCCTTTTTTATTTGGTAGTAAGGAAAGAATATGACAAGAAAATTCTCCTAAAGTGTTCCTATGGGAGAATTGATCCAACATTCCTTGTGTTCAGTAGTTTATTCTCAAAATCAATGTAAATTCCCCCTTTCTTTCATTTATAATCAAAGTTAGGAATACACTTAACAACCAATAAGCAAATAAATCGTGCTCCTTTGGCTTTAATCTTATTCCTTTTTATCACAAAATTGAAGTTTTACAATTCATTTTTTTGTGCCAGGACTCAAAACTCAAGTCTTCCTTTTATTCAAATAAAATTAACTTGATTAACACAATAAATTCTATCATATCGAAATCAAATATCAAAATTCAAAGAAGTGACCAAAATTACTATTATGGTAACAAACAATAGATAATATGTAAATGATTTTACAATGAGATATGAATAAATTGCTAGTACGTAACACATGATAAGCTATTTTTTTATCAAACTCAAAATCCATAAATAATAAGAATTTAGATATAGATAAATTGACACAAGTATGACTACAGCAAGAAATAGCTACCTTGATGTGCAAAATTGCACATCTTCAACAGTGTCTGCATGACCCTTGTAGATGCCCTGAGGTCCAATAGAAGGGCTTTCTGTAGTTTTCTCATCATTCCCCTAGCCTCGGTTCCCTATTTAACATTTGATCCAGCTTCTGCCGCTAAAGTTGCAATATGATCATGAATACTCCATAACACCACACATTTGTTTTTCCCTGGCATCATGGACTCTTACAAGGTCAACACAAGGCATTGCAATTTTCACTTCATATTGTTTATGATTCTTGGAATAAGCCACTGGACCGTACATTTTTTTTCAAAGAGATGAACAGATCAAAACAGAGAAAAAAAATGTACGGTCTTGTGGCTTATCCTAAGCATCATAAACAATCCGAAGTGAAAAGTACAATGCATTTTGTTGACCTTGTAAGAGTTCACGATGGCACGGAAGGACAAATGTGTGATGTTATGGAGTATTCATGATTATATTGCAACTTTAGCGGCAGAAACAGGATCAAATCTTAAAAAAGGATCTACGATTTGGAGAATAAAGAGAAAACTACAGAAAGCCCTTGAATTGGACCTCTGGGCATCTACAAGGGTCATGCAGACTCTTTTGAAGATATGCAATTTTTCCCATCAGGGTAACTTTTTCTTGCTTTAGACATACTTATGTCAATTTATCTATATATAAGTTCTTATTGTTTACGGTTTTTGAGTTTTGTAGAAAAATTTCTTATCATTTGTCATGTACAAGCAATTTATTGATTTCTCAGTATAAAATCATTTACATGTTATCTATTGTTTATTACCATAATAGTAATTTTGGTCACTTCTTTGAATTTTGATATTTGATTTGGATATAATAGAACTTATTGTGTTAATCGAGTCCATTTTATTTTATTATAAGGAAGACTTGAGTTTTGAGTCCTGAAAAAAAATGAATTGTAAAACTTCAATTTTGTGATATAAAGGAATAAGATTAAAGCTAAAAGAGCATGATTTATTTGCTTATTGGTTGTTAAGTTTATGCCTAACTTTGATTAGAAATGATTAAATGAGGGAATTTACATTGATTTTGAGAATAAAGTATTGAACACAAGGAATGTTGGATCAATTCTCGCATAAGACCATTTTAGTAAAATTTTCTTGTCATATTCCTTTTTTACTACCAAAGAAAGAAAAAGACAAAAATTTGATTTCTGAATTAAAGTATAAAAACCAAGGTGCGGATAAGGAATTTGATTTTAATATAATGTCTACGCCTTTTATACGGTGCAATGAATGTAGTTTTTGTGTTATAAATTGTCATGCGTATCAATCAAATATTGAATTGACTTTCTGCCTGTCCGAAATGATTTTTCCTTTATTTTTGTTATTATTAATTGGTGCATTTTTATCATTTTCTAATGTACTCCCTACATTTTTTTTTCATTATGAATCGAAGTGCACAGGAGTTCTGTAGTGTTGGTGATGATTCTTGTCTCATACTCTGGGATGCACGAGTTGGATCTACTTCAGTTGTCAAGGTTAATTAGAATGCATAAGTTCATCTATATTTTCATCTTTCTTATTAAGTAAAGCTTCAAAGAAATCAGTTCAAGGAGATGAGAAAAGCATTCTAAGTTTGGCATCATTACTAAAGTAGATGATTTGTGGAATTTGAGTTTTATACATAAGGTTTTGGTGGCCTATGAATAATGGACCTTGGTGGTGCAAATTTACAATTTTTTAGTCTAGATGGAAGTTATAAAACATGAATGCAAAGTTTTAGTCTTATTTGTTGTCTAAATAGAACAATATATTTAGATAGGGCAAGGAAGCAACAAAATAGTAAAAACCACATGGTTCCTACATTGATATTGGTTTTTTATACTTTCATTCCTGGGCAGATTATATGCTTTTAGCAACTGATAGACTATATCTTATGTGGATAACTCTACACTGCTTGCCCCCAAGAATCCTAAATGACTAGAGTTAGTTATTCCTTTCACATCATTACTTCTATAGGACAAAAAGGAATTGATCTCTTCTGCCGCCTCACCTCAGTGCCTTATCTATGGTAACCAAGTTAAAAATGCCTAAAACCCATGTTACATCAAAATTACCCACAGGGAGTTTGCACTATCTTCCAATGAGGCTCTAATACGAACGTGAACGGCACAACGTCATCGGAGGGGTGCGATATGGAACACGGGCACTACCTTGTCGGTGGAACGCGCACATGAATGTAGAGACAACTTCGCTGGCGGCCGACGACTTGAAAGAAGAACTATGACACATTGGTTGAAATGTGAGAGGAAATGAGGGTATGAGAGGGTGAAGGCTAGGGGCTCGAGGTTGAGTCTGAGTGTGCATACCTGTTTAGGATTACCTCCTAATTCAAATCCTAAAAATAAAAACATTTTTAGTTTATTTCCATGATGGATATAGATTTAATTGAGTTATATTATGTTGTATTAGGTTAAAAATTATGTATTTCTGGTTGATTGTTATTTTAGGCCATTGAGTGGCACATATATTGGAATACTTTATATGTATGAATGGTTTATATCAGGCTTATGTAATCTTTGGAGTTACTTAGCCACTTTATGAATGTGTATGTAATGATATCGGTAATGGTGCGAAATAATTTTAGGAATTTGAGAATAGTGTCTCCAATGGACATTATTCTTGAATCAAGAAATTAGGACGTTATATTATGGTATCAGAGCACTTTAATCCAGTTGGACTATGGTTAAGTTGGTTTCCTGTGACTTACTATGATCCTATAGTACCCCGTACTCGTTATAGGGACTGATCACCCCTATATTGTGTGCGTTGTATACAGGATCATGGTTGGTGACGTGAATAGGATTCCTTGGTTAGGAAGTTTGGAACACTACCCTAACAAGGTTAGAACCACCCACCTATTAGGGAAAGAGAAAACAACATAGACCTATTCCCAAAAGCAGAACCCTTACCCTATGGACCTTATAGAACGTCCGCCTTAAGTCCTAGTGAATATGAGGCACATGTAGAGAAAACTAACTTAAGTAGACTCCTTGGTGAGTGAAGAGAGTGTTGTTGCTTGACCTTGAATCATGGTAGTACAATTTTTTTTTATTGATTGTGATGCTTGACTTACTAAAATGATTGAATGACATGTTGTGCTTTGTATGTGTGGGTTTGATTGGTAGTTCGTGAGTCAAGATTCATTTGATCGGGCACCTTGCCAGAATTTGACAAAAGTAAGAATAGGACAATTAGCATAGATCGGAATAGAAATCTTGTCTGGAGAAAACCAAATTTTTATTAGGGCACAAGGGAAGAAATAGGATAAATAAGATTCACTAGAAGGAAGTATTGGAACACAGGTTAAGTAAACCAAAGACCTCACCTAAGGATAATGAATTAGTTTGAGCAACGCAGGTACCACAATATCATCTAGGAAGGGCTAGAGATCGGAATTCCATCGGGTGAAGATTAGGATGAATGATTTTCCCGAACCACCTTAGAGCTAGTCAGGGGACTTGTCGAGCAGTTAGTGATGCCTTTTGGATACCCACTAATTTTGCCTTATCCATTAACCGCATAGATGAAACTCTTAGACCCATAGGATGGGTATGTTGTCGTGGTTGCCAACCACGTGCTTACCCTTTTATCCCACGCCGGAGCAATACTGAGCGACCCTTAAGGAGTAGTATGAGGATGTCCTAGAGTGTGAATCTTATTCAAGTGAGTTTTTGACCATCGAAAGGTGAGGGAGCAATGACTTATGCCCTAGACAACCTAGAAATTCCCAAGTAAGGATACCCGATCCAGGACTTAGGACAAATCGCATTAGTAGTAAACCGTGAGGACTTAGAGACATGTTCAGGAACGAGTGAGGTAAAGACCTTTAGTGGCCTTAGGGAACATAAGCAAGAGGGGCACCCAAGTAAGAAACCTTTATGGGGGGGGGGTAGTGAGGGAAACCAGAATTTCTAAGGACAAGCACTCAAGCTAGAGGACTATCTAGGTGCCCAACAGAGATCTACTGATACCTAAGGAAGGAAGCCCTTTGACAGTTGTCGAACCTGCACAAAATTATACTTATAATTCTCCGATCTGCAAACTACTTGTAGTAGAATGGTATAAACCGGGTCGAACCCTGAAGATCCACTCAAATTAATCCTTCTTTAGGGGGTGTTTGATTGATTGGAATAAACTGAAGAAAATAAAAGATCAAGTTAAAAGCAAAGGTTGAATCAATTCAAGACAATATCAATCCAAGGAATTCAGAGGCTATTTTGATGGTAAATCATTGGTTATTAATAACATGCATTCAAGGGATTAAATCTATCAACTTAGAATCATGTGGAACCCCTACAATGATCCCGGATTCACTACTGAAATAATTCCCAGAATTCAATTGATTAAGATTAACAAGATCAAATAACCATAAAATCTTATGTTAGATCCAAATCAATTTTATAAACGGAACCCAATTGAAGTAAATAATTAAATGAACACCTTCAATTTAATTGCTTACTATATGCTTTTCAATCATTGTATGATGATTAACCAATCAAGAGTACAACATACATCAATAACAAATTTCATAACCAAAACATGTTAACCAATCAAGCTTTGATAAAAGAAATATGGAATTGAAGCAAGTGGAGTAGAAAAGCATGGTAGATGTAATTCAATCAGCATGTAAATGAAGATCAAACCTCAAAACCAAGATTAAAATAAGCTTGACTCCTTGAATTGAATAAAAACTTAGCCTTCCATGAAGACTTTACAAAAAGATGAACAAAAGTAAATGAAACTCTTAGTAATTTCTACTACAACTTGGATGCTCTTCTCCTTAGCAAGCCCTCCTATTTATAGGAGGGGAAAAGATGCCATTCCAAACATGATCACTCAGCAATGAATAAGCATGTTTTGTCCACAAATGGACTTATTGATCAATTACCTAATGCATTTGTCCATTACTTTGAATTATTCACCTACTCTAGCTATCATTCACCTACTTGTCTCCCACTTGCACCGAGCATATCATCCTCAATCTGGAAGAATCCAAGAGAGTTGTCTTCATATGAAATCAAGCTCTGGATCTTAGCTTTCAAATGCCGCTGGTTGAGCCCAAAAGGAGTTTTCTAGCCCAAGTTATGGCCCAATCATTGAGTGCTGGTCAGGTTTTCATATGATGCTGACTATTCGGTCTTCCAAGCCCATTCCGACTCACTAGCCATCCGATTTAGCTTTTGGGTTCTTCATCAAAGTTTTAGGGCTCTCTTTTATCTTTCCTACAATGTAAAGAAAATAATTTTTAGATGTCTAGAAGTCAAGTTATGCTTGAAATACGAAAACAGTTCAATGCTGAAAAAACGTAATTGAGCCCAATATGAACCTGAATTGGCATAATATGCTTATGACTTGTTAATTAAGCACAAAATATGCATTAAAAAGTTAAATTTGAGGGATGATTAATGTGTATAATTTGTATTTATCACCCTTAACTACAACTTCCGTGGGGGACAGGAATTTAAGTCGAGGGAGCGTGGGAGTCAAGGTTAGATAGTGGGGAGGAACGATAATATGTTAACACACCGATTAGAAACAAGGACCCTTAGTCAAACTACCCTTAGAATTAGTGGCCTTAGAACCTTGGAAACAAGCATGAATTATTGACTCAAAGTGGTGCTTTCCAATGAAATTAGTGAAATGTAAAGAAAACATGAGCTAGAGGTGATTACAAGACATCATAACATTCATGAATTCTTATCTTTATGCATCTCAAAAATAGAAAGGCAACTTCAATTGAAAATAGTGGATTCAAATTGATAGAACCTCGCAGGAAGTACTCTCAATCTCTCAAGTGTTTAAAAGGTCTGTGTTTCTCTCAAATTCGACCCATGAAAATTGCACTATCATAAGCTTGCTTATCTTCTACTTATCCACTGAAAATTACACATACATCCACAAATTAAGAGGTCTTTATTAGGGTACTAATGGAGTGACAATTATGGAGAGGTACAAACAAATATGACAAGTTAAACCAAAGAGAGTAAAAGAGGTTTGGAGAACGAATCCAAGTAACAAGTGTGAAAGATACATATGAAATCAAACATTGAAGTTTAAGTACATCATTCAATCATTTGGATTCTTCATTCTTTTGCATATCTTCTTTTTCTTCTTTTTTTTTTTTAGTTTTTTTTTTTACATAACAATGAAGCACTAAGTATGTAGCAACCCACATAATTAACATTCCCCCACACTTGTTCAAGAATCCATTCTTATGATAACTCCAATACTCTTCTATTCCATAAGGTTAGGTAAAAGTTTGGTTTTATACTTAAGTATGGAACGAGAGACAACAAATAAGGCTTAAAAAAGGGTGATTCAAAGGAAAATAATGTAAGGTTGTCTATTTAACTGGGTAATTTATTCAAGTGAAAGAAAAATTTGCCTCAATCATTTGTGTTCATGCATGTGCAAGAGTAGTTTCAAAAAGAATCAAAGCAAGTTCTGAAGTAACAAATTCCATGGGTGAAAATCACACAAGAAAGAAAGTTTAATTTGTCAACAAGGCTCAAATCCTCACGGCTAATAACTATCAAAATTGATCCATTCAATTCAAATCTCTGTTGCCAAACCAATTAATTTCAAGATGTTAGGAATAAATTCAATCATGTTATAAAAATCTTAAAATCACCTTTTTTTCTATGTTTTGTTTTACACTTTTTAACTTTACTGGAAAGCTTAAAACAAAAACACAAATTCTTTTTTTTTTTTTTAAACTAACGGGATGCGTATCAAGAGTTAAACATAACTCCTTACTCTTCCATCCTATTAATTTATTTTTTTTTTTTTTAAAAAAAAAAAACGGACCATCTTTTCCCTCCCCCCAACCTAATCAAGACATTGTCCCTAATGTCTTTATAGATTGGTGATTTTTTTTTTTTAAAATTGATATTTAAATGAAAAACTATACAAGTACAACTTTAAGAGGAAGGAAAGTTACAACCGAAGAGTGGTATCAGGATCTTCCTTCCTTCCATCATCTTTGTTATTCTTGTCCACCTGCTTTCCTGATGCATAAGGTCCAAGTGAAAGGTTCTGCATTTGTTCAAGAAGTTCGTTAGCATTTGAAGAGAATGCCATGATTCTTTGCAGTCCTTGAGGTATGAATCCTTGATGCATAGCCTGTTCCAGAAAACTTAACAATCCATTATAAAACCATTAACATTTAAGAACCCTAATGGCTTTTGGTGGAAGTTAGAATTGGCCCAAGACACAACGGTGAAGATATCTTCTAAGGTTCCAAGACCACCAGGTAATGCAATAAATGCATCAGATTTGTATAGCATTTGTGCCATACGTTCCTGCATTGTTGAAACCCTCAGTACGGTGCCTAGGGTAAGGTTTGTGGTCTTCTTGTTATTACCATCCATTAGAGCAACACCCAAAACTTGGCTCCCTCTTGTGATTGCAGTTCCTGCTGTACAAACCCTTCAGGCCTTGTACTCCCCCTCCATACACAACATTGATCTTTCTAGCAGCTAATGCTTTACCAAGGTCATAAGCTGCATGTCGAAATGCTTCATCCTTTCCGAGATTGGTTCCACCAAAGACACAGATACTGTGGAATCTGCGTGTAGATGGTCCTGCAGTTTCTTTAAAGGAAGACATTTTGTTGTACCAATCATTTGTGATAGTGGAAATTTATAAAGATGAAATAACTGGTACAAAGATCAAATTGTCAGATTTTTTTTCTTTTTCTATTTTTTTTATTAAGTGTTAATCGATGAAAAGACAAGTAAGGATAAACAAAGATACGCATGAATTATAAAGTCAAAAAGAATCAGCTGAAAAGAAAACTCAAAACAAATTAAAGACAGGCGTGAATTATAAAGTCAAAAAGATACAACTGAAAAGAATTCAAAGATGCACATGCATATGAACAGTAGTTGTGATTTTGGCTCACATCTTCCTCTGGTTTTACGTCCAGTAACGGCTTGAACGCCTTCTATGAGTCGGGGAGTTGCTTCCCATCCAATTTTCTTATAAACTGGCAAACAGGGTCTTTTAGAGTCAGATTCCCAAGACTATACTGTTCCTTCTCCCTTCGGAATAATTCAGCTAAATCAAGAAGAACCATTTGAACCTGTCCACTAGGATGCGTCTCAAGAGCCTGGCTAATGTTATCCAAAGACTCCTTACTCAGTCCATCCTTAATGAATTTAATTTTATCTTCTCGATTTAAAGAAGTCATTCCGACATTCTTACATCTCGAGTTACAATTCCATCTTGCACACTTATAACAAACTTGCATTCTTTTGCTCTTCTTTTTTTAGAAAAAGAGCTCCTACCCATTCCTGACAAATGTCTAGCAAATGAATCTTGAAATTCACCTGCTAAGCGTACCTTGGCCTCGATGATCCAACGTACATCCTCAGGAAGGCCTAAGCGCATCAGTACTCTTAGCCTTTCAAGTCTACATCTGTAAATTTTCCTGAGATCGTCTTGAGGGAGAGTAGGGAACCGAACTCTGAGCTTGGCGAGGGTTTCCTCCATTCTTTCTCTCTAGCAAAGTTGTTCAGTGCAAGGGTGGATTGTTCTGTATATATAATAGCTAAGGAGAACAAATTGAAGCATTGCACAACAAACACAATAATAATAAGATAAAATAATGAAAACTCTAGAAAACTCTCCACACATAATCAACAAAATGAAAAACACATATCATTAACAACAATAACTGAAGAAAAAATAGAAAAAAAAAAATTGGGAAGAGAAATTTCTACTTTAAGTCAAGCCAAGTAGGTGGCATTATGCAGGTGCACCTCTTCCACCGTATGCTCTTGAAAACCCTCATAGAAGGGCTTAAGCCGATGTCCATTTACCTTGAAGATCTTTTTGGTTGTCTCATCTGTGATCTCTACTGCACCATAAGGAAAAACATTAGTAACCACAAATGGGCCTAACCATCTAGAACGTAACTTACCAGGCATCAGCTTAAGACGAGAATTATATAAGAGCACTTTTTGTCCAACAATGAACTCTTTTCTTGTTATCATCTTGTCATGGAATGCTTTAGTCTTTTCCTTGTAAATTCTGGAATTCTCATATGCTTCTAACCGAATTTCTTCAAGTTCTTGCAATTGAAGCTTTCTATGCATTCCAGCTTTATCCAAGTTCAAATTGCATTGCTTAATAGCCCAATATGCTTTGTGCTCAATCTCTACCGGTAGATGGCATGTTTTGCCAAAGACTATCCGGTAAGGGGACATCCCTATAGGAGTTTTATAAGCTGTTCTGTAGGCCCATAAAGCATCATCAAGCCTTTTGCTCCAATCTTTCCTATTCGGTTGGACTGTTTTCTCCAGAATTTGTTTGAGTTCCCTGTTGGATACTTCAGCTTGACCATTTGTTTGAGGATGATATGGTGTAGACATCTTGTGCATCACCCCATATTTCTTCAACAAGGATGCCATGTTCCTATTGCAGAAATGAGATCCTTGATCACTGATGATTGCCCTTGGAATTCCAAACCTGCTAAAAATGTTAGATCTGACAAAGTCAATCACAACATGAGAGTCATCAGTGCGAGTGGCTTTTGCTTCTACCCATTTAGAAACATAATCCACAGCCAGTAAAATAAAATTGAAACCAAAAGAGTTAGGGAAAGGTCCCATGAAGTCAATGCCCCAAACATCAAACACCTCACAGAACAACAATGGTTGTTGAGGCATCTCATTTCTACGTGATATGTTGCCCATTCTTTGGCATTGTTCACAATTCTTACAATACCTGTAAGCATCACGAAACAAGGTAGGCCAATACAAACCAGAGTCCAAAACCTTTCTAGCAGTACGTTGAGGTCCAAAGTGCCCACCACATGCAAATGTATGGCAAAAATCTAGAATGGAATTAAACTCATGATCTGGCACACAACGCCTAATGACTTGATCGCTGCAAAATTTCCACAAGTAGGGATCTTCCCATACATAATATTTAGAATTGCTTTTAAGTTTATCTATTTGTGCCCTAGATGCATGTGCAGGCAAAACAAATGCAACCAAGTAATTAACTAAATCAGCAAACCAGGGGGTGGTGTCACGCAGCTCCAAAAGTTGTTCATCAGGAAAAGAATCATGAATAGGGAGGGAGTCAGGTGCTCTCTCAATTCTGCTTAAATGATCAGCAACCATGTTTTCTGCACCGCTCCTGTCCCTAATCTCCAAATCAAACTCTTGAAGTAGCAACATCCATCTAATTAACCTTGGTTTTGCATCTGGCTTCTTCAATAGGAACTTTAATGCTGCATGGTCAGTAAAAACAACCACTTTAAAATTAAGCAAATATGATCTGAATTTATCAAGTGCAAAAACAATTGCTAATAATTCTTTCTCAGTGGTAGTATAGTTAGCTTGTGCAGCATCTAAAGTTCTAGAAGCATAATATATGACATGAGGAAATTTTCCAACTCTTTGTGCAAGGACAGCTCCCATAGCATAATTGGATGCATCACACATGATCTCAAAAGGGAGTGTCCAATTTGGTGGCTTGATAATTGGAGTTGTGGTCAATGATTTCTTGAGTTGATCAAAAGCCTCCTTGCACCTGTCATCAAAGTTAAAATCAACATCTTTTTGTAGCAAGTTAGAAAGTGGAAGGGCTATCTTGCTGAAGTCTTTGATGAAGCGTCTGTAGAAACCTGCATGACCAAGAAATGATCTAATCTCGCGAATGCAAGATGGGTAAGGTAAACTAGAAATTACATCAATCTTGGCAGGATCCACTTCTATACCCTTCTTTGAAATTACATGTCCTAACACTATACCCTGGTCAACCATAAAGTGACATTTCTCAAAATTAAGAACAAGGTTAGTTTCAATGCATCTATGTAAAACCTTATCTAAACTATCTAAACAGGTTTCAAACGAAGAACCATACACAGTGAAATCGTCCATGAACACCTCCATGCACTTTTCAAGGAAGTCAGCAAAGATACTGACCATGCACCGCTGGAAGGTACCAGGGGCATTACATAGGCCGAATGGCATCCTCCTATAGGCAAAAGTTCCAAAGGGGCAGGTGAATGTGGTTTTTTCCTGGTCCTCTGGTGCAATGTGAATCTGGAAATAACCTGAAAAGCCATCAAGAAAACAGTAATGAGATTTCCCAGCTAAACGCTCAAGCATTTGATCAATAAAAGGCAAAGGGAAATGATCCTTTCTAGTTGCTTGGTTAAGTTTCCTATAATCAATACAAACTCTCCAACTATTTTGCACTCTGGTAGGAATAAGCTCATTCTTATCATTCTTCACTACTGTGAGGCCAGACTTCTTCGGGACCACTTGGACTGGACTTACCCAATGACTATCAGATATAGGATAAATGATGCCGGCTTGTAAAAGCTTGGTCACCTCCTTCTTCACGACATCCAAAATTAGAGGATTTAGACGTCTTTGTGGCTGCCTTATTGGTTTAGCTCCATCTTCAAGTAAGATCCTATGCATGCACATAGAAGGGCTAATACCAGGAATGTCAGCTAAGGTCCATCCAATTGCCCTTTTATGCTTCCTTAAGACTTGCAACAACATTTCTTCTTGCTCAGCCTGAAGACTTGTTGAAATAATCACAGGTAACTTTTCATTCTCCTCTAAATAAGCATATTTCAAATGCTTTGGGAGTTGTTTGAGCTCCAATGTAGGTGGTTGCTCAATTGAGGGAAGTGTCCTGGTGGATGGAATTGCATCTGCAACCTGTAACTCAACAACATCCAATTCAATCAAATCATTACCTTCTAGCTCTGTTGAATCATCAGGTACACCATCATCATAATGTATACTACCTGTATCATGAAAATCCTCCTGCAAGTAAGTATCAATCTCAGCACAAAACAGGACATATATAGAATCTACACAATTGTTACAGGTGTAAACATCATGTAAATCAGCAAAGAAGGGAAATCTTCATTAAACAGCTCAGAATAGGTATCATCAACCAGATCATCTAGTAACTCAATATGAAAAACAGAGTGCTCCTCCATGGGATGCTTCATAGCATCAAATATATTAAATCTGACAATATCATCTCCAAACTCCATGGAAAGAGTTCTTGCATGGACATCAATCTTTGTTCTAGCTGTCTTAAGGAATGGTCTCCCTAGAATAATCGGAGCCTTATTGGATTTAGACTCTCCCTCCATATCTAAAATGTAGAAATCTGCAGGAAAATCAAATCATTAACTTTAACAAGGACATCTCAATAAGTCCAGCAGGGTATGCATTACTCCTATTAGCTAGTTGGATGACAACACCTGTACTCTGCAAAGGTCCAATGGCAAGAGAGTTAAAGATAGACATAGGCATAACATTAATTGAAGCACCTAAATCTAACAAAGCATTTTCAAATTTACAATTGCCAATTATGCAAGGGATAGTAAACGTCCCTGGATCTTTGCACTTTGTGGGCATTTGTTGAATGATGGCTGAAACGTTTTGCCCCATACTAATCTTTTCATCTCCCTTCAGCCTTCTTTGTGTGTGCACAAGTCTTTGAGAAACTTAGCATATCTTGGAATTTGCTTGATTGCCTCCAGAAGTGGAATATTGACTTCCACTTTCCTAAAGGTTTCCAAGATCTCCTTCTCCATCTCGTCTACCTTCCTGGATTTTGCAGCTCTTTGAGGAAATGGTAGTGGTACATTCTGCTGCATACTTTTCTCAGAATTTCGAAAAGATGCATCATCATCTGATGGCTTTGCTCCTTCTGCGTGATCCAATGGTTGTACTTTTGTATCATCTGGTGCATTGTTTGAATGAAGTCTTGGTTTTTTAGCAGCTTTCTGTATGTTTGACTCATCCATCAGCCTTCCAGATCGAAGGGAAATTGCATTGACATTGGGGTTCACCACTGGTTGAGCAGGCAACTTATCGGAACCTTTAGATTGCATCTCATTTAGTGAAGAGGCAAGTTGTCCAATTTGAATTTCTAAATTCTGAATGGTAGCCTCCGTCCTTTGCTGGAATTGCAGATTTGTTGCAGCCATTTGCTTCACAAGATCTTCTAGTGAAGGTTCAGAGTTAGGTTGTGAAGGCTGTTGAGCTGCAACATTTTGTTGATGCATTTGATGTTTCACAGGTTGCTGGTAAGATGGTCTACTAGTACCTGCATTATGCTGAAACTGTTGTTGAGGTTGTGGTCTTGTATTGTTACCCACCTCAAATTGGGATGATCTCTCCATCCAGGATTATATGTATTTGAGTAAGGATCATAACGTTGTTGTTGTTGTGATCTCCATGGAAAGCTCCAGTTACAGCAACAGATTCACCTGCTTGAATGGTAGGACAAACATCAGTTGGATGAGATGAGCAATTACAGATACCACATACCTTTTCCGGTGCTTGCAAAAGTAGTTGTTGTGTTTGAGAAGGTTGTTGCTGAGCTACTGCCACTTGTCTCACTAAGGATGTTAGCTCATCAAGTCTATTCTGCAGCCTTTGTTGTTCTTCCTGTGACACTTGAATTTCGTTCACTGCCCGAGTTGGCGTGATTCTGGTCCCAAATTGTTGGGTGTTGGAAGCCATGGTAGAGATAAGGCTTCTTGCTTCATGGATGCTTTTGTTCATTAATGCACCACCACTTGCTGCATCGATCATGGTTCTTTCCATAGGCAATAATCCTTCATAAAAGTATTGGATTAAAAGTTGATCGCTTATTTGGTGGTGTGGGCAGCTGGCACACAACTTTAAAAATCTCTCCCAGTACTCGTACAGAGTCTCTCCAGTCATTTGCCTAATTCCGCAAATTTCCTTTCTGATAGCACCAGTTCTTGAAGCAGGGAAGTATTTCTCCAAGAATACCTTCTTCATGTCATTCCAACATGTTACAGAACCTGCAGGAAGATAAAACAACCAATCTTTAGCAACATCAGTAAGTGAGAAAGGAAAAGCTCTCAATTTGATGTGTTCCTCAGCAACTCCTTGAGGTTTCATGGAGGAGCAAACCACTTCAAACTCTTTTAGATGTTTGTGTGGATCTTCTCCTGCAAGACCATGAAATTTAGGAAGCAAGTGAATTAAACCAGATTTAGTTCAAAATCAACATCCAAGTTTGGATATTCAATGCACAAAGGTTGGTATGTAACATCAGGAGCAGCCAACTCCCTCAAAGTTCTATCCTGCACATTGTTAGCCATTTGTTCAAATTGATTTATATCAACAGGTTTGTTTAACTTGAGCAAACAATTTTCTCTTAGATCTGTGTAAAGTTCTTTCAATTTCTGGATCAAATTCAATTAATTTTGAAGAAGAAGATCTAGTCATAAACTAGGAAAAAAAAAGGAAACAAAAGAACTAAAAAAAAATCACAATAAAAAAAATAAATAAAAGGATACTATCAAGTGGATCCCGGCAACGGCGCCAAAATTTTGACAGTTGTCGAACCTGCACAAAATTATACTTATAATTCTCCGATCTGCAAACTACTTGTAGTAGAATGGTATAAACCGGGTCGAACCCTGAAGATCCACTCAAATTAATCCTTCTTTAGGGGGTGTTTGATTGATTGGAATAAACTGAAGAAAATAAAAGATCAAGTTAAAAGCAAAGGTTGAATCAATCAAGACAATATCAATCCAAGGAATTCAGAGGCTATTTTGATGGTAATCATTGGTTATTAATAACATGCATTCAAGGGATTAAATCTATCAACTTAGAATCATGTGGAACCCCTACAATGATCCCGGATTCACTACTGAAATAATTCCCAGAATTCAATTGATTAAGATTAACAAGATCAAATAACCATAAATCTTATGTTAGATCCAAATCAATTTTATAAACGGAACCCAATTGAAGTAAATAATTAAATGAACACCTTCAATTTAATTGCTTACTATATGCTTTTCAATCATTGTATGATGATTAACCAATCAAGAGTACAACATACATCAATAACAAATTTCATAACCAAAACATGTTAACCAATCAAGCTTTGATAAAAGAAATATGGAATTGAAGCAAGTGGAGTAGAAAAGCATGGTAGATGTAATTCAATCAGCATGTAAATGAAGATCAAACCTCAAAACCAAGATTAAAATAAGCTTGACTCCTTGAATTGAATAAAAACTTAGCCTTCCATGAAGACTTTACAAAAAGATGAACAAAAGTAAATGAAACTCTTAGTAATTTCTACTACAACTTGGATGCTCTTCTCCTTAGCAAGCCCTCCTATTTATAGGAGGGAAAAGATGCCATTCCAAACATGATCACTCAGCAATGAATAAGCATGTTTTGTCCACAAATGGACTTATTGATCAATTACCTAATGCATTTGTCCATTACTTTGAATTATTCACCTACTCTAGCTATCATTCACCTACTTGTCTCCCACTTGCACCGAGCATATCATCCTCAATCTGGAAGAATCCAAGAGAGTTGTCTTCATATGAAATCAAGCTCTGGATCTTAGCTTTCAAATGCCGCTGGGTTGAGCCCAAAAGGAGTTTTCTAGCCCAAGTTATGGCCCAATCATTGAGTGCTGGTCAGGTTTTCATATGATGCTGAATATTCGGTCTTCCAAGCCATTCCGACTCACTAGCCATCCGATTTAGCTTTTGGGTTCTTCATCAAAGTTTTAGGGCTCTCTTTTATCTTTCCTACAATGTAAAGAACATAATTTTTAGATGTCTAGAAGTCAAGTTATGCTTGAAATACGAAAACAGTTCAATGCTGAAAAAACGTAATTGAGCCCAATATGAACCTGAATTGGCATAATATGCTTATGACTTGTTAATTAAGCACAAAATATGCATTAAAAAGTTAAATTTGAGGGATGATTAATGTGTATAATTTGTATTTATCACCCTTAACTACAACTTCCGTGGGGGACAGGAATTTAAGTCGAGGGAGCGTGGGAGTCAAGGTTAGATAGTGGGGAGGAACGATAATATGTTAACACACCGATTAGAAACAAGGACCCTTAGTCAAACTACCCTTAGAATTAGTGGCCTTAGAACCTTAACTAGGAGAACGCAATTGAGTTTTGAGCTTAGGGCTTAGACTTAGGACATCTAGTGGATGAAGGAAGACTGGGAGAGTTGAGGGCTATTTAGGGGGAGTCCGAGTCCTAAGGGGGTAGCCCTTCAGAGTAGGGGTAGAGGGTACCCACGGGGAGAGCCCCCGATACACCATGGCTCATCCAAGGTGAACTCAGTCTGAGAGTAGATTCAAGGATAGGTAGTTGGTCACGACCAGATGGGTTTTAGGAAGTAAGGAATGAATTTGGTAGAGTTGGAGTGGGAAAGGACTGATTTATGCATCAAACCAGAAAACTGCATTCTGGTATACTCGCTCAAGCGAGCCAGGGCTCGCTCGAGCGTGCAGGGGAATTTAGGTGCAGGAAGCTCTTTGACTTGGTACTCGCTTAAGCGAGCATATCAGTAGATAGTTGGTTTTCTAGTTTATTGATATGGTTTTTCTGGTTACTGATATACTCGCTCAAGCGAGCCAGGGCTCGCTCAAGTGAGCAAGGATTTTAGGTGCAGGGGTGCTCTCTGACTTTGCGCTCGCTGCAAGCGCAAAGTCAGAAAGCAAGGATGTTTTACCGGGGGTTCCTCGCTCAAGTGAGCAAGTGTTCACTTGAGCGAGCCCCAACTCAGAGAGCTGGGTCTTTGCTCGCTGGAGCGAGCTAATGCTAGCTTGAGCGAGCGAGCTTGTTTTCAGTTTTGAAAAGGGACACAGAAACCCTAACCCCTCATTTTATTTTCCCCATCCATGGTTCTAGAGATAGGGATTTTAGAGAGAGAAACGATGCTTAGAGCAAGGAGGAAGCTTGGGAAGTCAAGGATCTCTCTACCCATCCTTCTTCAACCTCCTTCCCCTTCTCCATTTTAGCCTTTTAGGTGAGTATAACTCATATACACCCACTCATTCATGCTTGAATCTTTTCCATGAGCCCTATCTCCTCCTTCCCCTTTATTTTGGTCTTGTATGTGCTTGTTTGGTCGATTGATTTCCATGATTGCAGTGGATGAGAGCTTGGTTAGAAATAGGGATTTAGAGTATGGTATGCTTAGGGTTTTTCCCCCATCCCTTATTGCTGTCTTGTTGATTTATACTTGGAAAACCTATTAATAATGAATTGTGGCTATTGGGTTATGAGATTCATATTCTGGAGGATTATTCTCACTAGAAAAATGCTTAGATTTATTATGAGGCATATGTTATTGTGATGTGTGAGTATTTGCATAAAGGCCTTTGGCCCCAGTTAATTGGAAAATGAATTTGAGCCTCGGCTCCCAGAGAAAATTGAATTTTTGGCTTCGGCCCCAGATCACTTTAACTAAACAAGATTGGATTTCGGTCCCCAGAGTAATTGGACTTCGGTCCCAAGAGTAAAACTTGGACTTCAGTCCCCAGAGTAATGGTGGGATACGTCCCCAAGGAAGACGTTCATTGTAGTTTGAGCTCAGGTCTAGCCCCATAGATAGTGATAAGACCCCGTCTGCCTGGTAATGTAGTTCATGCATAACATATCAAATTTGAGATTGGCATTAGATATCATGTGAAGTTGAGTTGAGTTATAATGTGGTGCTTAAACTAATTTATGTGTGAATTGTTGATCTATATGTTGCATCTCATATGCCTGTCTCCCCCACACTGTATGATTGCATAGTTATGCTCACTGAGACATTAATTTCACCCCATGTTTGTGGGTTCATTTTAGATATGCAGGATTGTTTGGCTAGATGCTTGGATTGAGAGTTAGAAGCTCCTTGAGGGGATTCTCCCTGTTCTAGCTTTTTAATTAGTTTATTTCCATATGGGATATAGATGTAATTGAGTTATATTATGTTGTATTAGGTTAGAGATCATGTATTTCTGGTTGATTGTTATTCCGGGCCACTAAGTGGCACATAGATTATAAGACTTGATATGTATAAACGGTTTATGTCAGGCTTATGTAATCGTTGGAGTTACTTAGGGACTTTATGAATGTGTATATAATGATATCGGTAATGGCACAAAATAATTTTAGGAATTCAGGAATAGTGTCTCTAACAGACATTATTCTTGGATCTAGAAATTGACGTTACAATGAATGTGGTTTATTGAACGTAATTTTGGGTGAACTTAAGTTTATTTAACTGTGATTTTATGCTGATAATTTATTACAGACGTGATTTTAAGAAAGTTAATGTTGTTTAGATTATATCAATTTAAATCATGTTTGATGATGTAATTACTAAAACGAACATGATATACATTGTTATCTAGATTTCTATTTATTGATATTAAATATATTTGATATTAACAATATTAATTAAAAATATTTACCCCTTTTTTTATTTTATGACAATTTGTTTAATTAAAAATAAATATGTGCATAATATATTTTAACTATTAATTAAAATACAACACATAGCTCTATTAATAGCTTAAAAATAAAATGACTATTAATAGCTTAAAAAAAATTAAAATGAAATAAGTAATAAATTATTACGGTTAGAACTCAATTAAGTGCACCTCGTGAAAAATCAAAGTAACAAATACATCTTGAACAAAGACCAAATGAATGTATGTTTTTTACTAACGGGGTTGGTTCAAGTGGTACATGATTGATTCCCCTTAAGTAAGGTCTTGGGTTTGGGTATTGTGGATGGAAAAAAATTCCCACGGGGAGAACTAGTCTCACCATGATGTGAATGTTCCCGGCTCGAACAGATTTACCTCCGTGGAGGATACCTTTGGTTAAAAAAAAATGCATGTCTTTAATGGTAAAGGCTAAGGTACAAGGGTTCATCAAATCATGTATGGTACAACAGGTGTTTTATTGAGTTTCCACCGTTGGATTTGATATTAAATAATTGGACGGTAGTGATAAGCCAGTTACTCAACAAAATACACAATTTACACAAAGATCCTTTTAATGTGCAGGGTTAAGCAGAACGTGAACGCCTCATTTTGTTAATACTCTTACTCCTCTCTCTCCCCCTCTTTCTCGCATGCTTCGGTAAAGCAAAGTAGTCAAGTGGATTTCGGTGAAATCTTCGATCAAATGTCCGGTGAAATAACAAAAGTTGATCAATTTACAACATTCTTCTCCATCGACCCTCGGTTTGACCAGTTACCCCTAACTCAACTCAATACCAAGAGAGACAAGCAAATTGCAGCACTGAAGCACAATTTATGCAGGTTGTGTACATTATTATATTTCATATTATTATTTTTCCTTTAGAATATGTGCTTATTGTAGTATTTTGACACCAAATAACTAATTTGATGAGAGTATTAATTATAATAATGACGAATTCAACGTAATCGACTAATTTGATGAAAGCTTAATGTAAACAAGCTTGTACCTCGTGACTAGATGTGGTTGTTCAAACAAAATGTTTTCAATTACTTTTTTGTAATTTTTACTAATATTAGTAGAAAGGATTTCCTTCTAATTTCAAATATCTACATGTATAATTTTTTAGGTTTAACATGTTCAAATGCGAGATGAAGCCGACAGAGTTCTACATATGGGTCCCAAAAACGTTAGCACTATGATGAGACAAACCTTTTACTCAAATCATTGTTCAATATTTATTTGATTTGCTTAAAATTAGGATCCTCGATGAAGATGGAGGAGTTTGTTGTTGTTGCTGGTCAGTCTGGCCGGGGAATTTTCCGGTGAAGGTAAGGCTCCAAAGCCACGTGGGAGTGGTTAGCTTGTGTTGGGTTCTAGTCACATATTCATATAAATTCACTAAATCTGAGGACTGATTTTTATATTGTTTATTCTTAGTCTTATTTGTTGATGACCTGCTATATCAGGTTTTTGAACCCCATGTACCGTACAAGACTTGATAGCCCATTGTACCCTAGCCTTACCCTTCTTTAATTACTAAGTAATTCTCAATTTCTTATAAATAAAGTTTGTTTTGAAGTTGTTTGCTCTACCCAATCTTCTTAGAGGTCCTCGCTCCAACGAGGTGAGGAAGTGATAATGCTCAAAGGCAAAGTTGGATCATTGTGGTAGTCTCCTGAGGGTGGTGGTGGTCTCGGTTAAGGTTGGCATGGAGATATTAAGGAGGCCGGAGTTGCAGTGGTGACTTCATGACTGTGTTGGATAGAGGAAAAAGATGGGTCCAACGGGATGACATATGGATGGAAGCTAGGAAGTGGTGAAGGATAAAATTGTAAGCAATGTGAATTTATGTATGCTTGAACTCACATTTGAGACGCGGCAGCTATCCGAACTTGTATTTGGCTAAACGTGAATTCAACTCCAGACTTAAGTGTGAAACACCGAGCCAGCATGATAAAAAATTTCCAACTCACGTTTAAAGGCAATGGAAGGCGTAGCCAAACAAGCTTTAAAACTTAGAAGAAGACTTCGCATTTCAAATTATATATGGACATCTAAACTGTGTTTTTTATAAGTATACAAGCAAAAGAAATTTTGATTAAAAATATATAAATATCATTCTCAATAAAAAAAACTTTTTTATAATTATTATTTAAGAAAATATGTTACTCCAAACTCACTTTTACACAAAATTAATTTTACAAACATTCATCTAAAACCATCATGGATGCAAAGAAGTTAAAAGAGGTCACAACACCAAAAAAAAAAAAAAAAATCAATTTTTTATTAATTATGTAGGCATCATAGCTTCAACTATGAACCGAATATATTGTTAGTTCAGTTTAGGGCATGAGTCATTTCTATGAATGGGATAATTCGATGCAAATTACGCAATGTCTTTTAGTATGTGTGCGCGCATGTACACGTGTGCGTGTAATGGTAATTTGACCATAAAATTAGGGGAAACTCCAAAGTGATGTAATTTTTATATGGGCACAAATCTAATATCTATTTCTTAAACACAACAATTAAAATATTAAATCTCATTAAAATTAAATTATAAAAATAATTTAATTGATTATAAAAAATTAGCCACGTGACCTCCTTATGTTTTCTCTCTTTCCCTTCTCCTCAGATCCAATAACCAGAAACAATGCAGTCCCATAACCATCTTCACCTAACTGTCACACCTCCATCGTCAACCGATCTGCAAGCAACATGTGGCCTCACCCCAAATCACCATTATACTAACACGTAATATTTAAGCACAACCTATAAAAGAATTACACATCATTAAAATAAAAATAAAAAATCCAGGGTGTAAAGTAAGAAAACAAAGGCACGTGAGTGTTTCTTCAACTTTCTCAACACGTTCTCTCTCATCCTCTTCCTCCTATAGTACGTGTAGCCTTTGTTCACGTTCACGTAACATTGAAACTGATTTCCTTCTCCATTAGCGACCAAGAAGACCATCTCATTTACTCCAACAAACAATAGTTTCGTAGGTATAACATATGCATTCCTTCATTTTCTTCTCTTACTTTGATTCTTACTCTCTCTTTATTTACCCTTTTTCCTCGTCTTGTTATCTCTTTATTATTACATCTTTCTTACTTCCTCATCATGACTTTTTCTCTCTGTTTTTTTTTGTGATTTTATTTTGTAGAGTTGCAATGGCGTTGATCGTTTAATGACCTAGACATGAACAATTCAACAAATTAAAGATCTTCTTCAGGAAATCAGAGTTTCGATTAGCAAATCAATGAATTTTTCCAATAACGTTCAATTCATCTTATACAGATCAGAAAGCCTTAAACAAGTCATACAATAAAGAAAAATAAGTGATCAATTAGAACTATGTATTAATTAAAACCAAGTGCAGCCATACAATAAAGTCGTACAGATCAGATGTAGATATAAAACATTTAATTGGAGTCAAAATTAATGAATTCTAGGAAATTGAATTAAAAGTTAAAAAAATAACTCATAGAATTAGCCAGCTTTGATTCCGTTTTTTTGTTACTCAGAACTTGTAAGGTGCGATACTGGATGATAGGGGTGGGCAAAAATTACTCATCCGTCCGAAACCGTGCAGACCGAAATGGGTGGAAAGCTAACGGACGGGTACTAACGGTTTTGCGGGTTCACCTGGATGGAAAAATGGATTATAACGGGTAGTAATGGTCGGGTGCGGATCTGGTAAAATAATTTCACGGTATCCGAACCGACCGAACATGTGTCATTATATGAGAGGCTCATTACTTTGCATGTGGATTGTGTTTGTTGCGGACGGCTAAGATGGCTGGTAAAAGATCATCTAATGGCTAAGATCATGCCCAAGCCCCAAGAACCTCACACACTATTCAATATTGAATCACTCTCTTATAGACTCATACAATCAGAGTCAAAATTTTTTCTCACTCTCCTCTCTCATTCAACTCAAGAGATTGAAACTCTTCTCTCCCCCTCTCTCATGAGCGTTCAACCGTCCACGGATCTCGATTCTCTGGAGTCTCCATAGCCGCCACCACCGCAGGTTGATGGAGAAGGAGACCGAACGTAGCGGCACACTGTTGCCTCCTTTCAACCATTCTGTTGCTGCGAAGTCTCCGTAGCCGCCGCCACAGGTTCGTCACCGCCACAGGTTCGACGGAGAAGGAGACTGAACGCAGCAACGCACTGTTGCTTCCTTTCGACGGTCCGTCGTTCTGTCCATGTCGCTTCCTTTCTCGCCGGAGGAAGACATGGCTGAAGAAAAGCCTCCCCTGCCACGAGGAAGAAAATATACGATGAAATCCTCCCTTTTTCTATTTTATGTATATGTTTCTTTGTTTATAGTCAATTTTTTTTTATTTTGTTACTGATGGATCTAATGATCTATTGGGTTTATAAGTCTAGTTCCTATTTGATGTTCATATGCATTACTTTGTCTCTATATTTTTCTTCCTATTTTCTCTACTTTTTCTTTTCATGTAGTATTTTGGTTCTGGAATTCTGGAAATGATCCTCTAAAAAAAGAGAAAAAAATCGCTAAAATATTAGATGAACCTATATCCGACATAATCCACCCGAAAGACCCGAGATCCGTTGAACCCGATACCCGTCGAAATTGAATGGTTGAACGGTCGAAAATGGACCTTATTATTTCTTGATCGGTTAGCTGCGGATTAGCATTTTAAGGCCCGAACCCGTCTGTGACCGACCGTTGCCCACCCCTACTGGATGATGAGGCTGAAGCACGGGAGAATCGCAGAGAACGGATGTTGAAAAGACGGGTTTAATGGTAGAGAACGGTTGACTAAGAAATGGGGGAAAATGACTCACATGCCTCTGTTTTCTTATTTTACAGGTTGGTTATTTTATTATTATTTTAATGATGTGTAATTTTTTCATTGGTTGTGCTTAAATATTATGTGTTAGGTTAGTGATCATGGGAGAATTACTCGGCTCTTCATCTCTCCCTAAAAGTGTGTTTAGTGGGGATCAAACTCGTAAGTTCTTCCCAAAATCTCAACATCCGTTGCCAACCGAGCCATAATTCTTTGATATAGGTTTTACTTAGTTTGTTTAGTAGATTAGTTAATTTTATGATTTGGTTTATGATATTTAGACAATAAACCTTATTTATATATGATAATAAAAAAATCCTATTGATATCGAGGAATTAATACATTATAAATGTTATTTATATTTGATAATAAAAATAAAAATATCCTATTAATATCGAGGATTTAATACATTCCTTGATTTTGCTTGGTTTCTTCTTTGTATTACCGTGTTGTTTCCATTCCCACATTACTTAGGTAAATTGATTTTGGGCGTTCGGTATTTGTGATTTCACATCTTTATCCTTCATTCGTACAATTTCACATCTTTATGTTTAGGTATTTGTGTGTTGGTAAAGAAGCCTTCAATGGCCAATTCTCTTAGTTTTGTTTGCGAGTCCCAATCCACGGGAAAAGGAAGGGGAGGCGTGGGTTTATCACAATCCTTTCCCATGTTTGTGAGTTTTAAAAAATGAGGGGGAGATTTTTTAGAGAATTAAAAACCCTCCAAAACCCACACAATGCCTCATTTTACGATCCCCCAAATTGGGTTGTTTTGAGGGAGAAATAACTAAATGTCATTTTTGCCCTTTAGATTTTAAATATGAAGTCTGAGCCTCATCTCTCTCTCTCTCGCTCAGAGGAACTTCATCAAAATTTTCAAACCCTAATTTCTTGATCAATCTCTGTTAAGTCTTACTTCTATTCTTCTGAATCTCACTGATCTGTAGTTCCTCTTTCTTTCGATATCTTTCGATTTGCTTCGTTCCCGATTTTACATTGCCTAAATTTGTTTCTTACAACATTGTTTCTAATCGGTGGCTTGTTTTCTCTTCTTTGTTGCGGGTTTTTTTTTCAGTTCCTCTAAATTCATTAGGTATTTGAACCACATTAGTTGAGAAGGCTGGATTTCAGTTCTGGGTTTCACACTTTTTGACCTTCATTTGTACGATTTTCACATCTTTATGTTTAGCTATTTGTGTGTTGGTAAAGAAGCCTTTGGTGGCCAATTCTCTTAGCTCTGTTTGCGAGCCTCAGATCCATGGGAAAAAGGAAGGGGAGACGTGGGTTTATCATAATCCTTTCCCATGTTTGTGAGTTTTAAAAAATGAGGGGGATATCTTTTAGAGAATTAAAAACCCTCCAAAACCCACACAATGCCTCATTTTTCGATCCCCTCAAATTGGGGTGTTTTGAGGGAGAAATAACTAAAATGTCATTTTTGCCCTTATTGATTATAAATACGAAATCCAAGCCTCATCTCTATCTCTCTCTTGCTCGCTCAGAGGAACTTCATCAAAATTTTCAAACCCTAATTTCTTGATCAATCTCTCTCAAGTCTTTATTCTATTCTTCTGAATCTCACTGATCTGTAGTTTCTCTTTCTTTCGATATCTTTCGATTTGGTCAGTTCCCGATTTTACATTCCCTCGGTTTGTTTCTCGCAACATTGTTTCTAATCGTTTGTTTGTTTTCTCTTCTATGTTGCATGTTTTTTTTCCAGTTCCTCTAAATCCATTAGGTATTTGGACCACATCAATTGAGAAGGTTGGGTTTCAGTTCAGGGTTTCACACTTCTTGTCCTTCATTCATACAATTTCACATCTTTATGTTTAGGTATTTGTGTGTTGGTAAAGAAGCCTTTGGTCAACTCTGTTTCCGAGCCTCAGATCCACGAGAATAGGAAGGCAAGTCGTGGGTTTATCATAATCCTTTCCCATGTTTGTGAGTTTTAAAAAATGAAGGGAGATCTTTTTAGAGAATTAAAAACCCTCTGAAACCCACACAATGCCACATTTTTCAATCCCACCAAATTGGGGTGTTTTGAGGGAGAAATAACTATAATGTCATTTTTGCCCTCATTGATTTTATATATGAAGTCTGAGGCTCATTTCTCTCTCTTTCTCTCAAAGGAACTTCATCAAAATTTTCAAACCCTAAACCCTAATTTGTTTATAAATCTCTCTCAAGTCATAGTTCTAATATTCTGAATCTCACCGATCTTTAGTTTGTTTTTCTTTCGATTTGGTTAGTTCCCGATTTTTCTTTCCCTGGATTTGTTTCTTCCAATACTGTTTCTAATTGGTGTGGCTTGTTTTCTCTCCTTTGTTGCAGGTTTTATTTTCAGTTCCTCTAAATTCATTGGCATTTGAACCACATCAGTTGAGAAGACTGGGTTTTAGTTCTGGATTTCACAATTGTTGAGGTTGATCAGGTATGTTTCTTCACTTTTCAAATTGATAGGTTGGTTGGCTTTGACTATAAATATGTGTTTGTTTGTTTAGATAGATACATTGATTTGTAATCACATTTGGAATTGTGATTACAACTCTAGCAAAACCGATGAATAAATCCTGTTTGGAAATTTGCATATATTGCAGCTAGTTATATTAAACTTGAAGTAGTAGGAATAAGTGTGGGGTTCTAAATGTTTATATATATAAAATGTAAATGAAGGTTTATTAGAGCCACATTAGAAAATAGTGCAAACTCCTTCTTGGTAATTTTGATGGAACATGGATTTTAGGCATTTTTAACTTGGTTACCACAAATCAGGCACAAAGGTGAGGTAGCAGAAAAGGTCAGTTCCTCTTGGTCCCACAAAAGTAAAGCAATGTCAATGTGAAAGGAATAACTAACTTTGGTCTTTTGGGATTCTTAGGAGAAAGCAGTGTAGAGTTATCCACATAAACTATAGTCTATCAGTTTCTAAAAGCACATAGTCTGCCCATGATTGAAAGTGAAAAAACCAATATCAACATAGGACCCATATGGCTTGATCACTTATTGTGATCCTCTCTCATTGCCTGAGTCACCTGGACTTGGTATATTTAACTAGATAATATTGTCAAACATTTTGTGGGTTAGTTCAGAGCTTCTGGTTTTTTTAGACAAAATAGTGCACATAGCCTGCAAAAGTCTGTTGGTCTAATTGGTTTTTGCTATTTTGTTGCTTCCTTGCCCTGACTATATATATTGTTCAGTTTAGACAATAAATAAGACTGAAACTCTCCATTCAAGTTTTGTAACTTCTATCTAGATTAAAAAATTGTACATCTGCAACACCAATGACCACGTCCATTATTCACAGGCCACTAAAACCTTATGCTTAAAACTCAAATTCCACAAATCATCTACTTTTAGTAATCATACCAAAGTTAGAATGCTTCTCCCATCTCCCTGAACTAATTTCTATGATGCATTAATCAATAAAAAAGAAGCAAAAATAGATGAACTGATGCATTCTAACCTTGACAGCTGGAGTAGATCCAACTTGTGCATCCCTGAATATGAGACAAGAATCATCACCAACACTACATAACTCTTATGAACTTAGATTCATGATGACGAAAAATTTAGGGAGTACAACAGAAAATGATAAAATTGAACACATTAATAATAACAAAAATAAAGGAAAAAACAATTCGGACAATCAACAAGTCAATTCAATATTTGACTGATACCTATAACATTTTATTACATAAAAACTACATTCATTGCACTGTATAAAAGGCTTAGACATATATATAAAGATCAAATTCCTCATTTGCACACTGGTTTTGATACTTTAATTTAGAAATCAAATTTTTTGTCTTTTTATTCTTTGGTGGTAAAAAAGGAATGTGACAAGAAAATTTTCCTAAAATGTTCATATGGGATAATTGATCCAACATTCCTCGTGTTCAGTAGTTTATCCTCAAAATCAATGTAAATTCCCCCATTCTATCATTTCTAATCAAAGTTAGGAATAAACTTAACAACCAATAAGCAAATAAACCATGCTCCTTTAGCTATAATCTTATTCCTTTCTATCACAAAATTGAAGTTTTACAATTCTTTTTTTTTCTTGTGCCAGGACTCAAACTCAAGTCTTCCTTTTATTCAAATAAAATGGACTTGATTAACATAATAAATTATACCATATCCAAATCAAATATCAAAATTCAAAGAAGTGACCAAAATTACTATTACGGTAGCAAACAATAGATAATATGTAAATGATTTTACAGTGAGATATGAATAAATTGTTAGTACGTTACACATGATAAACTATTTTTTTGACCAAACACAAAACCATAAACAATAAGAATTTAGATATAGATAAATTGACATAAGTATGACTAAAGCAAGAAATAGCTACCTTGATGTGCAAAATTGCACATCTTCAACAGTGTCTGCATGACCCTCGTAGATGCCCCAAGGTCCAATAGAAGGGCTTTCTCTAGTTTTCTCATTATTCCCCCCTAGCCTTAGATCCCTTTTTAACATTTGATCCTGCTTCTCCCGCTAAAGTTGCAATATGATCAACAATACTCCATAACACCACACATTTGTCCTTCCCTGTCATCATGAACTCTTACAAGGTCAACAAAATGCATTTTTGCTTTCACTTCAAATTGTTTATGATGCTTGGGATAAGCCACTAGACCGTACAAGTTTTTCAAAGAGATGAAAGATTAAAATAGAGGAAAAAAATGTACGGTCTAGGGGCTAATCCTAAGCATCGTAAACAATCCGAAGTGAAAACTACAATGCATTTTGTTGACCTTGTAAGAGTTCATGATGGCAGCTGGGAAGGACAAATGTGTGGTGTTATGGAGTATTCATGATCATATGGCAACTTTAGCGGGAGAAGTAGGATCAAATGTTAAATAGGGATCTAAGGCTAGGGGGAATAATGAGAAAACTACAGGAAGCCCTTCTATTGGACCTCGAGGCATCTACAAGGGTCATGCAGACACTATTGAAGATATGCAATTTTTCCCATCAAGGTAGCTTTTTCTTGCTTTAGACATACTTGTGTCAGTTTATCTATATAAATTCTTATTGTTTATGGTTTTTGAGTTTGGTAAAAAAAAAAATAGCCTATCATGTGTCACGTTTTAGCAATTTATTGATATCTCACTGTAAAATCATTTACATATTATCTAATGTTTGTTACCAGAATAGTAATTTTGGTCACTTTTGGATTTTGATATGTGATTTGGATATGATAGAATTTATTGTGTTAATCAAGTCCATTTTATTTGATTAAAAGGAAGACTTGAGTTTGGGTCCTGACACAAAAATGAATTATAAAACTTCAATTTTGTGATAGAACGGAATGAGATTAAAGCTAAAAGAGCACGATTTATTTGCTTATTGGTTGTTAACTTTATGCCTAACTTTGATTAGAAATGATTGAATAAGGGAATTTACATTGATTTTGAGAATAAAGTATTGAAGAAAAGGAATGTTGGATCTATTCTCTCATAAGACCATTTTAGGTAAATATTCTTGACATATTCTTTTTTTACTACCAAAGAAAAAAAGAGACAAAATTTTGATTTATGAATTAAATTATTAAATCCAAGGTGTTGATGAGGAATTTCATCTTAATACAATGTCTAGGCCTTTTATACGGTGCGATGGATGTAGTTTTTCTGTTATAAATATTTATGGGTATCAGTCAAATATTGAATTGACTTGCTGATTGTTCGAATTGTTTTTTGCTTTATTTTTTTATTATTAATGGGTGCATTTTTATCATTTTCTGGTGTACTCTCTACATTTTTTGTCATTATGAATCAAAGTGCATAAGAGTTACGTAGTGTTGGTGGTGATTCTTGTCTCATACTCTGGGATGCACGAGTTGGATCTACTCCAGTTGTCAAGGTTATAATGCCTGAATTCATCTATATTTTCTTCTTTCTTATTGATTAAAGCATCATAGAAATTAGTTCAAGGAGATGAGAAAAGCATTCTAAGTTTGGCATCATTGCTACAAGTAAATGATTTTTGGAATTTGATTTTTATACATAAGGTTTTGGTGGCTTGTGAATAATGGACCTGGTCCTTGGTGGTTCAGATGTATAATTTTTTACTCTAGATAGAAGTTATAAAACTTGAATAAAGAGTTTCGGTCTTATATATTGTCTAAATAGAATAATATATATAGTCAGGGCAAGGAAGCAACAAAATAGTAAAAATCAATTAGACCAACAGACTTTTCCAACCTATGTGCACTGTTTTGTCCCAAAATGCTAGACGCTCTAAACTAACCCATAAAAATTTTGACAGTATTATATACATTAATATACCAAGGCTTGGTGACTCAAGCAATGAGGGAGGATCTCAATCAGCGATCAAGCCACATGGGTCCTACATTGATATTAGATTTTTAACTTTCAATCCTGGGCAGATTATATGCTTATAGCAACTGATAGACTATAACTTATGTGGATAACTCTACACCGCTTTCTTCCAAGAATCCTAAAAGACCAGAGTTAGTTATTCCTTTTACATTGTAACCGCTTTACTTCTATGGGACCAAGAGGAACTGACCTCTTTTGCTGCCTCACGTCAATTTCTTATATGTGGTAACCAAGTTAAAAATGCCGAAAATCCATGTTCCATCAAAATTACCAACATGCAGTTTGCACTATCTGTTAATGAGGATAGAATAAGAACGTGAATGACACAGTGTCACCGTAGGAGCGCGATATGGAATGCGGATATGGTATTATTCATATAATAATTTAATATATATATATATATGAGTGTGCGGGTATGGGGTGGGCTAGGCATCATAATGCCCGTACCCGCGCCCGTACCCATGAAAAAATGTGGGCTATTACCCGTACCCGGGCCCATATCCGTTGTGTCATTGCCGGTAATTTTTACGGGTAGCCATAGGACTTGGGCTCAATTGCCATCCCTAGTAACATCTCGTCCCAATGCCAACAAGCTATTGGATTTATCCACTAATCCAAGGGATTACAATTTACAAGTATTGTTTTTCAGACAAGCCTCTTTAGGTTCAAGTTACAAGTATTGTTTTCCCACCTAGCCTCTTCAGGCTCTACCCAAGTATTGTTTGCACACCTAGCCTCTTCAGGCTCTAAAACAACAAAGTGTTTATGGAAAGCAAAGAACTTAGAACTTCAGATGAGTTCTACGCCCCAACGTGTTTGTACAAAAAGATGTGTTATACATAGGATATGAAAATTTTGTATAAGTAAAATCAGAGTATAATCTATACATGGGCGTAAGCCCCGCCTTATTTAAAAAAAGAGTATAATCTATACAAAATTTTGTTGCGTTTTAGCTTTGTAAAATTGTGTGAATGCTTCTTCTTGTTTCTTCCCGAAGGCAAACTGGTATTTATAGGCTTTCAATGTTGGGCTTGAAAACGTCCGTTGAAAAGTCCATTGAGAGATGGCATTAAATGCTCTTCATCTTGTTAGGAAACATCTCTAACACCGTACAAGGTTGCAGGCATTGTTCTGACCCCTGCATGTCTGTTGCGCAAGATTTCCTCTTTGGTGCATGCTTTTCAAACCTTAGCCAAAAGTGTTCTTTTGTCTTGCCTTATTGTTCTGAGGTTGCGTGAAGGATTGGGTCAGACTTTGACTTGCCACGTCAAATTTTCCTTGGCTTCAGAAAGCTTGACTTCAGATACATCTTCAGATTTCAGATACATCTTCAGATTTCAGATACATCTTCAGACTTCAGATGAATCTTTAGATATCTTGAGCTTCAGATGCCTTGAGAACTTCAGATCGCAACTTCCTTCAGACGTATGACTGCTTCAAATAGTCTTTGTACTTCAGATTGATGACCTTATCTGAAACATCAGAACTTCATTAAAAAAATACGTGAAGACTTTCTGAGTTTACTTAAGTTTATTATCATCAAAATCTTAAATGTGGGGTGTCTTAAACTCTTAAAGTCTTGAGACTCAAAATTCTCCCCCTTTTTGATGATAACAAACTTAATTAAATAAAATCTAACTAAGTTTATAAAATTAGGGCAAATATAAAATAATTTGGTGCTCCTCCTAAGTCAGATCACTAGGTTCTTGCTCTTTGTTCTCTCAAATTTTTCTCCCCCATAACTACACATCTCAGATTTTAGATTAGTATAGTAACTTCCCCTTTTGTCATCAATCAAAAGGTATCACAGCAATAATAATCAGAAGAAATGCATAGTTAGAGAAAAACATAAATAATTAGAGCAAATAAAACATAAGACATTCAGATATCAGAGAAAAAGTATTAATAATAACACACATGGATTAATCTGAAAATCTCACATTGTTAGATGATGTAAAGTTTTTTGAAAAACAAAACCAAGACAACCATCACAGAAAGATACATTCAGGGCTCCTTTATGAAAGCTTCCTTGATCATCTCAAACAAGGAGTTTTGAGACTTGTCAATTTCTAATGAGACTTCATTCTTGAATGTTTCATTGTCAGAACGAATCTTCTCTGTTTGCTCAAGAAACTGATCCTTTCTTCTAACTAATATTACTTGCCTTCGCTCTATTTGGTCCTGATATGCTTCAATCTCTTTAATTTTTCTCATCAGCACTGCGTTCTCATCAAACACATCACCTTCTGGCTCATGGAAGACCAAGTTGATGTAGGGAGATGACAATCTGGAGAAGGTTGCATCTTTAGGAAAACCATAGTAACCTTGCCACGTAATCAAATAAAAGTGTCAGTTATGGGTTTTCTTCAGAAGCTCTCACTCTCCTTCATGTAGGGGCTCTCCCATAGGAAATCATCTCGTGCATATCCTTTGTTGAGCAAATGGGCCTTTGTTGATTTCAATAGAACAATCCTTCATCCTCACATGATCTTCAACCTCTAGGTCTGGATAAGAACATTTAGTTGCATTCTTCCTCATATTCCAGTAAGAAGTCCATATAGTCACTCATACTTAGTGTGGTTTAGCCCTTCCTTCTTCATGATTAACCTCCATTGATTTGGACTTAAAGGTTTTAGAGGTCCCTTGAAGGAACTTGTCCTAACCTTCTTATCCTTACCTTTGAGGGTCTCTCTGAAGGGAATCTTGGGGATTAGCCAATCATACAACACCCATACAAACCCTAACTTCAAAAACCCTGGAGCCAGAACCATTTCAAGCAATACAATACATAATCATCACTAGAGATGGCAATTGAGCCCAAGCCATATGGGTACCCATAAAAATTACCCGTAATGGGCAGGGTAAAAAACCCGCAAAGCGGGTATGGGCACGGGTACGAGTAATAGCCCGCATTGTTTCATGGGGACAGATGTAACGTCCTAATTTCTTAATTCAAGAATAATGTCCGTTGGAAACACTATTCCCGAATTTCTGAAATTATTCCGCTCCATTTCAAATATCGTCATGCAAATCACATAAATGCTTAAGTAATCCAACATTTGCCTAGGCTTCCACAAAATTCATAAATTATTGCAATCCATACAAAACCTCGTCCAAAGTTTAAGGAACTATTCTACACCCTGGGAAGTTATGGTTTATAAAATCCCTACCAGAAATCCGGAAGAGTTACCCCTAAAACTGGATATTTTCCCAATATTCCATCTTAACCTGAAATCCAAAAAAATCCACCAATATAATAGATAATAACACAATATAGTTTTTCCTTCATCTAAGTCTCCATGGCTAATCTAAAATTTCTACTTTAATACAACATTAATCTTTTAATTACATCTTATTTCCTCCAAAGAATCTCCCTGACAATAGAGAGTGGATGAATCCATTCCAATAGCTCCATTTTCCATCTGAACATAAAGCGGGAACATCCTGCATAACTAAAATGTAATCCCACAACGTGGGGTGAGACTATAGTCTCAATAAGCAAAGCATGCAGCAAGCAATGTGAGGAGAGCAAACATATGAGATGCAACACACAACACAAGTCAACATGTAATACATCAATTATTCTAGTCACCTTCCATAATAAAATATTATCTTAACTCAATAGAAAGAACATATAAATGCAATTCAAGATAGATATGCAACAGTCATACATTATATAATCAAGCCAAATACACAAACAGTCTCATCTCATAAATCTAATTCTCACTGCTGTTCCCAGCAGGCAGGTTCTTTTTACTGATTCTGGACTTAGACTTGAGCTCATACTACAGGTAACGTCTTCCCTGGGGATGAATCCCACCCTTATTCTGGACCGAAGTCAAGTTTTCATACAATTCTCACGGCCGGAGCCGGCTTATTTATTCTTGGCCGAAGCCAAAATTCTGATTCTGGGCCGAAGCCAAATTCATTTTAGTCTTATTCTGGACCGAAGTCAAGCTTGATTAATTAGGGTTTGGTGGCCATAAGTCAAATTCATTTTCTAATTGAAAAATACATGTGCTTAATGCAAACTGAAATTTTGGAAAGCTATGACAACCAATGCAGGATAAAATTCACAAATCCTAACATACAAGCCCTCAATGGGGATTTCTAACATAATCACCTCCAATACACGAAATATATATACAACATACTCACAGTATTCAGTAAGAACAACCAATAGTGTCTAAACTTAGCAAAATTCCCAATTCAAACCCTAGGTAGGGGTTTCTAACTCAAACTCCAACAAACATGCTATACAACTAAAATCAATCGGTGAAAAGTCATAAACAATCACATACAACCTCAAGAAAGGGGAAAGGAAGGAGTGGGTACATGGAAGATCAATCATACAAGATAGAATGATTGTGTGTGAGCTTTACTCACCTCTAATGGAACACAAATGGAGGAGACGGAAGAGGAGAAGGTGAATCCGAGCCTTGGAATGGTGGGGAAACCTTCAATCTTGCTGGGCTCCTTCTCACTTTCTCTTTCTAAAAACTCTCTCTCTGTCTCACTCTAGAAACCCTAAATAAGGAAGAATAATGAAGAAGGGGGAGAATTCTGCGTGTTTATGACGACAGGAACGCGTTCGCGCACTCAAGCGCACTCAAGGCGCGCTCAAGAGCGCAACCTGCTGAGTTTCGTGCGCTCAAGCGCACATCCGGGCGCCCAAGCGCGCACCAGAGCGCAACTCTCTGAGTTGCGCGCGCTCGAGCGGCCAAAATTGTTGTTTGGAGGTGCAAATAGGGTCGGATTACTATCGTATAGCATATCAAACTGAAGCCCCAGATCTTAGCTTTCTAATGCAAGTGGAATCACCTCAATTGGACACCCTTAACTCCAGATATTATCAAATTAATGCACCAAGGTCATTAGGCTTAAAACCGAAAATTAAGCAATAACCTTGGTTGAAGCCTAACAGGGCAAACTTTACATGATTCATGTTATAACTCATCAATTGACTCCAAGAAGGCTAACGTCAATGCTTTGTTTGGTGGGAGTAGAGAAATGGAAAGAAAAGAAATGAGTAGAAGAGAAGTGGGAAGAAGAGAAATAAAGGTGAAATAGAGGAGAAATAAAGGTTGTTTGGTGTGAGTGAAATAGGTGAGAAATAGAAGAGAAATGTGAAAGTAGGTTGTTTGGTGTGATGGATGGAATAGAAGTGAAATAGAATTATTTTAATATTTTCATGAGTTTTTCCCGCCAATGCAGGTATATAATCGATTTTTATGCCAAAAAATCGATTGTCTGGAAGGCAATGAATTTTGTTTTGTATTTCAGAACAAAAAAAAATCGATTTTTATGGCCAGAAATCAATTTTTTGTTGGTCAGAATATAAGTTCCCTGTACCTGGGACCAAAATAATCGATTATATATACTTTTTAATCGATTATTGCATAAGTCACACTCAATTTCTCTGCATTTATCGGTTGTTTTGCAGAGAAATTACTTTGCCATGGGACCCACCACTATTTGCTATTTCTCCACATTTCCACTCAGGCACCAAACAACCAAAGCAGGTGTATTTCTCTCCAATTCCACCCATCTCATTTCACTTCTCCCCTATTTCAGCTCCACCAAACAGGGGCTAAGGGTTCTAAGTGTACATGAGACTATGCTCCTCTATTCCCTTGTTCCTTCTCATAAAATCATCTTCTACCCCGGTTCCTTTAAAACTCATAACTCTAAATCGATTTCCTTAACTCTCATCTAATATCATACCTTTCCAACTTAGTTCTTCTTCCTCTAATATCCTTTCCTGATTCTTAAATCATTATAATCCCCTTAGTTCATTTACCAAATTCCTATCTAAATTCACATTCAAATCTCCAACATTTCATACCACTTCCATCTCTCTGTTACTTGGCCGGAACCACAGCCTAAAGCTCTCACTACAGTTTCTAGGCCCTAATTTTGGGGTGTTACAACGGGCATGGGTACGGGCACTATGATGCCCAACCCGCCCCATACCCGCACTCATATATATATATATAACTATTTAATAAATAATTACATATATAATTATATATAAAGATATATTAATTTTATTAAAATATCTAATATATTTATACATATTTTTAAAATTGATATATATATATATAATTACAAATAAAAAATATATTTATATAACTATCTATTTGTGTTTTTATTTACTTTATAATATATGATTAATATAGTGTTAATAATAATTTTTTACAAATCTTGGAGAATGCTAACACATGATGTCCAAGTTTATAAAATAGTTAGACAGGAAAGTATATTGTAATACTTAATAAGAATTTTGAACATTAGATCACATGTTGTGTTTTAGAACACTAACGTATTGTGTTTCGATTTAATTAAATTGTTATGTTAATCATATTTAATAATATATGTTTGGATGATTCTGGAGTAATTTTTCAATTGAGTTATAATTTTTTTAATAAATATTTTTTAATGAGTTTTTAAATTTTTACTTAACTAAATTGCAGGTAACGGTCGCGGGTATGGGCATATAGGTGCCCAGCGGGTACAAGCATTAAAGTTGCTGCCCACGCGGGTATGGGCACGAGTACGGGCTTTTTTTTTAAAACGCGGTTATGGGGACGGGCACTGTGGTACCCTGCCTTGAGGGTACCCATTGCATCCCTATTTTTTCATCACAAAATCCCTAGGGCAAACTTAAAATATCAAAAATCAAGCCAACACAAGAAAAATAAGAAGGGGAATAGAGAATAGGGGTCATTGAGGGTTGTTAGCACAAAACCCTTTGAGATTTGGTTTTAATGACAACAAACCTTTTGATCAAAACTTAATGTTTTCTATTCTTGAAGTTACTGATGTTTTGTATGTGAGATCTTAGAAAGACAGGAATCTTATGCTTAGTAAAGAACTCAGAAAGATCAGAAGAACCACGACCAAGCTCAGACTGAGACTGAGAGGCATCCTCAAACTGAGACTGGTAGGAATCCTCAGACTGAAGATGAAGATAAAGTTCAGACTGAAATTGAGCAAACAATACAAGCATTTCCTAAGACTTAGAAAGATCATAATCCTAATGTTAAGATGCATCAGACTTTAGAATTATTTATGGAGAATGGGCAAAGCCTAGAATGTTCTATATTCTGAAAATAATTTCAGTAGAAGGCCTTAGACAAATTCTTTATCAGAAAGCTTTCAGAAGCTCAAAATGGTTGAATCTGAAGATAGCCTGAGCTCAGTATGGTGTACATTAGAATGCAGTCTTAGCTATAGTCAGAAAGGGTCTCTATTAGAAATGCCAATCATCAAGCTGAGTCTAAGCATCCTACAATGAATAAATCTGAGTTGATTCAACATAAAGATTGTCTCTATGGTCTGAAACTTCTACACTACTTGGAGATTCAAGATTTACAAAAGAGTACAATCAAAAGTAAAGAATGAAACAAGACTCAACCGACTCATATTGCAAGGTCGGACTCAGTCTAAGCATGACAAAGAAGCACTTTGAAGTATGAAGATGAGCATAAGACAAAGCAAGAATCAAGCTAAGACTAACCAAGCTCAGACTCTTAGGTGAGATTGAAACTCATACTCACCAACTAAGATTGAGACTCAGATTAGTACCTCAGACTGAGACTAAGACTGAGACTCAGACTTAGACAAAGACTCGGACGCAGAGGAAAGACTGAGACTCAGATGGGCAAGTAAGAATAAGACTAGCAAGACTGAGACTAAGATTTAGACTCAAATAGAGACTCAACAACAAAAGCAAGTCAACGCAAGTACACTGTCACAGCAGAGCCTGTGCCAGAAAAGTACTGAGCCCATGCCGGAAAAGTATTAAGCTCTTTCTCTCTCTCTTTTCCAACGGCTAGTATAACGACTAGTTTTCTAAAGACTATAAAAGGAAGTCTCATTAATGTTGAACAGACGTGAGACACCAGTGAGACACTGTTGCACAAGCTGAAAAATCCAAGTCTCAAGTGAATCTCAACTTACCTACCTATGCTATCTTAGCTAATATCATGTAGTGGGTTTAGCTCTTGTTTTTTAATATTTTATATACACTCTTTGAGTGATTTAGAGAGTTGCCCATCATCTAGCTAAGCTCATTGTGTATTCGTACTTTGTACGTAGTCTAAGCCAGACAAGATCAATCTCATCTCATCTCACCCAGTCTCAGCTAAGTCAGAAGGTGCCTGAGCTTAGTGTGAGTGACTGTGAGCCTGAAGAGGCAGAGGAAAGAATACTTGAATCTCTGCTAAGTCAGGAGGTGCCTGAGCTTAGTGTGAGTGACTGTGAGCCTGAAGAGGCAGAGGAAAAAATACTTGAATCTAGCTAAGTCAGGAGGAGCCTGAGCTTAGTGTCAGTGACTGTAAGCCTGAAGAGTGTCGAGATCTTGGCAAGCGTACCAATATCGCAATAGTATAATAGTTTTAAGAGTAGGGGTTATCATACCCACGAGGAATGGTTCAAAATAAATTCTTAGGGATCAAACTTACTAAGTAAATATGATTGCAAGATATTGAATTTGTTTTGTGAAAAGTAAAGTAAAAAGTGCAATAAAAAAATAATAAAACAAAGAGTGATTTGGATGAAAGAATCCAGTTGAGAAACTAGGATTAAACTTCGTCTATCGCACCCTTCTTGTATTTTGGTAACCCAATAACATATAGAAATTTGAAATTAACAATATTGAAGCACACATAATTTTCATTCACATTAAAACGTAGGTTTTACGAACCTGCACTTGAGCACAGGAAACAGTGAGTACCCTCTGATTGGTTATCCTGCGCTCAGCTTGAGTTTGAGTGCAGGGAACAACATCCTTTGAAAATTGCTCTACACTGCTCCTGTCTCTGCTCATTGCTCACTTGATGCTTCACTTGTACTTTAACTACTCATCTGTAAAAATCAACAATTTCTTCATTAAAATAGCATCAAGTTCAAATTAGAATTCATTATTTACAACAGCCACAAACTAAGCAAAGAAGGGTAATTTTGGAGTATACATTCATGCAATTATTACTAACAAGTGCTTTATTTATACATGAATTTACTAAATCTTAGCACTTATTAACTCCCCCCAACTTAGCTTCTTGCTTGCTGATAAGGGTAAAATTAGCGTTATTTTCACATAGTTTTTATTACACTTATCAAGGTTAAAATAGTAATTTATACCCCAAAATATCCCTTTTTATTAATATTTACAATATTTGTATTTATTTGATATAAATTTGAATATGATGCTATTTTAAATAAAAATCTGTTATTTTATGCAGATTTACAGGAGATTTGGAAAGAGAGAGAAAATAGCATCAGAAAGGAGGTTGTTGCAGATTCAAATTCAAATAAATAGAAGATAATCAGAGAATCCTGCAAAGAATCTCTCCAATTCAAATCCAAAGCAGATAAATACAAAAATAAAGGGATAAAGGAAAACCAGATAAGACCAGAAAGAGATCCAGAGGTTAGATCCACAATTTGAGGAAAGTTGCAGCGTGTTACACACTCCGCACGCGCTTAGCGCATGTGGAGTGCAAATCTAGAATCACACGCTCCATACGCGCTAGGCGCACGTGGAGCGCATGAGCAGATTGGCTAGGCTTCATGTGCGCTAAGCGCACATGAAGCGCGTCCCATGATTGTTGAAAACGCGCGCAGTGACGTCAATTAATAAAAAGGGATCTTCTGATTGGTCAAGCTTCACATAAGTGACGTCAATTAATGAAAAGGCAGCCTCTGATTGGATAGACTACATACAAGTGACATCACAACCTGGTCTCTTCAAGGTTTTCCAACTCTATAAATAGAGCCCTTTGCATAGGTCACAAACACACGGTCCTCGAGACCATAAACACTGATACACAGAGAGAGTAGTATAGGATTGAGAAAGGTGACAGATTTCTCAGTGGTTTGTAATGGCTACCATGAGTAGCTAAGCTCTCCAGTAGGATTTGATGTAGTAGATTCAATCCCCTTGTGTATAAGAATTCTCTTTTCTTCTTATTTATGATTCTATGCTTGTAATTTATCGGTATCTTTATGTTGTGTGTAATGCATCGCCTCCGCGCGTGTGCCGAGGTGGTAGGCTAGTGCTCTGGATACAAAAAGTGGAACTCCGGCTAGTATCAGAGGTAGGTGAGCATGGAGCTGTTCATGAAGCTTATTCTCGGATTGCTAAAGGTACTCGTTTTAGTCATATCCTAGTATAAGGATTGTATTCTAACGATTGGAGGTTCAGTGAGTGACACACCCCTCCATAGGTGCCTTATATGAAAGTATGGCTAAATCGATAGCGCTGATTGCAAAATACGGGGAATGTTCGGGGTCACCAAATGCCACTTTGAATGCCTGTAGAGACTAGCTTTTGGCGTTTAATTACAATGTTATAGGGGAATTTGCGGATCCGAAGTATTACCAGGCATGCCTTATAATTATTGTAATTAAACAATGCTAAGGTATTTACAAGTACAATCATAAATAAGGGAAAAGGGATACGAATGCACAAGGGGGGAGATGAAACGAAATCAAATCCTAGTCCTAATTATTATTCGTCTCGTGTTTATTTCAGTATTTTATTATTCAGCATTAAAACCAACCTTTTTGAAACGTTTTATTGAAAATACAATTACTTTAACTTTACAAGTTAAAACCGCTCCCTGTGGATACGATATCTTACTTACTCTAAAACTACTGGACTACTGGTAAACTTGCCAGGAAACCCATCAAGTTTTTGGCACCGTTGCCGGGGAGCGGTGTCTCAATTTGTATAATTTTAGTAGATTGAATTTTCAATTGTTTCAAAATTTTCAAAAAGTGTATTTTAAATTTTAAATTTTCATATTTTTTTATTTTCGTATTTTTTTTTTATTATTTTCGTATTTTTTTAATTTTTTATTTTAAAAACAAAATTGAAATTTGAAATTTGAATTGATCTTATCTTATCTTCAATGCTTATCTTGTTTGAGTTCTTTTAGAAATTTAGGATAAGTAAATATCATATTTCAAATTCAAACTCTATCTTAAAATTTTAGGATTTTTTTATTTTTTATTTTTTTATTTTCGTTTTTTATTTATTTTCATTTTTTTTATAAAAAAAATTATTATTTTGTCCCACCTTCCTGAGCTAACAATTGTTTGAGATTCTTGAATAGTGCTGAAGACAGGTATCTCGAAATCAATTAATGGAAGAAACACAATCCAGAAGAAGGACTTTAGGGGATTATGTCAGAAATCAAGGCCCTCACTATCATTTCAGCATTGTGCTACCCACAACTGTAAGGACCTTGGAGTTGAAAGCTGCTCATCTCAACCGCATAAGTGCAAATCAATTCGCAGGATTGGATCATGAGGATCCTCACAATCATCTTTCTAACTTCTATGAATTGATAAGCATTATGGGATTTGAAGAAGGAGACTTAGAAACTATATATTTACATCTTTTTCCCTTCTCTTTGACAGGAAAAGCAAAAGAATGGTTGAAGACACATCCCAGTCAAAGTCTAAGCAGCTGGAAGAAAGTAGAAGAAAGATTTCTCAGAAGGTTTTACTCGGTTTCACGGTTCTTGCAAGCACAAATGAAGATATCTACATTCGAGCAAGAAACCAATGAATCACTTCGAGAAGCTTGGGAAAGATACAGGCTATTGCTGCACAATTGTCCAAACCATGGTTATGATGACTTGACCCAGGTGAACATCTTTTGCAATGGACTCAGATCAGATTCCAAGATCTTCATAAATGCAGCAGCAGGAGGAACCATCTTAGCAGTGAGCGTGGAAAGAGCAGTTGAGATAATTGAGAATTCTGCACTCAGTTGTCAATCAGCTCAGCTATGGGGACAGTCAGAACCAAAGAAAGAATCAACCGAGCTAGTGGACATGTTGCTGGGTAAAATCAAGCTCCTAATGCAGAACCAAATGGCAACACCAGAGCCAAGCATCACATTGAATTGTGATTTTTGCAACGGTAATCATCTAAATGGCCATTGTTCTTTCCCTACACTGCAAATACAGCAAGTCAACTCTTTGGAAGGATTACAGAAGAAGGACAAGCCATCAGAAGATCAAGACAATGATTTAGCAGTACCAGATATCTATCTCAGGATTGAGGAGAAGCTTGATCAACTGATGCAAGATATGATTGTCAGTCAGAGGACGACAGAGACAAGATTCAGAAACCTGGCAACTCAAGTGGAGCAATTAAGGGAGCAATTTTCTGCACAGTAGGAGCATTGCAAATCAATATCCACCAGAAGTAGTAAGGTAATAGGAAGGGGGATTGGTGATAACCATGCTGTAGAGAAAGAAATTTTAGAGAAGGAAGTGGATGAAGAAGAGGAAGAAGAAGAAAAGGAAAAGAGTGGAAAAAGAGAGGTTGAGAAAGTGATTGAAAGAAGAGGGGAAGTAGAGAAGTACTTACCATATCCAAAAAATCCCTCCAAGAAAGATATAGAAAGACAAGTTGCCAGATCCAAGGCCAGATTAAAGGACATTTCCAAAATATTTAACATTCCAACTGATGAAACAGTCAAGCAGATAGCAGAAATAAGAGCCAACTATCAGTCGGAACGGATCTCAGCAAAGGCTCAACCCAACCCTGAAGAACAGAGTAATGACGTGACCATCAAGAGTGTTCACCTGATAGGGGAAGCTGGAGAAGAGGAACCAGAAGAAGTAAAAGAGAAAGAAGAGGAAGAAGGTGAAGCAGAAGCAGAAGAAGAAAAAGAAGAAGATGGAACAGAGAAGATTCTGCTTAAAAAAGAGATTGACAGCGAACAGGGAGATAGTGAGTTAAAGCCCGAGAAAGGAAGGGAAGTGGTACCAAGACCAAAGACCTTGCCTTATCCAATTCAGCAAAAGACTCCAAAGAAGAGAAAAGTCAGACCAAAGGAGTCAGCAACATGGTCTAACTCCAGAAACAAGACCAAATGGTTAGATTCAAGTCTCAGTCACAATTGGTCCGAGGCAAGAATATGGGTAGGTTCACTGCCAAATGGAGTCAAGGGTACAACACAGAGGCTGGCGAAAGGATTTCAGTATCACCCACCTTGAGAAAACAGGCGTCGAGCTATAAGACGTTAAACAAGCGCTTTCTGGGAGGCAACCCAGAGATTGTTTTTAGTTTTGTTTTATTTTCTTGATTATTAATTAGGATTTTTTTTATTTTTTTTAGGATTTAGGAAATTTTCAAAATTGATTAAAATAAGTTTTTGGAAAATAAAATATTTTTTTAAACAATAGGAAGTAGCAGAAAACGTGACTAAAAATTGCAAAATCTCATTTCGTTTCCTACGCTTCATTTGCGCTTAGCGCAGGTAAAGAGCATATTGCAAATTTAGTCACTGTTTTTTGCGCTTCACTTGCGCTAAGCGTAGGTGAAACGTAGCAGTACAAAATTTTTTTAAAAAAATATTCTATTTTCTCATGTACTGTTTCTCTACTTCCTAAGCTTTTCTTTTCACTTTTTCCACTCTCAAACTCCAATCAATTTTGAAACTTTATTTTTCTTTTTTTTTTTACCAATTAAAATCTTCATCTATTCTGTTTTCATGATTTGCACTTTAGGATAGCAATTTTAAGATTATGAATATTATTATCTGCTATCTTTAATGTGTTTTGGCTGTGTGGAACATGAAGAACAATGTGCTTAATTGGAATTCTCTTTGTTTTGTGAGTTATTAAATTGGAAAGTGTTATGCTCTATCTCTTTCAAAAATTTTAAACTCTCACTTTCTATGGATTGATTGAATACTTGCAAAACAAATGAGTATATTCTGTTTTTAGGAAGGCATTACCAAGTGCAGTAAAATTTTTGTTGAAAATAATTCTTTATGCATGCAATTGGTTAATTAATGATAGGATTCCATGTTCTTCATGAATTGGTATTTGCAATAAGGCATCATTAAAATAAATGTGTTTTAGCAACTAATTGTTGTTATTTGACTTTTCAGATGCCTAAGAATAAATTGCTAGTCTTTCCCGTGGCTTTAGCTCACGAGGAGAAGGCATGAGGAAAAGGATCAGAAAATATGATCCCATGAGATTCCTGAGTGCACAAGCTGATACAAGACCCATACCCAGGCATGTTGTTGGAAGAGTTTCGGATATTCAAGCAGTGGCTTGGGGACAGGCCTATTCTTCCAGGAGGGAGGTGAAGCAGCAGCAGCTGGAGAATATGATAAGGACCCACATGATACAGAGGATGAATATTGACATTGGTGTTTTTCTTTCTTTTCGTTCTTTTATTTTCTATTTTCTTTTATTTTATAGGATTAATTATTTTTTTATTTAATTAGGATTTTTGGATTTTTAAAATTTTTAGGACCTAGGAATTAGGAAAATAAGGAAAGTTTTTTCAAAATTTCTGAAATTGGGAAGTTGAACTAACCAGATTAGGAAAAAAAAAGGTCTTGTGATTAATTCCATAATCAATTAAGATTATGATACTTCACATGAGAATCTATAAGGGTAGTTAATTAAAATCAGTAAATGTTTTATCAAGGAATTTAGCCAAGTAACCGGTGAGTTAAGAGCCCAAACACTAAATTGAGAGTTTTTCACCACTGTCTGTCAACTTTTATTGATTGAGTTTTTGGAGCTTATGCTGTTTTTGGAAAATATGGAGATGACAAAGGCAAAAATTTGTTTTTCAATATATCTGCCCAGAGTCAAAAAGCTAACCTTGGTACAATTTTTCTGATTTTTTATTACCCATCTTGAGCCTTAATTGTTTATTCTTGTTCACCCAAGCCAAAATAAAAATCTATATCCTGTCCCTTACACATTTGGGATAGAGAGCAAGGTGGCAAGCAAAAATAATGGGAAGAAAAGGTTGAAATTCCAAGGAGAAGGTATAGAAAAACAAAAAGAAAAAGAAGAGCACTCCCCCTAAAATCAAAAAATAAAAGTGAATAAATTGAATAAGTTGGGGGGAGTGCATCTTCAAACAAGGAAAGATGCATGCAAAGAAGAGAAATAAATCAAGAAAAAAAATGGTGGAAGGAGAGAAAATCAAAAGCAACATCCAAAGATGCTCTCTATTCTAAATGTTTATTGTTTATCCAGAAAAACCATATTTTCTTGAAACCATACCCACGAGGAATGGTTCAAAATAAATTCTTAGGGATCAAACTTACTAAGTAAATATGATTGCAAGATATTTAATTTGTTTTGTGAAAAGTAAAGTAAAAAGTGCAATAAAAAATAATAAAACAAAGAGTGATTTGGATGAAAGAATCCAGTTGATGAACTAGGATTAAACTTCGTCTATTGCACCCTTCTTGTATTTTGGGAACCCAATAACATATAGAAATTTGCAATAAACAATATTGAAGCACAAATAATTTTCATTCACATTAAAACGTAGGTTTTACGAACCTGCACTTGAGCGTAGGAAACAGTGAGTACCCTCTGATTGGTTATCCTGCGCTCAGCTTGCGCTTGAGTGCAGGGAACAACATCCTTTGAAAATTGCTCTACATTGCTCTTGTCTCTGCTCATTGCTCACTTGATGCTTCAACTTGTACTTTAACTACTCATCTGTAAAAATCAACAATTTCTTCATTAAAATAGCATCAAGTTCAAATTAGAATTCATTATTTACAACAGCCACACACTAAGCAAAGAAGGGTAATTTTGGAGTATAAATTCATGCAATTATTACTAACAAGTGCTTTATTTATACATGAATTTACTAAATCTTAGCACTGTTAGAACCACAGGAAACACTAGAAGAGGGGGTTGAATAGTGTTTCAAACTTTTTAATAGTTTTTGGAAATCTTTAATTTAAATCATGAAGATGAGCACCGTTAAGAACAAGTCTTAAGATCAGAGATAGTTGAAACATGTGGAAGATAAGAAAAATAGTGTTTCTTCTAAAGCTTAAGATTGTTTTAAACAAAGGTTTCTCAAAGTGTCTTCTGAAGATTATTACAAGGAGTATTTTCAGAATGGTTTCTGAAATACTTCAGACAACTAGAAGTTCTCTGAAGTTTGTTCCTGATTTGAGAACTGATCCCTTTCAGACTGGCTTCAGAGAATTTATTTCAGAAGTTCTTCAGGGAACATTCTTTGTAAAGCTACAAATGATATAAGAGCCATCTCATGTTTTATACATATGAAAGATCATTTTATTGAAATAGTTGTGTTAAGTTTATTATAGAAAATACTTTTCAAATTCCAACTTAAATATGAAAACTGGAAATAAAGAGATTAAACAAAGAAGACTTAGGCATAGAGATTTCAGACAGGCTTTTAAGTGGCTGTCTGAAGTTTTCAGACGGCTTGTAAAAACTAATTTTTAAAAGATGTTTTGTGTCTTTATAAAATATCAGATTAATTATTCTGACCCCCTTGATTAGTATAAAACGAATTAACAAGAGATAAGGGTAAGAAAACTTAGCCAGGGAATTTATCCTGGTTCACCCACTAACCCGTGAGCTACATCCAGTCCCAGAGGCAAACCACCACTGGATTTTCCACTATCTGAATCCACAGATACAAGTATTGTTCACAGCCTCTTCAGGCCAACACAAGTATTGTTTTGTTTTCAACTGCCTCTCCAGGCAACATATGCAGTATTCTTTTTCAGTCTAGCCTCTCCAGGCTTTGCAACTAAGTATTCTTTCTTCCACCAAGCCTCTCCAGGCTCTCTGACACAAAAAGTGTTTACAAGTTAAATTAAGCTTAAGTTGCCATGAAACATAAACTTAATCTTTTCCTGTACTTGAGGTTAACTGAGTACTACTCAGGATACAATGAAAGAATTCTAAGTACAAGGTTAAGACAGTGATAGAAGTGTATAAGTTTGAGTACAATCCTTGTCTCTGATAAGAGGAATGACATCCTCTGAGAATTGGCTAGGTAGATACTGACTTTAAGCTCCACCCTTGTTCTCCAGCCATTGGTTTCCATGGGTTACATTCTCACCCGTATCATTGGAAAAACCAAGGCATACTTGCAGCTTCAAACCATTCTTGGTTCATATGATATTAAGCACAGCCTGGTAGGTTGTTCAACTGAACAACTACAATTCTGACTAGCATAGTTGATTCAAGTAAGTATGGTCAACACCAATAGGATTTTTCTGATGCATCTTGATCAACTGATTGAACCAAGTGAATGAGTTCAACATCTTCAAATTCTTCCTTGAGGCTATTTATATGTTCTGTTGGAATATAGCCGTTTGAAGATGATTCATAATACCGTTGAGATGTTGATGATGTGGCTCATATAGCCGTTATGTAATGGTGTCTCAAACAGTTGCTTCTTCTTAAGCAAATAAGTGTTCAGACAGTCCTGTTCTGACACTTCTGTAGATGAGCTCTTTAGAGAGATTTTCTTGATATTATTTTGCATGTTCTCTCTCTTGATATCCTTTTACTTTTCTTCAGCTGACTTCTGATTTTCTCTGCTTTTCTTAGGAGTGTATATGAAGGGGTATCCGTTGGATTTGTCCTCTTGCTTATTTTGTGTATGCTCCTTTTCTGTTTGCTTCCTGACACCATTTCTTCTTTCTTCTTTGAGTGAGGTGTCTTGTTCAATGGCTGTTTCTTGCAGATGATACAATATGTTTGAATTAAAATATTTTATTCAAACATTTCTCTTTGTTGCTTCTGCTTAGTCTCCTGAGCTTTTCTTGTGCTTTCTTTTGGATTGGTGATGATGATATTTCCGTTGTGATACTACCATTTAGAGAAAGCATTGAATGCTATTCAATCCATCGTGAGACACGCTTCTGGGTGTCTTCATAATTCTGACAGAGTACAACGTTGGTGCTGCTATAAAGCTGCCATCGTTGTTGCTGCAATTTCTGCGTTGCAGAGATTTCCTCAGTGGTGTATGAAATTCAAAATCACCAGGAAAGGTCTCTGTGTTCTTTGCCATAAACGTGTTTGAAAAGGTACGTGCAGCAGAGGTTCAGAAAAGTCTTCACAAACTTCAGCATAGGGTGCCACGTCATAAGTGAGACTTCAGACAACACTGATACTTCAGACGGGTTGAACTACTTCAGACAGCTCCAACTCTTCAGACGAGTCATGCTTCTTCAGACAGCTTCGTTTCTTCAGAAGGCTTCTTTGCTTCAGAAGGCTTCTTTTCTTCAGAATGCTTTATGTTGTCTTCATATGGTCTTCACGTCTTCAGACAACTTCTTTTTCCTTGATCCTGCATTTGTTCTTCTGATCCTAATCTTCTGATTTTGATTACTATTTCATCCTGAAACACAATCAACAAACCAATACCTTTCTCAGTAGAATCTGTTTATATAATCTTATTTGTTAATCATTAAAACTACAGGATATTAAGTCTTTGAGTCAAGTTTGAATGCTCAAACTGATTAATAGACTTCACAAGCACTTATTAACTCCCCCCAACTTAGCTTCTTGCTTGCTGATAAGTGTAAAATTAGCGTTATTTTCACATAGTTTTTATTACACTTATCAAGGTTAAAATAGTAATTTATAACAAGAAACACAACTTTTGGGAAAAGAGAGCATAACTACATTATAAACAAATTGCTCAACTCACTTTCAATTCACCACCTCATTCTTGGTTTCTAATACCTCGATACAGACTTTTGCCATTTTTTCTTGGTAATTCACTCCCTTATATATATGCAATTTTTTTGTTTTTTTAAGAAGAATCTTTCTAATTAATACTAGGGAGTGAATTACATTACTCAGTGTTCATCTTTTCAAGCACACTCTGTAAGGTCCAAGAATCCCTTAAAAAGTGTTTTAATAATGACAACCAATCAAGGTTTACTTGGAATAATTCTGAACTTTAAGGACTAATGATTTTGTTCAAGTGAATGTTCAGAAGATACAGGAAAACATCTGCAGAAGGTACAATTGAGCAACAAAAGAAAGGAATGAATACCACTCATTTAATAAGATGAGTCTAAGATTTGACAAGAATGACAAATCTGTGAAAAATAGATATAATGCATACTGAGAAATCATGAGAAGGATACTACTATCCTCCAGAAGATAAGAACAGCCCTCTAGAAGAAGAAATCATAATAAAATTCCTTTAGAAGGAAGATTCATTTTGTAAAAGAAAGATAAAAGCTCATCTCAGGCTATCAAGCATCAAGATATGTTTGAATCATCTTCTGTGAGGTATAAAATTGATTATCAGAAGATAGATAGCAGTCCTAAAGAAAAACCTTAGATCATTAAGTCTGCAGAAGGAGCAAATCATGTCAGGAACCAAAGAACATATTGGATTCTCTATCTTCTAAGGTTACAGCTGCATAACAGACCCAAAAATATTCTCAATCAAGCAAATGATGTATTTCAAAAAGATCTGCAAGAAGAATGAAACTCTAGAAACCCTGCAGAAGGAATGAATTGCCGCAGAAGATGCAAATAAGGCTAAATTAATATTAATCTTCTTCCTCTCATTTTCTCATAATTCCAGTGGACCAGCTGACTCTAAAATAAGTAAAAATACTATACTGGAAGAATTTATCATGTATGCAGAAGAAAAGCTTTGAGAAATAGCCCAAAAACAGCCTGCAGAATATACTCTGCAGAAGGAAGAGTTGGTCAACCTTGACAGCTGTAAAGCCTGCACTTGCTGCAACAGAGAAAGGGACATTTCCTAAAGCCAGCCGGATGTCCAACGGTTACTTTACTCCAGCCTTCTATAAAAGGAGACTTCCTCCTCACTTTGAAGGCACCTCACTCCAGAAGATACATATATTTCTGCTGTTTTACTTCTCCTATCTTCTGGAAAATTTCTCTCTCCTTCATTTCTGTGATTTTTGGTCTGAAAAGCCTTGGAGAGAGTCTTGGCTCATCATTTTGCTTCTGCTGTGCAGGAATTGTATTGATTTGAGCCTTGTATGTTTTTATTCTTTCTCTTTTTCATTGTAAAAGTCTCAAGAAAGGTGTGCAGGTGCATTTCCTTCTTCTGAGCATCAAGGGAAAGTGTGTTCAGTGAGGTTTACTGAGATTTGGTGATCTCAGTTGGTTTACAGAATCTGCAGAAGGTACTTGCAGTATTCTGGGTACTGAATCTTCTGCAAAAGGTTCTGCAGTAGGTATTCAGTGGAAAATTTGAGTTGGTTAGGTTGTTGTTAGCCTGAAGAGGCAGGTAAAGAATACTAGTGGTAAGGTTACCCAAGAAGATTGTAATTTGATTAAAAGAGTGAGAAAATCCTACAGGTGTAGGGACTGGACGTAGCCTCAGGTTGGAAGAGGTGAACCAGTATAAAATCTCTGTGTGCCATCTTATTTACTCTCTCTTTACTATTATTTATCACTGCCATAACACATAACTAAATATACATCTTCCATGAAATTAAAATCAGCTAACCATTACCTTCTGTGAGTTTATTTCTTTGTACTAAGCCAAGGCAAAATCTTGAGCAGAAAAAGTGTACAAAGAAATTGCAGAAATTTTATTCAATCACAATTCAACCCCCCTTCTTGTGATTGAAGCCACAACTTCACACTCTACCAACCAATTCCCAATTTCATTGAATAAAATGCACCTATGCTCTCTATCCCTAAGTGTGTTAAGGATAGGAATCAATATTAACATTAAGGTTAAGGTGCATAATTCAAGAAAATTTCCAGCTCAAGTGGGCTACCAAAAACAGGTGTAATCATATACAAGTTGGCTATTTGGCACTGAGTCTTATCAAATTCAACAAATTTACCTTAATCATTTCCATGCTTATTATGTGCAGTAATAGAACCAAAAACTCAAGCAATAATAACTGACAATTAACAGACGAAAACTCTCAAACTGTTTATGGACTCACATACTCACTGGCTTTATGGTTGTTTTCCTCGAGTAAATCACCTATTGCACAATTAACTACCTTAATTAATTTTCCTGCACTAAGATCCTAACCCTAATTGATTATGAATTCAACCACTTATTTCCTTTTTCTCCTCCTAGTTCAGTCCGCTTGGTTGTACTAGACTTGAGACATTGATTTGAATTCCTTTCACCCAATTCCTTATTTCCTAATTCCTAAGTCCTAAGTCAAAAATACTAATCCTAATTGAATAATACTTTTTAACGGGATTTAACAAATCAAATACTTCAAACAGAATAGAAAATATCAATCAAGATCATAGATTTACAGTCATGTTGCATAAGGTACAAAATTATCAAATAAAAGAAAAAAGAAAATAAAATAAAAATAAAAATAAAGAAAAACACCGTTGGCACAGAATCTCTCAGTCTCCTCTAAAAGTATTGTCCTCAGTAGCTCCAAAATTTGCTGTAGCTGCAGAATCATCGGCTGGTCCAGCTGCAACTGCTCCACTCCCCCCTGAAAGATAGGACTGTCCCCAGGCCACTTCAAGTATGTCTGGAACTAATCCGGTGGCATGCCTGAGTGTGGTCCTCTCACATTATGGTATAAGAAGTCCTTGAGGTGAAGCAGTCCTCTATGAATAGTTATGTTCTATTGACACAGGTGCTCCATTAAAATGTGGTTTGTTCTGGACCGCTCGTCCAATGGCTCCTGTGGCATATATGCTGGTGGTGGTTGCTGTGGTAATGGAGAGTGGTGGTGATCTTGGGGTTCTTGAGGCTGCTCCAACTCCTCAGGTGGGAAACAAAAAATCTCAATATACCTCTTGTTGATAGGTGCCCTAGTAGCAGCTGTAGGGTTCACCTCAACCCCCTGGTACCTGCACAATGTTGTGATGAGCGCCGGGAATCCCAAACAGAATTTGGAGCGGTCATTATGACGCTCCACTGCAGTCCTGACAAAAAGATGGAGCTTCTCAGAAATCACCCTGGCGATGTCAATGTCCATAGCCGAGAGAATGCAGTAGATGAGGTTAGCAGTCTCCATAGTTATGTCGGACACATGGTTGTTTGGCCGCACATTGGACAACAACAGGACCGACAACATCTGAGTAATGCTTCTCAGGTCCTTCCTCTGAATCCGGGCAGCGTCTCTATACTGGTTGGTCTCAAAGGTGCGCCCCGGTAAGCAAAGGTATTCAGCAGTGCGAGTGTCTAGCTCCTCATTACCGTAAGCTCCAATTTCCCTAACCTGTTGGCGGTATTGGCACTGAAGATCCTCATCAATAGGGAATGGGCTGCCTAAAAACTCATTAATCGTGTCCCGGTCATAAGCAACCCATCTTCCGCGAACAAAGGACCTCTTCTCCACCATACCTCCCGGTTCGCCCGCTGCATTGGAGTAGAAACCCCGGACGACCTCTGGGTCATAGAATTGGTCGGGCTCTACCACCCGCCTCCATCGCCTCCGAGTGATCTCTAGATTGAACTCCTCAAACTCATCAGCTTTTAGAGCCACTCGCCTCTCCACAATGAACTTACAGTTCTTGATGTACCCATATTTCTCCTGTGCCTGTGTGTCTTTGAACTTCCAGTCATCAAAAAAAGGGTCAAGCATAGAGCTTTCAGATCGTGCCCTTTTCCGTTTACTTATCTTGGAGCTAGAGGGATTAAGGCCTGCAGTCATCTTTGTGCGAACCATCTACAAAAGTCAAACAAAACACCAGAATCAGATCAATGCAGTTCACATGCAGTCAAAATTGAACAACCACATTCCAATTATCAACAGTAACAATCCTAACAAATTGTCAATGCAAGAACAAATATTGACATTATAATTTTTCCACTAGACCAACAGTACACAAAAGCAGAGCATCCAATCAAAAGTTGGTCTTATTATTAGTCAAACAGAACTTTGCATGCAATCCTTCAGAGAATAATTCTAAACAAATTTAGAATGGGCAACTCAAATATCAAAACACAAACAGAGCATCACTGCATCGAACTATATCAAACTTCACACCAACAGTCTCAGTTTATACAGTAAATCACAACCACCTTATCACCAAAGTGCAACGTTATTGAACAATCCTAAAACTCTGCAACTCTACAAACCTAAGTTTTCTATCCTAAGGTTCAATCATGCAAAACACAAAAATAAAGGAATTTGAACGGTGAAATCGAATGAAAAATGCAAAAACATACCTTATACAACATATTAACTAGGAAAATAAGAGGTTTTAATGGTGAAAAGGGAAGAAGAAGGGTTTCTCTTGCAAAGGATTTACGCTCCAAAATTTCTGGAAAAATAGGGGAATGGGTGAAGTGACCCTTCCCCTGTTCAGATTTTGAATTTTAGCTGGAACGCATAGCTGCACTCAAGCGCAGGTGGAGCGCAGTTACCTTTTTCAATTGAGCGCATAGATGCGCTTAACCTACACTTAAGGGCAAGTGAAACGCAACAAACAGAGAGTTTTTTTTTGGCATTTCTACGCTTTTCCTGAGCCCCATCGCAGGTGAAGCGCAGAAAACAGTGCCAAATTGTATTTCCTGCGCTCAGCTTGCGCTTAAGCGCAACTGAAGCGCAGGAAATAGAGACCTATTGTTCCCAACACTTAGTCAATTTTCTGCTGGTCTCCAATTTTCACCCTGTTCTTTCTCACACTCACTCAACCCAATTTACCTTAATTCCTCAACTAAACCACATACAAACCTAACTAACACATAATATATACAAACCACAAACAAATTTGAAATTTAAACTGCAAAAATAACAACTAAAACACTGGGTTACCTCCCAGGAAGCGCTCGTTTAACGTCATATAGCTTGACGCCTGATTCCTTCATGGATCTTGAAGATGGATGATGGTGGCAAGTATGTCAACATCGCCACCCAAGTAGGGCTTCAATCTCTGCCCGTTCACAACCCAACTTCTCTTGGAATTAGAATCCTCCAACTCCACAGCTCCATATGGCCTTACTTCTTTGACAAGAAACGTTCCGGACCATTTGGACTTCAACTTGCCAGGGAAAAGCTTCAACCCGGAGTTGAACAGTAGGACAGATTGGCCTGGATAGAACTTTCGTTTGATGAGCTTCTTGTCATGATAGGCCTTGGTCTTCTCTTTGTAAATTCTGGAGGACTCATAGGCGTTGAGCCTCATTTCTTCCAACTCATGCAGCTACATTGTTCTTCTTCTCCAAGCTGCTTGTTTGTCTAGGTTCAAAACCTTCAAGGCCCAGTATGCCTTATGCTCCAATTCAACCGGAAAATGACATGCATTCCAATAAACCAGCTGAAATGGGGAAAGACCTGTGGGGGATTTATAAGCAGTTCTGTACGCCCACAGTGCATCATCTAGCTTGATGGACCAATCTTTCCTGGAAGAGCTCACAGTCTTCTCAAGGATTCTCTTGATTTATCTGTTGGAAACTTCAGCTTGACCATTTGTCTGTGGATGATATGGTGATGCAACCTTGTGTCTCGCCCCATAGTGCTTCGGGACATTCTGTTGTTGTATATTACAAAAATGAGAGCCTCCATCACTAATCAGTACTCTTGGTGAACCAAACCGAGAGAAGATGTTCCTTTTCAAGAACTTCACCATTGTCTTTGTAACGTCCTAATTTCTGAATCCAAGAATAATGTCAGTTGGAAACACTATTCCCGAATTTCTGAAATTAGTCTGTGCCATTTCAAGTATTGTTGAACAAATCATACAATTGCTTAGGCAATCCAACGCTTGCTTAAGCTAACACCACATCTTACATATTTATTTACACTACAAAACCTTAACTATTTACCTCCTAGACACGGGGTGTCATGGTTTGCCAATACTCCTGCCAGAAATCCGGCAGAGTTTCCCCTAAAAACTGGACGTTTGCCAATTTTTCCTTCTGAACCTGAAACCCAGAAAAGTCCACCAGTGCAGTTTATAAAGTATACCACAATAACAACAACAACTACCCTCCATTGCCAAACTAAAACATCCACATTAATACATACAATACCATGTAATTATATATACATATAGCTCAACAATTACAATCCCATTTCTTAAACGTAGCAACATCCCTTCCCGAACATTTATGCCCCAAAGCACAACCCACAGTCCACAATACAAATTCAAACATAAAGCATAAACATCCTGCTTCCATTGTGCCTTCAGCTCTAACATCAAGGATCGGGGCAACCTACACAACTGAAAGTGATTTCCCACATCGTGGGATGAGACTACATCCTGGTGAGTGAGGTAACAGTGTGTGCGGTGTAGGGAGGCAAAACACAAGATGTACAACAGTGTAGTATAACTTGATCAGTCCATAAAAGCATTTATAAAGGCAAATCAAGACATGTATTGTTAGCCATTCAATGACAACCATAGATGCGGTGTTAGTCATGCAGTGTTTTGACCCAAACAACCATGGTTCTTTTTTCTTTAAACATGATTGAGCGCGTGGCCATGTGACCAAGGACCGTCGTCCAGGGCCACCCTGATTAAGTTTTATTAGCAAACAACATGAACTTTTAGTTTGTTGAGGAACCCCCATTTAACTCCTTGGTCGTGCAGCAAATGAGGATTTCCTCTCTTGTACATGATTTGGTCTGAAGACCCCTGACTTGGCCCGAAGACCCATGATTTAACCGATTGATCTTTTGGCCCATGGCCCATGAACACATGATACATGATTAAGAAACATAATACATGGTTAGGTCTTTCCAAAAACATGAGAACATGGTTTATTGAGTGTAAACATGGTACTTGCATGCTTAAAGAAAGGTTCAACATCAATCAATCAAGATAATCCTCAAATTCCCAATTTCCTAACCTAGGGTTTGGGCAACAAAGCCATACATGTAATTAACCCAAGATTCCAGATTTGCATAAAACCAACTCTAATCAACAATAATCGCAAGGGGAGGAAGAATAGGGAGCATACAAGGAGATGGCAAACATGAATACAAGAAGGTGAGAACCACACTCGTCTTGAAAATGGGGAACAATGGAGGAGAAAGAAGAAGATGTTGGAGATCCAAGCTCAAGAGGTGGTGGAGGAGCCTCCAATCTAGCTCTCCTTCTTCTCCTAGCTCCTTCTCTCTCTAAACCCTTCTCCCCCCTCTCTCTAGAACCATAAGGGAAGGAAAAAATGAAGAAGAAGAAGGCTCTACGCGTTTTTAAACGCTTCTGGACGCGTTCTGGCGCTTGAGTGCCCAATAGGGCGTTTGAGCGCCCAAAGTCTCTGCCTGGGAGACGTGTGCATCAGGCTTGGGCACTTGAGCGTGCCCTAGGGCGCTTGAGCGCCCAAAGATTCTGCCAAGACTCCAAATTTTGCTTCTTCGCGCGCTTGAGCGCGCATCTGCACGTTTGAGCACCTAAACTTGCTGTTTTGAGGTGCAAATGAGATCGGAATACTAGCGTATAACATATCAAACTGAAGCCCCGGATCTTAGCTTTCTAATGCAAGTGGAATCGCCTCAATTGGATACCTATCTCTAGATATTTGTGAATTAGTGCACCAAGGTCATTAGGCTTAAAACCCAAAATTAAACAATAACCTTGGTTGAAGCCTAACGGGGCAAGTTTTACATGAGTCATGTTATAACTCATCAATTGACTCCAAGAAGGCTAACGTTAAGGGTTCTAAGTGTCCATGAGACTATGCTCATTTATTCCCTTGTTCCTTTCCATAAAATCACCTTCTACCCCGGTTCCTTTAAAACTCATAACTCTGAATCAATTCCCTAACTCTCATCTAATATCATACCTTTCCAACTTAGTTCTTCTTCCTCTAATATCCTTTCATCATTCTTAAGTCGTTGTAATCCTCTTAGATCATTTACCAATTTCCTATCTAAATTCATATTCAAATCTCCAACATCTCATACCACTTTCAACACTCTGTTACTTGGTCGGAACCACAGCCTAAAGCTCTCACTATAGTTTCTAAGCCCTAATTTTGGGATGTTACAGTCTTTGCACCAGCTTTTGCAGTTGCAATGGCCTCCACCCACTTGGATACATATTCCATAGCCACTAAGAGATACCCATTGCCAAAAGAGGGTGGTAAAGGTTTGTTGAGAATCTGGCAAGCGTACCAAAATCTCAACAGTATAATAGTAAGTAAGAGTATCGTATCCACAGGGAACGGTTCAATTTATAAAGATCAGTGGTCACAACTATCAAGTAAGAGCGTATAATTTTTGGGTTGTTGAGAATTGCAATAAAATAAAAACAGAAAATAAATTGAGATAGGTAGAGACAGTTACTTGGACTAGGATTGAACTTCGTTTTATCGCACCCCTTTTGTATGTGAACCCCAATAATATTTATGAATATGTAGTTATGATACCTTAGCCAAACTATGTTATTTTACCCTGGTTTCCACAGTGATAAAATACTCAGAAATAATTCATGCGGGTTCTCCCAAGCGACAAATTACCCCAACTTTAATGATCTGTTTTCAGTTTGTTAACACTATCAATTCGCTCTGGTGTCCACAGTGACTACTATGGCATATGTTGGCATCTGCTCCACAGCCTCCACAAATGGGACATTGATCTGCAGTTGCTTGAAAATATCCATGAATCTTGCAAACTGCCTTTCTTTGTCTTTCTTTGAGGGATTCTGAGGGTATGGTAAACTCTTCAGCTGAGGGTACCTGTGTCTCTCCCTTCTCCCTCTTTTTCTCACTCCTTCTATTTTCGCCTTCTTTATCTTTGTTTTTCTCCATATTTACAGACTCACTTTTTTTTGTTCCTCTTCTCCCTCACTCTCATTTTTCTCTTCATTACTCTCTTTTTCTTTCTCCTCTAGAACTTCCTCCTCTATAGCAGAATTGCCACCAATCTCCCTTCCTACTACCTTACCATTTCTAGTAGAAATTGACTTGCATTGTTCCTTGGGATTAGTTTGTGTATTGGCTGAGAATTGACCTGCTTGTTGTTCATATAGCTGTTTGGCCAATTACCCCACTTGAGTCTCCAAGTTCCTAATTGAAGCTTCTGTACTTTTCTGATTGGAAAGAGAAGATTGCATGAACTTCTCCAGTGTATCCTCCAGTTTTGATGTTCTGTCATGCACTGAAGGATAATGCTGATGTTGCTATTGATAAGGAGGTTGCCTATTAGAGGGCCTTATGTCTTGCTTCCACCCAAAATTCTGGTTCTGATTATTCCCCCAACCTTGTGAGAAATTATTTGTGAAGTTGTTGTTTTTGGAGAAATTGCCTGGTCTTCCTTGATTTGCCATGTAATTAACCTGCTTTTCCTGAATACCTTGATAAGAGTAGTTACCATTTGGGTGGTCACCTCCATAAAAATCACAAGTCAATTGTTATGTCTGACCAGAATTTGATTGAACTGCATGCAGCTGTTGAGGAAGCTTGGATATCTGCTTCGTTAGTGCCTCTATTTGTTGGGTGAGAATCTTGTTTTGAGCCAAGATTGCATCTGACGTATTCAGTTCTAGCACTCCCTTCCTCTACACTGTTTGTTTTCCATGTTGAGCTTGCTGATCAGTTGATGCCAATGCTTCAATAATCCTGGTAGCTTGCTCTGCATCCACAGACATCATTGTGCCACCTGCTGCAGCATCCAGTATCATCTTGGTATCATGCCTGAGACCATTGCAAAAGATATTGAGTTGAGCTATGTCTTCAAATCCATGATTAGGACACCTTCTCAGCAAGGATTTGAATCTTTCCCAGGCTTCACAAAACGGCTCTTCTGGTCCCTGCCTGAATGTAGAAATGTCTGACTTGGCCTTGACGTAGCGAGATGGTGGGAAAATTCTGTTCAGAAACTTTTCTTCAACATTATCCCAACTAGTCAGACTCTGATTTGGGTGTGACTTCAGCCATTCCTTAGCTTTACCTATCAATGAGAAAGGAAACAAACGTAAGTACACAGCTTCTAAATCCCCTTCCTCAAAACCCATAGTACCAATCAATTCATAGAAAGTTGAAAGATGAGTATATGGATCCTCATGATCCATTACCGGGAATTGATGAACACTGATTAGACTAAGGAATGTCGGCTTCATCTCCAAAGACTTTGTAGTGGCTGGTATAGCTATGCTTGAGAAGTGTCTCTGGCCTTGTTGCATAGCATAATCTCCTAATGTCCTTCTTTGTGGAGGGGGATTTTGTCGTTCCTCAGCCATATCTTCAGCTTTAATCTCAATTTGGATGGGTGATATGAGAGTGTTGGAAGCTTCTCTTGTAGCTTGTCCTTGCTTTTTCTTCCTGTTTTTCCTTCTGTTCCTTTTGGATGTCTTTTCAATCTCAGGATCAAATTCCAGTTGGTCTATAGGCACCTGACCTCGCAAGATCATAAATCACAGAAACTATGGCAAGAATTAGCACAGAAGAGAGGAATATCGATAAAATTAATCATAAAAAAAAATTAAAATGAAAACAAAAATAGTTACAACTCAATAAGATGAACTAAGAATTTAAATTGAAACACCGTTCCCCGGCAACGACGCCAAAAATACTTGTTGAGTCTTGGCAAGGATACCAATATCGCAATAGTATAATAGTTTTAAGAGTAGGGGTTGTCGTACCCACGAGGAACGGCTCAAAATAAATTCTTAGGGATCAAACTTACTAAGTAAATATGATTGCAAGATATTGAATTTGTTATATGAAAAGTAAAAAGTGCAGAAAAAAATAATAAAACAAAGAGTGATTTGGATGAAAGAATGCAGTTGAGAAACTATGATTGAACTTCGTCTATCGCACCTTTCTTGTATTTTGGGAACCCAATAACATATAGAAATTTGCAATTAACAATATTAAAGCACAAATAATTTTCATTCACATTGATTCCTCAAATATGAAATTCTTAGAACAATCTCTTAAACACCGATCCCTCAGATGTTTAACAAATTGCCTAGCATAATAAAAAGTTGTTTAAAGCTATCGATATATTGAAACTTATTCCTAGTGATTCAATCTATTGAGTATTTTTATCCAAATCAGATTTAAAAAAGTGTTTCCCAGCCAAATCAAGAAATCGAAATCAAAACTCCATTGAATAAATAGAATTCAGCATTAAGTACTGAATAAAAATACCAATATTGATAAAACAAGAATTCCTATATATTAAAGATCCAAAATACAATTGGGGTTTGAATCGACTACATTCGATCCCAAAGAGAAGTTTAGCTACTCATGGTAGCACTTACTAACCAACAAGAATTAAGAAGAAATATTGCAGTCAAGCCTTCTAGCTCTGTTGTTTTCTCTCTGTCTTGCTCCAGAATGGTCTCTCTTCGTTCTATATTGTCTATCTCCCCAAAACTGTCCTCTAAAAACTGTTTGTGGCTCATTAAAACTTAGGTTGTACGAACCTGCGCTCAGCTTGCGCTTGAGCGCAGCTCGAGCGCAGGAAACAGTGAGTACCCTCTGATTGGTTATCCTGCGCTCAGCTTGCGCTTGAGCGCAAGGAATAACATCCTTTGAAACTTGCTCTACACTGCTCCTGTTTCTACTCACTGCTCACTCGATGCTTCAACTTGTACTTTAATTCCTCATTTGTAAAAATCAACAATTTCTTCATTAAAATAGCATCAAGTTCAAATTAGAATTCATTATTTACAACAACCACAAACTAAGCAAAGAAGGGTAATTTTGGAGTATAAATTCATGCAATTATTACTAACAAGTGCTTTATTAATACATGAATTTACTAAAACTTAGCACTTATCAAAGAGGCAGAGGAAAGAATACTTGAATCTCAGCTAAGTCAGGAGATGCCTGAGCTTAGTGTGAGTAAGTGTGAGCCTGAAGAGGTCGGAAAGAATACTTGTATTTGACAATGTTGTCATAGTGGAAATCTTACATGGTTGTGGGGACTGGACGTAGACCAAGATTGTGGGTGAACCAGTATAAATCTAAGTGTGTTCTCTCTCTCTATCTCTTATTATCAGTCTCTGCAGGACTCAGATCTTAGCATGACTCTGTATCTGTTTTATCTAACTCGATTTATCTAAGATTGGACTTAACGAATCTTAAGAATTAAGCTCAGATTTGAGCTAAGATTTGATCTGAGCTAAGCTTAACCTTTTTTGAGTTGAGCTTAACCTTTGCTGAGCTGAGCTTAACCTTTTGTTGAGCTAAGCTTTATTAATCTTAACCTTCCTCTAAGTAAAGATTCAATCTGAGTTCCAAGTCACAGACTTGAGATCCACCTCAGATTGAATCTGAATTTTTCAGGTACAATATTTTCAAGTCTCTATTCAACCCCCCTTCTAGAGACGTTTAGCCAACTTCAAGGGTTTCCACATAATATGAGAGTGAGTGGGTGGATCACGCTCGCCTCTAGAGTAGAAAATGTAAGGTCCAAGAATCCTCTTGAGATGTTTTCATAATGACAAACTCTAAAAATACACCTAATATAATTCTGAATAAATGCATACTAATGTTTCAATTGAGTTTATCTTGAGAAAGAACAGAAAAGTTCTAGAATTCATCAAAAGGAATCTGTCAAGAAGAAAGCAAATAAATAAGGCATCAGAAGAAACACTCCTACAACCAATATATATGCTCAGAAGAAACAACTTATACTTAAAGACTTAAAGGAATGATCTGCACAAGCTTAAACTTCAATGTCATTACCAAAAGGAGAAATAAATATCTCAAAAAGCAAGATAGTTGTACAGATGATTATAGAAAGCAAGAAAGTTGTTGAGAAGAAACAGTCATCAACACATCAGATTGCCTCAGAAGAAAGGAATACTGATAACAAGCTCCATGAGAAAGAAATTGACATAATACACTTCAAGTTCAATTTATTGGATATACAAACACCATATGCTAAAATTACAAAAAAACTCAAGAATTGCTCCAGATGAAGGAAGCTCAAACAGAAAGAAATTCATGGCTCCAGAAGATATGCTCTCCATAAGATATGACCAGTCAAAGTTGAGGAGAGAGAAAAGCTGTCACATGAAAGTGACAACTCCTACAAGGATAGCTGGGAGATTAACTCCTTCTCTAAGGCACTCCAACGGCTAGTTGAGCCAACCTTGCCCATAAAAAAGAGTCTCCCCTTCATCTAAAAGCACACAGCACCAGAAGAAGCATCTTGCGAATTAAAATTACCATTTATACCTTCTGGAGAAATTCCACTTTCTGCAAATCTCTTAGTCTTGTTCTCAAATAGTTAGGAAAGTGTGAAAGAGTATGTGTAGGCTCATTATAATTCTTCTATGCTATTCATATTGTAATTTAAGCCTTTCATCTGTAATTTTCTATTCATATCATTGATTGTAACTCTCAAGACTAACAAGAAGTTGTTAGTTCTTCTTGAGAGAGATGTGTAAAATCTACAGAGATTAGGTGTGTCCTTCTGCTGCAGGTTACTTGTTGAATTCTTATTGTAAGAGCCTGCAGAGCCTACAGAGGTATACTGATTGCAGAGCCCGCAGAGGCTGTAGAAGGATAGTGACTGTGGGAGCCTGCAAATGCTGTAGAAGAATACTGGGTAGATGTTGATCCCTTGGCAAACGTACCAAAGTCACAACAGTATAGTAGTTTGAAAGTAAGGGTTGTCGTACCCACAAGGAACTTGGAACTACTACAAATTCACTACAATTCAGTTCACTAAATATTTACAGAAAAACATTTCGGTTGTCATGTTGATTTTTTATGAAAATTTGGCAAAACAAGTTGATAAAATTAATGTAAAGGAAGTAAAACTTAGTTTATAATCAGAATGGTGAAATGGGATTGAACTTCATCGTTCTCCCTCCTCGGTATTCCATTAATTTCCAGTATAAACACTCTTCCATTGACATTGATGCAATATGCTAAAATCGCCTAGGTCGATTCCCCAACCCTAGGGACCCTAAGAATAGTTTATTTAGATATCAATTCCTCAAATATCAAACAAATATCCCAACGATAAGAATAGGTATTCAAGAGCAATCGATAAATGGATATTTATTCCTAGAATAAAAATCTACCGAGTAGAAACGTTTAGGTCGAAACCCAAGTTATATTTTCTAGTCAAAACTCAGATTTGAAAACAAGAAACTATTGATTAAATAGAATCAAGTGTTAAGTACAAAATGAAACTACCAATGTTCATGGAAAACGAAAGTATCCAAGAAACTAAACGGAATATTTTGGAGTTCGAAGATTATATTCAATCCCGGATGAAAGGACTAGCCACTCAAGGTAGCTAGCAACCCAAAGGTGGTGGAATGGTGGAGAGGAGAAGCAATCTTGCCCTAGAATTCTTAGAGGAACCAGCTACCAAGGAGAAAAACCAGAGAGAGAATAGAATGCCTTTTTCATGGTCCCCCTTTTCTTCTTTTTAGCCCGCCCAAAATCAGAGAAAGGGCTTGCTCGCTTGCGCTAGCAACACAACAGAGAACTCCTTTTTTCCTTCTTGCCTCGCTCAAGCAGGCCATTCCTTCGCTTGAGCGAGCCTAATGATTCTTTAAAGCTCACTTTTGGTTCCCAGGCTTCCTTTTTGAGTTCCAAAATCCTTCTACTCCTTAAACACCTGCAAAAAATCCATAATTCCAATAAAAATGACATCAAACTCCAAAGTGAGATAAAAATCCAAGTCAAACTAAGATTCAATCAATAAAAGAGCAATCGGGAGTCATAATTTCATGCAATTAACAGCTCAAAGTGCTCAATTTATAACTAAATTCTACTAAACTTAAGCACTTATCAGTAGAGCCTGTAGAGGCTGCAGAAAAATACTAGGTGGTGTGTTGCACCAAGAGGCCTGTTGAGGCTGTTTGTATCAAGGTTGATATAATGAAAATCCTACTGAAGGTAGGGACTGGATGTAGCCCTAAGGTTTAAAGGGTGAACCAGTATAAAAATACTTTGAGTATACTTCTTCTCTCCTTACACTCTTTACATTTGAAAGTTTCTAATTAATCACTCATAAGATAGTTCTCATAGTTGCATAACAAACTATTTTCAAACCTATCTAATACCTAAGTAAGTGTGACTTCCAAGAAGGTCTTTCAAAAGAAGAAAGACTATATTTTCTTAATACTAGACTCATTCAAATAACTGGTATTTTGCATACTATCTAATCTGTATATTTAAGCTTATAATATCAGCCAAGAAATCTCTCTTGAGCAGAATATATTAGAAGTAATTGCAGAAATTTAAAAAGGTCACAATTCAATCCCCTTCTTGTGACTACAATATTTACTTCAGAAAATAATGGCCTTGAGAGGGTGGGATTGACTTCCTTGGCCTACTTTTTCCTTGATGAATCAATAGAAAGTTTCCTCCTTCTCTTATCCCTTTCCTTTCTCTAGGTAGTCCCATCACAAAATCCATAACTATGCCCTCTCATTTCCACTTAGGGATCTCTAAGGGTTGAAGGGTTCCTGAAGGTTTCTGATGCTCTATTTTAACTTGCTGACACACAAGATACCTAGAAACAAATTTTGCTACCTCACCCTTCATACCTGACCACCAAAACATCCTCTTCAAGTCTGGATACATCTTGGTAGTACCAGGATGCACTATAAACTTGATCCTATGGGCTTCCTCTAGAATCTCCTGTCGATGACTACTCCCCTTAGGGACACGGACTTTCCCTTGGAAAAGATTATCCCATCACCGGACTCATAAAACCTTGGTTGTCCTTTCCTATCTTGGAGTTCTACATTTGAGTCTTGGGCTTATCTAGTCTAGGCTCTCAACTGACTAGATACCTCTATCCTATACAACCTCAGACTATCGGTCCCGAGACTAAAGTTGAGACTCAAGTCCCTAAACTCCTTCACCAATTCTAACTCATGCACCACCATCAATGATGGATAAATGGATTTCGTACTCAAGGTATCAGCCACCACATTGGCTTTGCCCGGGTTGTACTTCAACTTAAAATCATAGTCCTTAAAGAACTTCATCCACCTTCTTTATTTCTTGTTAAGCTCTTTTCTATCAAAGAGATACTTGAGGATCTTGTGGTCACTAAAAACCTCAAACTTCACTCTATACAGGTAATGTCTCCAAATCTTGAGGGCAAATACCACAACCTCTAACTCTAAGTCATGTGTGGGGTAGTTCTCCCCATGGGGTCTAAGTTGTCTAGAGGCATAGGCTACTACCCGCTTCCCCTACATCAACACACAACCCAATCTCTTACCTAATGCATCACAAAAAACCTCATGTTGTGGTCGGATCCGACAACACTAGCACTGGGAAGGTGGTCAACCTCTCTTTGAGCTCCAGGAAGCTCCTCTCGCACTTTGCATCTCACACGAAGGCTTGTCCCATCCGGGTCAACCTAGTGAGGGGCAATACTAGCTAGGAGAATCCCTTAATGAATCTCTGGTAGTATCCCGCCAGTCCTAGGAATCTTCCAATCTCTGTTATGGTCTTAGGTCTCTCTCACTCAAGGACGACTTCTATCTTACTCGGGTCAATTGACACACCCTCTCAGGAGATTCCATGCCTAAGAAATGGACCGTATCCATCCATAACTCGCACTTCTCAGGGTTGGCAAACAGTTTTTTCTCTCTCAAGAACCCCAACACTTTCCTCAAGTGTTGCCCATGCTCCTCTAAGATTTGGGAATATATAAGTATGTCATCGATGAACATAATGACAAACTTATCCAGGTAGGGCTAGAAAATCTGGTTCATGTAGTCCATAAACACGACCAGAGCATTGGTTAAGCCAAATGGCATCACTAAGTACTCATAATACTTATGTCTAGTCCTAAAGGCAGTTTTAGGAATATCCTCATTCCTATTCTTGATCCCGTGATAACCCGACCTCAAATCTATCTTAGAGAACACTGACGCTCCCCTAAGTTGAACCAACAGGTCATCAATCCTAGGTTATGGGTATTTTTTCTTAATGGTCACTTTGTTCAACTGCCTAAAGTCTACACACAACGCATACTCTCATTCTTCTTCTTGACCAAAAGCATTGGCGTCCCCCAAGGTGACACACTAAGTCGGATGAATTTCTTTTCTATCAACTCCTCTAATTGGCCCTTAAGCTCACTCAACTCTAGTGGTAACATCCTATAAGGTGCCTTGGATATAGGTTATGTATCGGGCACAAGATTTTTGAAAACTCAATCTCTTGGTGGTAGGGTAGTTACCTCACTAGGAAAACATCTTGAAACTCCCTACCATAGCTATACTGCTAAAGTCAGAACTAGTCCCTACAGTCGAGGAAAGCATTAAAATAAAACAACCACTCCCATTAGACAAGAATTTCATAAATTTGAGTGAAACTGGAAAGTAAAACAGGTGGTTTCTCCCTCGGAGGAAGAGGCAGAGTTGGAAAAACAATCACTTTATTGAAACAGTCAAGCATGACTTGTTTTGTGATAACCAATTCACGCCAAGAATCACATCAAGGCCTTTTAGGGGTAAACAAATTAAATCAACCTCAAAGGTCCTCCCTTGTATCAAAATAGGGCATTTTAAACACACAAGGGTAGTAGGGATTGACTCCTTGGCCGAGGTGATAACATTTAACTGGAAGGGTAAAGGGGGTGGCGTGCAAATCCAATTTCTTCACATAATCATATGAAATGAAAGAATGGGTTGCCCCAGAATCATACAATACAATTAAGGTACTATCTCTCAATGTACACGTACCTTGCATTAGATTATCGGTCTCAGCTGCCGCCTCGCCACTGAGGGGGAAGACCCTCCCGGTAGTTTGGGGTTTAGGGTTGTCCTTATTCTTCTTCGGGCACTCCCCCACAATGTGTCCGACTCCAGACAATAGAAACATTTTCTTTGTATGGCCAGACACTCTCCCCTGTGAGCCTTGTCACACTTGGGGAAAGTCGGAATCATCAGTACAGATGGAAGAGCAAGTTACTTCCCCTTCCTTCCCTGGCCAAAAGCCCTGGGGTTCCTCCCCACTAGTACCTCCTCCCTCTTACTCTTGTCGTCGGCTTGTTGGAGTGCTTCAGACTATTTCAACTTCTTCTCTACAATTAGGGTTAAGAAGTCCTTAATCTCAAATTCCCCAATATGGGCTTTGACGTTTGGCCTCAATTCGTCCTCCAAGTTAGAGCACTTTCATTCCTCATCGGGAACAGTCTACAAGAATCGGAAGTATTTGGCCAACTCGTTAAACTTAGCCACACATTGGCCCATTGTCATGCTCCCCTGTTTCAGTTGCAGAAACTATGACTCCTTCTGCTTCCTCACTGTGGTTGGGATGTACTTCTTAAGGAAAATGGCATGAAAGCCTGCCCATTGGGGGTCCTGGAGTAGCCATCTTGGGACTAGTTGCCTTCCACCAGTTCTCCGCCTCACCATAGAGTATATAGGCGGCGAATCCCACCTTCATGTCTTCCGAACACCTCATCACATCGAAAATCCGGTTGAGGTCATTGAGCCAGTTGGCAGCAACCTCCGGATCGTAGGGCCTAGAAAATTACGGAGGGCTATCTTTCCGGAACTCCGCCAATCCTTGGACAAATAGATCCACTGTGGGTGGGGGAGGTGTCTTCGTCGGTCGTCGGCGTAGCTCCTAAAGGACGATTGCGTTAGCTGCAGCTTGCTCATGGTTTGTCGCCACATGCTCACCTATCATGCTGGTAAGCATCTGAAGAGCTGCAACAATGGGATTCGTGTTTTGAGCTGGTGGTGGCATAGTGCCAAGGGGTCGACCTCTCTTGCCGCTAGCCATAATCCTGAACACATCATTTATTTGTAATTAATAGTTTATTTATTTTATTAATTTAATAATGTGATATAGGAATTAGGTTTATTTGTAATTAATAGTTTATTTGTAGTTAGTTTTTTTATTAATTTATTTTTTTATAATTAATAGTTTATTTGTAATTAATAGCTTTAATTACTTTGTTTGTAATTAGGTTTATTTATTTTATTAATTTATTAATGTGATATAGGAATTATTAGGTTTATTTGTAGTTAATAGTTTAATTAATTTATTTGTAATTAATTAAATTATTTATTATTTATTTTTTTATAGTAATTAGTAATTAGTTTTATTTGCAATTAATAGTTTAATTAATTTATTTGTAATTAATTAATTTATATAATTATTTATTTTTTAATAATTTCTATAGTAATTAGTAATTAGTTTTATTAGTAATTAGTATATTAGTAATTATTTTATTAATTAGTATATTGGCAATATGTAATTAGTAATTTTAATTTATATAATTATTTAATTATTATATAATATCTATAGTCATTAGTGTCTAGGATGCGTGGTAGAGGTGGAGAGAAAATCCCACCGAGTAGAGGGAGGTCCATCATTCCGGGCGAGCTACGTGCACAGGCAGCTCGCGCGATGCGGGAGAGAGCCAACCTCTCTCACTCACACTCTGATCAGATGTCGGAGCATCCATCTACTTCAGCGGCTCCGGCGGCCGCCATCCAGACTTCTTCTTCCCCTCCATCATCTGCTCCCCAGTTCGATGGTATGAGGTTCATCCCGACACCGGGATTAGTTCAGATGCCTCCAGCGCAGGAGGACGTTGTGCCCGCCCTAGACGCTGACGATGCTCAGGATGAGCTGGATATATAGGGACGCTGATCATGAGTCTGATGGGGAGCCAACTCGGTTACAGGATGTCGGCTCAAGCCGACCTCATGAGGTAGACGCTCAAGGTCGGGTTATTATCCGACCATTTGACAAGGGGTGAGTTTGTTTTTTTTTCTTCTTTAGAATTGATATTAATATTGAATCTTTAATTGTTTTAACTGTTAATATTGAATATTTTATTTTGCAGGTGGGTGCCTAACAACCCACCTATCGCAGTCATTGGTCATGTGATCCGTTCGCAGTTTCGGGGTCCTCACTACCTTTGGGAGGTCACCCCGAAGGATGTTAGGGACAGGTGATGGGAAGAGCTCACGGTAATTAAAAATCCTAACCACTTTAGTTTTTTTCTTAAGATATGTCAATTTGGCAGGATTTACCATATTTTTGTTTTGCAGAGCCGGGTTACTTGGGACCCTTCTAATGAGGCCCAAATCAAGAAGGTGTACAAGCAGAGGGTTGCTCGTCGCCTTCGAGATATGATGAACAAGGTTCGGAAGGCTGGGAAGAGGCCCACGTGGTGTGGTGAGGAGCCCTGGGAGGGTCTTTTGGCCTATTGGGACTCTGCGGAATTCAAGGGGAAGTCCGCTCGTAACAAGAGCAACCGAGCTTCTCAACGCGAGGGGCAGTCCACACCACGAGTCGTAGGGCCCACCATGAGGTGGCGTTGGATATGTTATGTATAAACAAACACTCTTCTATATTATGTTTCTATTTGTTGTTAAATTAATTAATTTGTGTAATTTTCCTGTGTAGCGACGACAGCTTGGGCAGAAGGTCGAGCTGGACGAGTTCTTTGCTACCACCCACGCCAAAAAGGGTGGTGGCTGGGTAGATGACCGAGCACGGTCCACGTATGTAAGTATTTTTTTGTAAGTGTTTTTTTATATAATTTTATATTTATGCAATTGAATATATAACTAATAACTAATTTTACTTTTACCTCAACAAACAAATTACAAAGAACGTCTGAGGGAGGTGGAGTCACAAATGGGGGACACCACCATGACTGATGCCTCCACCAGGCTGGAGATCTGGATGGATATTGCGGGTGGCAAGACCCGAGGTCGTTGTTATGGCATCGGGGACTTGGCCTGCAACATTCGTCCAGGTGTGACCAGCTTGACTGAAGAGTCTCAGGCTCATCCCGACGGGAGTACTGACGGGTCCGTAGAGTTGGAGGACGAATTAGGACGACTCCGACGATAGATGCAGCAATTGCTGGATGCTCATGCTACAGCTCAGGCTCAGGCACAATCGCACCCCTATTATGATGTCGTCCTGGATGACCTACCGTTGGATGATTAGGAGGAGCCGACCCCACCACAGCCCTAGCGTGCCGCCGCCATTGATTTCTTTTTCATTATGTTTTTTATGGTTTTATTGTATTTTTTTTAATAGATTATGTGTATATATTTTATATATATATGTTTTTTTATTTAGTATTATTTTTATAATTTTAAAATTAATAAATAATAAATTTAATAAATTATTAAAATAAAATAAATAATAATAAATTTAATTTTATAAAAAATTTACCTGTAGCGACGACCATGGCCGTCACTAAAGCCGTCTTTACATAAAAAAATTTAAGAAAAAACAATTATTCATAACGACGACCATGTTTTAGAGACGGCTTGATCGACGGCCAGGCCGACACCTAGCGACGACTCACTTTCCTCGTCGCTATTGTATTTACGACGAGCTCTGTAGCGACGTCCACGTGGTCGTCTCTACGCTATCGATACGTAACCTGTAGAGACGGCTTGTGTAGGGTCATCGCTAAATTGCGATTTTCAAATGAGATATTAATTCATAAAGGTTTTTTGTTATTGGGAAACGTGAGAAAATTGCTCTAACTCTTTCTTATAAGAGTTGGGAAACGTAAATTATAGAGATTTTATTTTTTACCAATAGAGATTTTGGATCTTTGCTACTAAATTAAATTGCTGATCAATCCATCACAAGTTATTCCTAATAAAAGCCCAATATATTATCCACTAATTAATAATATGAAATATAAAATTATTTCATAATTGATATTAACAATTTTAATTAAATATAATTCTAATTTATAATTAATATTAATCCATAATAATAATTAAAAAATAACTATAACACTCTTCCACTTGGGTAATGTTAGTCAATAAATTAAAAATACCAATGGTAGGTGCTCAATTTAAGTAAAATTCAATGATTAATTTGAGCACTTATCCATTGAAATTTGTTAATTTTGGCAGTCAACTCGCCCAACTTAAGAATATTTTGAATTCAACTGTTTATTTCGCGGAAATGTATATGTTAATGAAGTCATTTGATCTCATTTTTGTGAAATTTTCAAGTAATTAAAGATAATAGAAGGAAGAGGAATGAAAAGAACAAGTAAAATGGAGCAGAAGAAGAGAAAAGAGAAAGTGTTGACTTTCTCGCTCAGCTCGCGCTTGAGTGCAGCCTGAGCGAGAATTCAAAAACTGCACAAAAGCCTTTGTTTGTCTCTTGCTCAAACGCAACCTAAGCGAGCTTGAGTGAGAGTACATTTCCTTCAATCACAAAACAGTCAGAAAGACTTCTTCGTCATTCTGAACCGAAAGATTCCATTCTTAAAAAGTATGGGACGCGAACAGAAACAAACGGAAAGCTGCGGAAAGCTGATTTTCTTCATTTCTTCTCCAAATCCTTTGTGTGTAATGGCTACCATGAGCAGCTAATCTTCCTTTTTGGGATTGAATGTAATCGATTCGAACTCGGATGTATTCTGGTTATTTATATATATAGTATTTTTGTTTCTATTTTATATTGTTATTTCATTTTGTTCTTAATGTTATATTCTATCTGATCAATAGATTCCTGAATCCGATTTTTAGATTTAACTGGAAAGTATTTCTGGAAATCCGATCTAAATGAAAATAGTCGATTTATTGTAATGATAGGAATAGATTTCAATATGTCGATTACTTATATATAACACCTAAACATAATGTTGGATAATCTGTTAAATATATGAGTAATCGGTATTTAGGAGATTTATCTTGTGAATTTTATATCTGAGGAATCAATATAAATGATTTTTTGTGTGTTGCATCAATATCGTTAGTTGCAATTGTTGTTTGTTTATAAATTTACCAGAATACAGGTGAGTGGGATAGATGAAATTCAATCCCAGTTTCTCAAATCGAGTTCTCTCTAACTTTACTGCTGTCTTATCAAATTTATGCAATTTAGCTTAGTTTAATATCAAGTTCTCATGAACATAATCATTTTCCATGTATATACTTAATGGGTCTTATAACTGTGTGAAATTTAATTGAATTACTATTACTCGTGGGTACGACAACCCCTACTTAAAATCTACTATACTGTAGTTGACTTTGGTACTCTTGCCAAAGAATCAATTCGGTAAAAATATATATCAACTAACAATATACGAAATGCAAACATTAATCACAAAGATAGTATCCAATAAGAATATATGCCATGTGCTATTTCATAAAACGATGGATAAGAGAAATCATAATTCAATAAAAGTAAATATGCAATTCCAACAAATTAAATGGTCCAAGTATCTTAAAAACATTGTTGTTAAAACCAGACCGGACCGGACAGTCCGACCGGGAACCGGCCTGGTGACCGGTCCGTTCAACCCAAAAAACTGGAGGAGCTCAGAACCGGTCGAACCGGTCAAGAACCGGTGAAAACCGGTACCAGAAAATCGGTTGAACCGGTCCGATCCTTTTAAAAAAAATTCAATTTTTTTATTTTTTTATTTTTTTATTTAATCTAAAATATTTTAAAGATAAATAAAGACATATATTTAAGGATTACACATAGATATCTATTATTTTACTAATCATTATTAATTTTTTCTCTTATAATAAGGTCATTTATACTGATTTACAAATTTATATATCTTAATTTCTTATAATTTTGTGTTACTTTATTAATTAAATATTATATAATATTAAAAAAATATTTAATTAAAATCGGTTCAACCACGGTTGAACCATTGAATCGTGAATCGGTGTCTTCACCAGATCAATTACCGGTCCGATTTTTAAAACATTGCTTAAAAATGCTATAAAAGATATGAAAAACCTTTGGTTAGTGGATCAACCAATCATGCTCAATACATAGCACTGATAGCAGCAGTATTGTTGCAACTTATATCCTTCAACAACACTAACTACAAATCTGGTTCAAGAAGGTTGCAGTTAAGTTACAAGCCATCGAAGTTAAATTGCACCTGTTGATTAAGTTAATATATTTGGTTTTAATTAATTTTGAGAGAAAAATGTTTACTTTTGTACTTTTATATAATTTGATTTTGAATATAAACTTTTTTAAACACAAAAGATAATTAAAACATGATTTAGAAAATAGAAAATTCAAGCGAAGAATATTTTTGACTTTGTATTTGGTTCTTAACTCCAAATTCCCATATGCTCACTGCACAAACTATCGTGTATCAGTATTGTGAGCAAGGAAGCAGACATGTTAGATCGAACAGTCAACGTTTGCATGCAAGGTGAAAGCAGTTTCAGGGACACCGACAGGTTCTGTGTCCTTTTAGGAGCCAAGTCGATCAACCAAGCGTGCAAGCCAAAGCAATTGCTGGTTTAAATCCAAACTATATATTTGTTTCCCGAGAGTATAAAATCACAATGGAAATGTCAAACATGCATGCAGATTGTGTTCCCCTCGGAAATATACCAGGGGTGACCAGCGCTTATCTAGAAAACAAATTTTTTTTCCACTTCTATAAAACGTGCAGAATGAATATAAGGTAGTATTTAATTATAGGAATAATATATACTACTACCTTTCTTCTTATTTAATTATCCATTTTAAGAGAAAAAATTTATTTTTATTTAACTGTTCATATATAAACTCAATACAATAATAGGTACATATTTCTCTTTTTTTACCCTTATATTAATAAACGACCCACTAACCCTAAGGGATTGGTCAAGTGGAGCAAGACAGGGTATCGACAGGTTGCAGGTTTGAACCTACACTTGTCCCCTTGGGGTGAGGTAAAATGTAAGTACCTCTGTAAGCGCTCTTTGAGCCCGGAGGCTTTCCAGCCTTGAACCGGGGCACCATCCCCTCACCCTAAATTTTTATTTATAAAAAAAAAATAAATGACTCACTATTGAAAATTAATGAGACACAATAGTACTAAGAGAGATAAATGGTAAAATAGAAAATTTAAAATTTATTTTCATGAAAACAAGACTAATAATTGTATTCCTTGATGTGTATTTTTATCCAAATAAATAGTTAACTAGGAACGGAGGTTGTACTAGTTAGCTTCCTATATAAAAATTTGTTCCATTTGAATCCAAGATATTATTTGAGGGAAATCAAATATATATCATTTTAACTAATGATCCCACTAACGAGTGCCTCCGGGACACTGTTAAGAATGCATATATAGAAGATTTTTATTGAAAATCACGACATTAATTGCATCTGTAATATTAAATGTTACACACTCCAATAAAAACTTTCTATTTTTTATTTCTTAGCCAATGCTCTGGGACACTCGTTAGCTTTTTGGACTAATCATCAATTAATATGCAATTACTACTTTGATAAAATTTTCAATTACCGTTTTAATTAATCATAAGCTAATATGCAATCAAATATATATCATTTTAACTAATCATCAGCTTTTTTTTTGTATGAACAAGGGTATCCACCAGCGGATAGCTAGAGACTAATCCCTTTCGAGGCGTAGAGATTACCGAGGTGGGCTTTGCCTCTCCCAACAAAGTCTTTTCCATACACACCACTAGGGATCAAACCCCTATCAAGATGTTTAAAAGACCCAGCTATCTGCCAACTGTGTCGGGTCTTGTTAATTAGTAACTAATCATCAACTAATTCATATTTTTTTAGAATAATTTTAAATACTTTTTATTTTCTTAAGATATTCAGTACATTTAATTTTTTTATTTAATGAATACTATTTCTTTAATTAATGTAGAATGATTAATATATAGGAGAGGATATAACATTACTCTAGTTTTTTGTGGAAAATGCTAATGAGGTAGAGCACCGGCTGAGGAGTACTAAAAATGAATTTTTGATTGGAACGTATATATAAGATTTAATATTAATGATATAAATGCAATGAATGTTATGATTTTTAATATTAGTTCTATTCCTGCTTATCTGTCTTATTTAAAGATTATTTTATTTTTATTCGTCGGTCCTATTTAAAAGTTTAAGATAGTATTAATTACTTTTTTTACTTTGGCTCTTAACAAGCGAGATACTAAGTAGAATAATTAATGATTAAAATAGAGAGATACATGGCATATTAGTAAAACACATTAAGTTTAATATGAATTAACACATTTATTGCATTTCTTAATTTGTATGTTTTCTTGTAATTAGACATATCTATACAAACAAAGTTATAGTAATAATCTTCTACACCTTCGACCCTAATAATTGTTCCTATTTAACTGTCTACTTAGACAAAAAAAACATGCATACGTATAGATTAAGAAATGTAATCATTACTCTTGTTTTCATGAAAATAAATTTTAAATTTTCCATTTTATCCTTTATCTCTCTTAGTATTATTGGGTCTCATTAGTTTTCAATAGTAAACAATGAAGAAAAATGCAATTATTGCTACGTTAATTCGGTTAACAAGTGGACAATTAAATATGAACATTTTTTTTAAGTGGAGGGTGGACAGTTAAGTAGGAACAGGGGTAATATAAGAAGTTTTTAACTATCACAAGGATTAAGGAAGTTGGTTACTTCCTCCGGTCTTATTTATAAGACAATTCAAACAAAAACACACATATTAAGAAATTGATTTTTAAGAAATTACTCTACAAGATTACAAGTTAATCCCTATTTAAAATTGAACTCCACTACCATGATAATTGTGTCACTTTAAAACTTTTAATGGTCAACAAGGGCAAATATCATGAGAAAAATAATAAATGCTTCTAGATTTGTGTACTTTGTCCTATAAATAGGACCATGGAAAAACTTCAAACATTATCTTATAAATAGGACCGAATGGAGTATTTTAGTTGAGATTGCAATAAATTTGTCATAAATATGTATCATTTTTCCAAAATTGCCCTTGCATTTATTGAGACTCATTATCTTTCTCTTTCCATCTAATTACTCCATTAATTGTCTCATACTCTCTCTATTAATTTTTTTTTTTATTTTTACCATAGGTATCCCCTATTACCAAGAGTAATCCTATTTGGGCCTTAATCACAATTAAAGTTTCACCCCCTTCCTAACAGTGTGTTTAATACTCTCTCTATTAATTGATTACTCACCTATCTCCACCAAGAAGGATATTATTGGCAAAAAATAATTAATACAATAGGCAATTTGAAAATGTTCTTATAATTAGAACCGGGGGATATTTGTGATCCGATTGGTTTACAGTTGAGTAGAATTGATTTTTAATAGATTTATAGAAACAATGACAAAAAAGGAATAATGCACAATTTACGAAATATATTAGGTGAAAGTGATTTAAAATCAATTTCCCAATTTGATTTTGACTATTCCCAACTGGGAATCAAACAAGTACTTATTTGATGGGGAATGCTAATGAAATGGCACTTATTAAGGAAATGCAAATAAACCTTTTTTTACTGGGATGTGTAATATTTAATATTATAATTACAATTAATAACGTTATTTCAAATAAAAATATTCTATTTATGGTTACTTAATTAGTGTCTTTAGAACACTAGTTAGCGCGGGACAATTTTTTTAGTTAATCATGAGGTATTAATTGTATTTAATAAATTCAAAATAACCTCTATTTTCAAGTAATGCAACAGTATAATTTTTTCCTCACAACTATTGTTTCTCCCCACTGGGGATACAAGGTAGTATCTGCTTCGTGTGAATGGGAATTGTGATAAGTTGGTAACGAGAGAACAATTAGTAGTCTTCAAGAGTCAAGACTTCAACTTCGATGATTGACTTTGTGACATTAATTCTCCCTGGGTTGGTGAACATGTTAAGTTTTTTACATAAAATTAGGAAGAATTAGTAGTATCATTTGAATTAATGTAATACTTATACTCTCATAGGAAGTATAATTATGTATCAAAATAAGTTAAATAGCAAAAATAATTTAGTCAAATGAATACTTTTAACGAGGCAACCGATTTTGCAAGCTAGAGATACATTTATTCACAATTTTTTTTTTTAAAAAAGTATATAAATGTAGCATCTACATTACCACCCCACCCCACCCCACCCCACCCCCTTCTTTTTATTTTTTTAAATGATACATCATTATCAAACACTAAATATTATAATATAATGCATATTTTTAACCAAACAACAATTTTCATAAAATTTTATATTAAATTTCCTCAACCTTTTTCCCAAGTGATTTCTTGTCTCCTTCAACTTTATTGGGTTTGCATCATTGAATTTCTCCACATCCTTAATTTAACTCTTCACCTAACTCTTTCATTGTGACTAGGCCATTTTGTTAAGTCTCTTTTGTTAAGTCTCTGACTATACCTTTATGCCTCCTTCACCACTCAGTTGTCTATAATTAATAACCTAACTCTTTCTATACCTTACCTGACTGAGATCATATATCCTTTCTTCAATTCCACCTCTCATCATGACCAATTCCTACAGCTCCTCCAATGAGTTCAACTTTTTGTTGGACCTCAATTCTCCATGTCTTCTCCCTTCTTATTCTTCTTCTTCATCTTATTCCAACCCACCATTCCATTTTCCTTCTAGTTATCATAACTGCACAAGTCACATAACTCCTCTAAGAAAACCCCTTCCTGATCTCCTTCATCAAAGCCCTACAAGACATGAAGATCTTGAATCTTCATTTAGTACCATGGAAATTAAAAAGAAGGAGAAAGATCAGCAAAGTATATCATCTAACTCTTTGGATGAGGACGAGGCTGTAACGGTGGCTTTACACTTAGGGCTTCCAGCAGCTGATTTAGCTTACTCCTCACAGAAAGAAGAAAAAGTGAGTGTTGGTTCCTCTGAGTGTTTGTCAAATAGATCAATTAACAGAGGACAATATTGGATCCCCACTTCTACTCAGATTCTTATTGGTCCAACACACTTCTCATGCCCCCTTTGTTTCAAGACCTTCAACAGATACAACAACATGCAGGTTTGTGGCCTTTGGTCGTCCTTTTAATTTCATGATGATCAATTCCCTCCAGTGCAAATAATATAATGAAAGAAAGAAAGAAAAAAAAGAGATTGTTTTCCTTTTCCATTTCTTTGCTATACCCTACTTTCTCAGATCTTTTTCTTTTTTTTTTTCTAAAAAAACAAAAAATTGCCTTAAAAGAAAAAGCTTAATTACTAGCTTATGTGCATCCATTAGTTGAACAACTCTTCTTTTGTGTATAGTCTGACTTCAAATTCATCAAAGGAGCGTGATTTGTCTGAGTGTGTGTATGTAATTTAGGGTTTTTGATCCCTTTACCTAATAAATAAAATGGCACATTTCTTTTCCTTTTATTTGAGCTCCTCCCACTCCATCTAAGATAATTAAGTATCCCTGTATATATGAATCAATTCTATCCCTTTTAGCACCTTCAAAGATTTGGTAATAACTAGAAAATGGCAAGAGTGTCTAAAACTGAATATCTTGTTTTTCTCTAGCTAGACTATGCTAATTAAATCTTATTTTATGCCTATAAACAATTCAAATACCGACATGATGAGGAAATATAAATTAAAACAACATGAATTAAGTTTCACAATAATGGGTATCAATAACTGTACAATATTCTCTTGCTGGGCTCCTAAACTTTTTATTTAATAGGATGCCCTACTATCACCGATTTCTTTAATATATCCTAGAAAATGGATGATGAAGAAGTACTGAAAAATTAATGTTGAAAACTAGACCGACATAAATAATTCAAAATCTTTACAAAACTACATGCAACAACTTAAAAGAAAGTAAATTCTTTTTCACAATGAGGCTCTACTTAATTTGGACTATTGATAGTTAATTACCAATGATTTATAGCCTGTTACGTCAAAATCACGTTTCAAACGTGCATTCGGGTCAATGCTATCCGAGCTAACGTTATCTGTGGTGTTGACCCGTATCTATGTTTGAAACGTGATTTTTGTATAATTCTAAACACACGCTTACTCCTTCATGCGTGAGGGTGAGTGCCTTGTTCATTTCCCTTTTCAACTAATTATATTATTTGATCTTCTTACACATGACATTGCTGAAAAAATCTACAGATGCATATGTGGGGGCATGGATCTCAGTATAGAAAGGGACCAGAGTCTCTAAGGGGAACACAGCCAACAGCTATGCTTAAACTCCCTTGTTTTTGCTGTGCACCTGGATGTAAGAACAACATTGACCATCCAAGAGCAAAACCACTCAAAGACTTCAGAACACTTCAAACACATTACAAGAGAAAGCATGGAACGAAACCTTTCATGTGTAGAAAATGTTGCAAATCATTTGCTGTGAGAGGTGATTGGAGGACTCATGAAAAAAACTGTGGGAAGCTCTGGTATTGTTCTTGTGGGTCTGATTTTAAGCATAAAAGATCACTTAAAGATCATATCAAGGCATTTGGACATGGACATACATGCTATGGAATTGATTGTCTTGATCAATATGATGAAGCAGGCTCTGAAATTGAACAAGAAAATTAATCTTTGTGGTCATAGTTAATGGGATCGATGATGTCAACTCCATAAAGACCATTTGTAGTTTCTCAGATTTTCTTATCAGTTTCCTTAAGTCTTGGTGTTGCCTATATATATTAGATAATATTCTTGTTATATATGTCATTTTGGTTTTGGACCTCTCCCTCTCCCCCTCTCTCTCTCTATATATATAATCATGTAGAAGCAATATGTATTCAGGGATTCAATGTTATTAATTGTCAATGATGGAGATTCTTATATTACAACGGATAATATAATGTTCGGATAGGTGTATTATATGTAGGAGTGGGAACATGTCAGGCCGCTCGTTAGGAGCCTACTACCCGGCCTTCATCAGGCTCAGGCCAGACCAGGCCAATTTATTAAATAGAGCAGGCCAAGACTTTTTCAAAAGCCTATATAGCAAAACAGACCAGGTTTCGGGCCATCGAAAAAGCCTTTTGAGCCTATCAGACCGGTCTATTTAACCAAATATAAATAAAATACTAATATTTTTTATATTGCTATTATTATTATAAAGATTTTTTATTATTTTTCCTTATAATTATATACTTATTAGCTTGTATAAACATTTAAGTATGTTAAAAACTTGAGTCTATCAGTCTATTCATATATATGCTTATGATATATTCAAGTACCTTACTATAAAACAGACTTTTAAACAGGCTTTCAGGCCATGTCAGGCTTTAAATAGGCCAGACTCAGACCATAAAATAAAGCCTATGTCAGGTAAACAGGTTAGGTTCAGCCCTGGATTTAAGGCTCAGGCCAGGCTCGGACCTTGGAAAACCTAGCTCGACTCAGCCTATTCTCATCCCTAATTATGTGGTGTTCACTATTAGTCATTAATGATACGTGGACACCCCATAATTTAACACCTATTATCTTTTTTTTTTTGTCACATCATATCACTTAACATATTTACAACTCATTTCTCTCTTATTCTTATCTATTGAACCCTAACATTATCCATTGTAATATAAAAATCTCCATTTAGACCTTTTTAAAGTGAATATTCTTTTGGTGTCAAAATAATTCAATCATAATTTTTTTCACACTCATATTTTATACATTCATTTTTATACCATTTTTTCTCTTTCTTTTTTTTTCATCATATCAATTATGTTTTTTTTTTCTATCATTCTCTTTTAATTTCCTCTCCTTAGACAATTACATGGAAAGGTGCACACGTGAGAGATATAAAATTAATCATGAGCTTTTATCATATACTAGTATAGCTTTAGTTTTTTAGAAAAAACTGAGTGCCAATATGACATTAAAATTTTAAAAAATTAAATCATCGAGAGTTTGATTTTAAGTTTATAAAAACCTTCGGCTGAAACTTTGTATGGATAGTTTTGGTAAAAATATAATCATAAATTTATTGCAGGGTGCAAATACAGTTTCTCGGAAGCTTTTGAACCTGTCTTGGGTCAGCTGGTATGATGCTGCCAACCCTCTTTTGTTGTGTCCTGCATGATGGATGGACAAATCAAATACTATGTTTTTAGACTCACCATAATGATTTCTATGGAAATGCATGATTAATTAGCTTTTTGAAGACAAGCTTTTTCTAATTATCTTCATTAAATTTTTTAAAAGGAAAATAAATAAGGAAATTAATTAACGCAATCATGATAAGATTTATAACAGAAAGCACCCAATTCCTAATCTAACAAAGTAGCGGAAATTGGGGTGGATCGAGATGGCAGATTTGTTGACCAGAGAGATGCATGAAATGTCATTTCAAAGTAGCGCATATGCAGAGTTTGAATCGTTTCTCAACTTCACTTCAATCGCTGACTCACTATCTCAACCAACAAAATCGGGACTGCACGTTCCTTGTCCTCTCTCTCTCACTCTTCTGCTTTTTCCCTTTTGGGTAAAATCTCTTTCAAGTTTCAACCTTTTACCCTTCGACTCGACTTCAACATGCTAAATAAATTAAACAGTAAAAACGATAGGGCCACTTTATATACTTTATAGTTATTAACTTGTTATAATAAAAAAAAAAAACAGTAAAACGATAGCTAATTATGTGATTCAATTCTTTCCTTGGTATCCAGTGTAACGTCAATCTGTCACGACATCCCTCAACCTGTCAACATAAGAAAAGAGAGATGTGATGGAACATTGTAGACTTTATTCAGTTTTTTTTTTCTTCCACTTTTGATGTGAATTTGGATGGAAAATGTATTCGCGTGAAAATAAAACTACAGTGGATTATTCGTCATCCACATGTACTGAATGCTGATAAAAATGTAGGTTTCTGCGGTTATATTTTTGGATTTGGCTTGTTACTGCAACTTTCTCCTGTTTATCTCCAATGATGTATAGAATATGACAAATTAAGGGGTACCATTAATTGCGAATAAAGTTCATGTTTTATTTTATCCATCCAACTTGCTTGCTAGCTAGCAGCGGAGTTATATAGTACTGAGCAAGGCTGTAGATCTACGAATAAGTTATCTATTATTGTAACAGTGTCATTATTGTCATATGGTAGGCAGGGGCGGCCCAAAATGTAATGAAACTTCAAATAAACATTTATTTTGGGGTCTTTTTAAATATATGAGTTCAAAAAAAGGGTTTTAAAAGTTAAAATTCATTTAATAAGGATTGAACGAAAAATCAATTTCTAAACCAATGAACTAGGCCTAATTATAATAATATTTTAATATTTTATATAAATGATGTTACTAACAATCGGGGGCCTAAAGCAAGGTTGAGTAGCCTTACCCTTAGGTCGGCCCTGCAAGAAAGGTCTTCCCTCCCCTAATCTCCCCTCCTTGAACCAAACATATCATCTCACCTCCCCTCCCCTCCAATCCCTTCCCCTCATTTGAAAAGAGAGTCTAAGGGTATGTTTGTGAGTTGAGTTTTGGAGGGAAAGGGAGGGAAGGGAAAGGTTTATTGGAAGCCTTTCCCCCCTTTGTGTTTGGGAGTTTGATTCTCTCAAATGCATTTTACAAAGTATTCCCCTCCTCTACTCCCCCTCCATTTCCCCTCCAAACATTTCTTTCCCCTCCCCTCTAAACTCACAAACACACCCTAAGTGATTTATGATCCCTCTAAATAAAGCTTCATCTAGAAACTTGAAGTTACTCCCTCATTTCTGCAGAGACCATGATGGTGTCATTCGATGCACGGGCCCATTGAGGGGGTGCAACCTAGGGGCGAATATTGATGCACGGGCCCATTGAGGGGGTGCAACCTAGGGTTGAATGTCGTTATGCGGACCCATTGAAGGGGTACAACCTACCGGCCAAGAGAGGGCGTGAAGGGTAGAGCCATCATTGGTAACAACTAGGGAGATTGATGAGGTGCACCCATTGTGCGGAGTTCCGAGTCATGATCCTTGGGATGAGGTTTGGTGTACATGATGATAGAGTGAGCCTGCATTGTATTTTATGATGAAATTGAAATATGATATGATGATATGAGTATTATGTGTTGAGTGTGGAGAATGTGTGTTCTTGATGATTTGCGAGTGTGACTTATAAACTGGTGATGAGATAATATATTTGCTAATAAGAGTATGAGATGATATGAGTATGATATTATTTGATGATGATGATGATTATATGAGGGTGAGGATAGGGTAGCCTTCTGTGTGCATGTATGAGTTGGTATTCTTTTCCTCGCCATTTTCTCTGTGGTTTATTTACAGGCGATGATGATGGCACATCAGGTGCCGAGTATTGAATTGAATGGGTGTCGCTCTGAGACTTGTGACATCAGGGCTTAGTAATAGGGGTTTTATTTTATGTTATTAAGAAGAGATTATGAAAACTATTTTAAGTGCCTTACATGGCCAATAAGGATGTTTTGATGTTGATATTTGAGATTTTGATGTTTTAATTACTTTGAAAACAGTTGACCTTAATTTCTATTTTAATTCAGTTGCTTTGAATCAATGACATTTTGTAGAAAGAGAATGTGAACCTTTTTACCCGATGTGGTTTGTAAATGTCCTAAATCTTTCTATTTGATGAATGTATAAGAGATTGGGGTAGAAGGGTGTCACAGGATCAGGCAGGAGGATCCTCTTTCTCCTTATCTCTTTGGGTTATGCATGGAATGGCTTGGCCACTTGATTGATGAGGCTCGTGTTGATCGTAGATGGTTACTGATTACGTTGAGTAAGGGTGGCCTTCCTATCACTCACCTCTTCTTTACGGACGATCTCCTCCTATTTGTTAAGGCTTCCATGTCTCAACTAGATACTATGTTGGACTGTTTGGATATTTTTTGTAATGCATCCGGTGAGAAGGTGAGTGCTGCTTGTAGAAACAAACAGGGAAACAATAGAAGGGGGTTGAATAGTGTTTCAACAAAACTTTAACATTTTTTGAAACCTTTTAGTAAACAGGGAGTTTATGTAAAACCTTTCAGATGAAATACAACAATCTGAAATTTAAAAGCTGAGTCTGAAGATCATTCAAATTGATAAACTTGTTTTCTGGAAAACTTAGTTTACGTTAAAGCTTTTATATGAGCCAATTCAATTCCCTTCTCGTTAGCTTTAAACTGAATTTAAATAGTTCAGAGAATAGAAAACTTAGCCAAAGGATTTATCCTGGTTCACTCACAACCACAGTGAGCTACGTCCAGTCCCAGAGCAAAACACAACACCTAGATTTTCAATAATCTTTAGAAGATTACAAGTATTATTTTCTGTCAAGCCTCTTCAGGCTCTACAACAACAAGTATTCTTTCTCAACAAGCCTCTTCAGGCTCAACAACAAAGTATTGTTTAACAAACAAGCCTCTCCAGACTCAACACCCAAGTGTTTAAGAATGAAATATTTTGTTCAAGCTAAGGAACTATAAACAATTCAGAGCTTAACTAAATGATGTACAAATAAACTGAGTAAGACTCGGGATATGAAAGTTATTGTACAAGAATGAGTTTATCAGAGTGTTTTACAGCGTAAAACTTGCAACGTAATGGCTCTTTCTTTCTCAGATTGTTCTCTATCATGCAAGGACGTGCATGAAGCTATTTATACTTTGCTTGAGATGAAGTCCGTTAAAATCATCGTTGAGAGATATCATTTAATGCTATTAATCCCGTTGTGAAACAGCTTCGGATAGCTTCTGACAAAGTACAAGGTAGATGGTGCAGTACTGTCTCTGTTCTGAGCACTGTAAAGACTGCATTGCAAAAATTTCCTTTCTGGTGCAAGTATTTCAAATATGCAGGAAAGTCTCTGAGCAGCTTGTCTTAATAAGGTTAGACCAAAGACTTGTTTTAGAAGGCATTGAACTGACTTAAGCTTTTATCAGAGATATTCAGAGGGCTTCACTCTTCAAATGGTTTCTGACCTCAGACATATTGCCATGTCACACGTCTTCAGATGGTCTTCTTGTTTCTAGATGATATCATGCTTCAGATGAATGAATCACTTCAGATGATCCTATTTCTTCAGACAGTAGATCATTTCAAATGGTCATCTTGCTGAAACATGAAAAAACACATTAAAAGCATAGGCAATTGTTTACAGTAGATACTTTAACAGAATTCGTTACTCATTAAAATTTAGGAAAATGAGACTCAATCATTATTAAATACTCAATGATATTTTTGAGTCTCAACATTGCTAAGACTCATCTCTTTGTGTCTATGAATGTCAATCATTTTAGAGCTAGAGAATTGTGTACTAGGTCCAGTTTTCAGCTTTTTGCGGACCTTGGAAAATATTTAGGGACCCCCAATTTTGCATGCTTGACAAAGAAAAAGGACGTATGATTATATTCTTCAGCATGTGCAGCGAAAACTTGGTATGTGAAAGGTTGAATCTTTATCTTTTTCTGGGCGTATTACTTTAGCCCAAACTGTTTTAGTTGCTTTACCTACCTACACTATGCAATCCACTTTACATTCAAAAGGGGTGTGCAAGAGAATTGAGCAATACTGTCGTAGTTTTATTTGGGGTGATAAACCTTCAAATAAAGTTTGGCACTCGGTCCCCTGGGATGGATTCTCTATTCCTAAAAGCTCAGGTGGTTGGGGTTTCAAAGTTGATGGCACCTGTCAGTAGGAACTCTGGGCTGACAGCCGGAGGCTAGGATTAAGCATGGAGCTGCTAGAATTGCTTGGAGCTGAACCAAGCATGAGTCATCCTCAACAAAGTCAACCCTTTTACCATTGACCTTGAAGTCAAAGTCAACATTTCAAGACTCAATTTAATTAGGATTTTAATTTTTAGGAATTAATAATTTAATTAGGAAATTAAGATGTAATTAGGACATGGATGTAATTTCCCCCTTTTCTCCTTAAGTTGGGCGTTAAATGTGGGGTTTATTGGCTTAAGACTTAGCTTAGCTATAAGTCTTGAGGTCATGGGTTCAAGACCCACTAGGATAGCTTTCCTACCATCTTTTATTTTTCCCCATTTATTTCCCCAAGTAGCCGCCCCCTCCCTCTCCTATATATAGGAGCCCCCACTCTTTGTATTTCACAACTTTGATGAATTAGTAAAGGCATTATGCCCATTTTTCTCCTCAAGTGTGAGTTGAGAGTAGGCTTGATGGTTCTTGCTTAAACCAACTTGAGACTTATCTGGTTCTCCTGAATCAGTGGCGTCTATCGATTGGACTTATCTACTGTGGGTGGATTCCTGCTTCAGTGGCGTCCCAACCATCTCTTTCTCTTCCACTTTTTCTTTCACTTTCCCTTATTTTCTTGCATTTTCTCATGCTTTCTTGTTGCTGTTCCAGCCGCATTTTAGCTTGTTTTTCATGATTCTAACCGGTTGTCTTGCTCAATTCTAGATCGACAACTATCCTGCTATCAATTGGTCATCAGAGCTTGTTGAATTTGAGCAAATTTGGAGCTGTTTGGGGGCTATTTTGGCGCAGCCTACTGCACCTCTTTTATGCAGAATTTCATCATTTTAGTGTAATTCCATCTCTCTTTTTCAATTGTAATTGGACTTGGACTGTTTCCCGGGGCCGAGGTGCCTTTCTGCTGTTGTCATCATTGTTTGTTTGCTTGTTGATTGCTTGAATTCTTGCTAGTATGGGGCTGTTTTTGGGCCGCTAATCCCAACCCTTAGGTGTTTGATTAATTGCCTATTCCAATTGCTCATACTTGTTCTTGAGTGATTCTTGAAATTAACTGCTATAAACTGCTTGTTTGTTGGTGAAGTGTGGTAAGAGGAGGCATTGTTGTCTTCATTTTTCCAAAGATCGTTCACCTACATTTCTCCCCTTCACCATTACTTGTTCATCCCCCATATTCATCTCTTTACTTTCCGCTTTTTAATTTTCCGCCATTTAATTTTCGCTTCTCCCCATCCTTTTAATTTCTGCTCTCCTCTTTACATTCTGCCATTTACATTTCTGTCCTCCCCATCCTTTTTGTTTCTGTTTCCCCCTTTACTTTCAGTCATTTATTTTCAGTCATCCCCATCCTTTTACTTTCTGCCATCCCCTTCTATTTTCTGCCATTTACTTTCTGCAATTTACATTTCTGTCCTCCCCATCCTTTTAATTTCAGTTTTCCCCTTTTAATTTCGTGCCATTTATTTTGCACAATTTTCCTCTTATTCTTTTTTTTGCCAATTTATGCGCATTGTTCTGGCTTTGTGTTGTTCAATTTTCTGCTCCTGTTATGTCTGTCTGTTTGGCATTCTGATTGCAAATTTGGATTGACTGCTATCTCTACCTTGGACTTTCTCTGTTTGATTGTGCAAAATGCTCACCTATAGGCTCTTTTTTTGGTTCATTGTATTGGAAGAAGATCAACAAATCCCAATTGTTGATTTTCCTTCAAATTTTAATTCCAATCTTAAAATTGAACCAAGCGTGTTTCTGTGACCGTACCGCTTTTGTATAATCAACAAGAAAGTGCTAAGCAATTTTTTTGGACATTTTTGAAATCAGTTGTCATTACGTTTTCACAGTTTTTAGAAATCAGTTTATTCATTATTTTTGTTTTTCTGGTACCACTTGGACCAGTTTACTGTCAGAAAATTTTAAAAAAATTACAGTAGTTACAGTTTATTTTCTTTTCATTGTGTACAAATTTCTGTAATTTTCTGTTGGGGAAAAGGACAAAAAAGAAAGGAAATGCAAGAAAAATACAAAAAGTGTATACGTGCCAAAAATACAAAAAAGATTTAAAAAGCAAAAAGGGTGCAAAAGTCAACTACAAGGGAAAAAGTCAAAAAGACGCCCAAAATTCAAAAAAAAATCAAAAAAATTCAGAAAAATCAAAGAAAAACAAAAGAAAGTATCCCAACAATACAGTTGACAGTTTTACTGTAATTTTCTCTTCCATTTTCCTGTATACTGTAATTGAGTTGTATTTGTTGTTTTTCTAAAAACAACAAAATTTTGGCAACTTTTTTCAAAAATCACCAAAAACAATTCTCTTTGCAATTTCTTCCGTCTTGTCTTGTTTGCTTTCTACTCTTGTGTATAAGCGTTTTTGAGTGCTTGCTTTTTTTGTTTGTCATATCAATTCCTTGTTTTGTCTTAGGATTTTCCAATCTTCCTTTAGTAGGTATTTTCTTTGTCAGTGCACTTCTATTTGGGAAGGGTTAAGACTTAGTCTCGATGTTGGTCTTTGCAAGATCTAACCAACCTCAACCGAGTAGAAGAGGCAAGAGAATCTCATTATAGAAAAAGCCTAAAAAGAGAGATAAACACGAGTATTGCATTCCATTGAGTGTAAACACTTAATGAGTGGAAAGGTCCAAATTCTTAAAAATTAAAAACTTAAAAACAATGGGTAGTAGGAACTCACCACCTCCTTCACCTAGAACTTTGAGGTATAGGGCCGAGTTGCAAATGCAATTCAAGATATGGCCAGAATGATGAGGCATGAGATGAGTGAACTTAGGAGGGAACCAAGTGGGAATAGGAGAGAGAGAAGACACTCTTCTCGTGAAGGAGGAAGTGAGAGTAGATGTAGCATTGTAAGGAGTGAAGATAGGTACCATGCTGACAGTAGTGAGGGAGAGATACACTCTAGCCATACCTATAGGAGAAGGGAAAGGGAAAGAGAGCATAGGAGGCCTAGGAGGCGTGAGGAACCTAGGGGGTTTAGAGAAGACTGCTATGAGGAAACACCTAAAAGGGAAAGAGAGGAGTATTATGAAGAAAACCCTAGGAGGCATAGGAGGGAGCATAGGAGAGAAGAAGAGCCTAGGAGGGAACAAGGGTTCAAGGGGGTAAAAATAGAAGTCCTAACCTTTAATGGAAGGAATGATGTAGAACAATACCTAGAGTGGGAACTTAAAATTGAACAAATCTTTAGTTGTCATAGGTATAGGGAAGAAGAAACGGTTAAGATTGCCTCTTTGAATTTAAGAATTATGCCTTAGTTTGGTGGCATCAACTTCAAGCTGGTAGAAGAAGGTGCAATGCTCCTTTGGTTTCCTCTTCGGAGGAAATGAAGTCCATCATGAGAAAGAGGTTCATACCTCAACATTACACTAGGGAGTTGCAAATCAAACTCCAAACTCCTAAGCAAGGTTCTAGGAGTGTAGATGAATACTTTAAAGAAATGGAACTTGCTTTAATAAGGGCCAACATAGTTGAGGACAGTGAAGCAACTATGGCTAGGTTATCAATGGACTTAATTTCGACATAAGGGACATAGTGGAGTTGCATCCTTATGTTGAAATGGAGGACTTGGTACACCAAGCCATTAAAATTGAAACTCAACTAAAAAGAAAGGGTAGCTATAAAAGAAGTAACACTAGTTATACAACTAGGTTAAAAGAAACCTTGAGGAAAGATGAGGGAAAGAGCCAAAAGAAGGAAGAACCTAAGGGTTCTAGGGTTACTTCTAACCCCACTCCTTCTACTAAAAAGGAGGATCCCTCTACTTCCACAAGAAACATCAAATGTTTCAAGTGTGATGGTAAGGGACACATAGCTTCCCAATGCCCAAATAGGAAGGCGATGTTGGTTAAGGAAATTGGAGAATACACTAGTGCAAGTGATAATGAACAAAGTGAAGATGAAGAAAAAGAAACTAGTGAAGAAGAAAATGAGATTAAGAAAGAGGTATATAGGGCCGAAGGTAAACTATGCATGGTTAGAAGGTCCTTAGGAAATCAAATAATTAGAGACGGTGAACAAAGGCAAACTGTCTTCCACACTAGATGCATGGTAGAGGGACGCATTTGTTCCCTAATTGTTGATAGTGGAAGTTGCACTAACATTGCAAGTGCAAGGATGGTAGAAAAACTTGGTTTATCTACCACTCCCCACCCCAGACCATATAACACTCGCGTTTTTACCGTTTTGCCGTATTGTGTGTTTTATTGAATTTTGAGTGATTAAAATTATTTTTAATCATCAAATTTTATATTTTTGGGTTTAGGAATGAATTTCCTATTTTTCTAGAATTTTTGGGGATTTTGGAATTTTTCTGTGAAAAATGACCTTTTTGCCCCTGCTGTCTTTTGAACCGGGCCCGAATATTCTTGATCAGGGCCAGAAAAATTGCACAAACCCTCCCTTGACTTCTCTTGCAAGCCGTGCATGTGGAGAGCCATGCATGGAAGCCACTTGTCTTTTCTTTCTTTTTCTCCAAGACAAGTAGCCTTTATGGCATTTAAAACTCCAAAACTCACATTTTCTCTTTCTTTCCCACACATGCAAAGCTTAGTTTTTTCTCTCATTTCTCTTTTTCTCTTCTTCCCTTGGCCGTGGGCTTTCTCCCATTTCTCTCCCAAAATTTTTCAATCTCCATTAAACACTTCAAGCCAAGGTTCCATCTTTGAACCAAAGCTTTAAACACCAAGCCTCCAAGCCTTGAAAGTTCGAGTTTGGTGATCAAAGGAGGGATCTTTGGAGCTGTTTTCTGAGTTGTTGCTGCACCTTATTCTTGAGGAAATTCCTTAGGTAAAGGGGGGGAGAACTTGAACTCTAATAGGATTGGTGACTAGAGTCAAGGGTTGCCCTTGATCCTTGTCTTTGATCTTGTTTTTCTCTTGAAAAATGGATTGTTGGAACCTATCTCTTGGGAGATAAGGTTCGGCTATTTCATTATAGCCTTGCATGGTGTTTTTAATTTGTCGTTGATGCTTGAAAAATTCTTGGATGATGTTTTGGGTTACATGCAAACCATGTTTTTGTTTGAAAAAAATTCTCTCTTTTTCTCCCTATATGGTTCGGCTATTTTGAAATAAAAGGGCTGCATGTTTCTAAAATTTTAATTGATGATGGAAATGTGTTCTGATGATGGATCTATGAACATGCATGAGGCTGTTTGGAATTATGAATTTGTTTTGGATGTTTGATTCTTGAAAAATGGTGTTTATGAGCTTAGAAGTAAAGTTATGAACTTGAATGTGTGTATGGATGATTTTGGATAAATTAGCATGATATTGGTTGTTGATAATGCTTGTTGATGATGGTGTTGAAATTTGGTAAAGTTTGGATGTTGTTGGAAAAATTGGTGTTTTGGTGAACATTCAAGGTGTTCTTGATGTTCTTGAGGTTGTTCTTGATGAAACTCATCAAGAATTCATTTTGATCTTAAAAGGGTCAAGTGAAGTTGAAAAACATGTTTTTGGGCCTTAATAGTCTAATAGGTTAAAACACTAAATTTACAAAAAAGGATTTTTAATTAAATAATAAATTTTGGAAAATACCAAAAGAATTAAATTCGAATTTCAAGTGTAATCCAAATAAAAGTCATCACAAAAGTCAACATTTTGACTTGTCATGTGTAAAAATGGGCTCCTAAGAGTCATTCAACCTTTGTGCCCTTGGTTCAGGCCCAAAATCCTCAAAAAGAGAGTCAAAGACTCATTAAAAGTCAACCAAAAAAATTTATGAAATTGGGCATAGATTAGAGTTGGACTTCAACTCCAATCCACCATTTAAAATTAAAGCTTAAAATTTAAATTAGTGGGCTTAGCTAATTTAATTATCTAAGTTAATTAATCTAATTCAGTTAAGTTAATTAAGTAAAGAATAATTAATTAACCTTAAGGAAGACTAATTTTTCACTAATTACTAATAAGGCATTAATTAAGTAATTAAACCTTAATGATGAGTAAGAATTTATTAATTATGATTAACCTTAATAAAATGAAATTAAAAAACTTAATCCTAGATTAAGGAAGAGATTAGGATTGATTATGAAGACTAATTACAATTAAGTGTTAAACCTAATCTTAATTAGACATACCAGAAGAATTAAGATAGGTAACACTATTCATAAAACACAGTCATAAGTCTTAGTAATCTATAGGACTTAAGTGAAAATGATTGTTAATTTAAGGAAAAACATTAGTACAAACTACCTTAAAAGTTTATAACCAACATACTCTTTCTGCATAAAACTTGAGAAGCTTAGTGAGAGAGTGCGATTCCAACCCAAGATGGGGTTTGGCTTCCTTGAAGGAAAGACATTGAATCGGGCCGTACCACGGGTAAGTGGTGACATAGAATGATTCGATGGGCTTTGCCTGTAAGGACTGTGTATGCTGAGAAAACATTGATTGGCTTCCTTCAAGGAAAGACATTGAATCGGGCCGTACCACATGTAAGTGGTGACGTGGGATGATTCGATGGGCTTTGCCTGTAAGGACTATGTATGCTGAGAAGCATTGTTGTGTGACATGCATCATAAAGCATCGATAATGTTCAAGGTTGAAAACCTTACGACCATAATATGGCAGTGACACTTTGGTACAGTGTGAAACTGGTTGGGAAGGGTGCACTGGGTTTTGCAAAGAACGCCAGCGGGTCCTCGAATGGGACGCCAGCCCTGAGGATAGTCGAGTTCCAGAAAGGACATCATGAGACGTAGGCTAGCTCCCTACTGTCGAGTCCGAAGGGGTACAAGCTTAGCTATCCTGTCGCTCTCATGGTTTCGGGGTCAGTTGAGATTGTCTGAAAGGATGCATAAAAGAAATTGGCCAAAAGAAAATGAATGAGCAATGTTCCTTGTACTGATTGCTAGTACAGACTCTAACTCCTGATACGTTGTACATATATGGTCGGGCAGTTGTTGTGTGCTTTGCGGATGGTGATGTTTCCCCGGGCCCTCATGCATTAGTCTATATGCATCATGATATTATAAATTGTATTCATTGTTGATTGAATTGTGTGGATATCATGTGTGTGTGTGTGCTCTAGTTTACTGTATCCTACGTGTTGTGAATTCATGCGATGTTCTCACCATTCCTTTCTATCTTTTGTTGTCATATTCTTCTCGTTACGTCGATAGCCGGTATCGGAGACTTCAGCTGTGACATCGATGCAAGTGCAACTGCGGTGGATGCCGAGGGGAACATGGAGGGTGACGGACATCCCTCGTAGATGCGAGTTTACTGGGGAAGTCTGCGTCATCATTACTCATCCCGGACTCCCGCTTGTACCATAGTTGGATTTCATTGTACCTGTGACTCTCGAGTTTCCAACGCCACCTAACTTGGTGCGCTATACTACTTTTCGTCCTTCATGTCGTCGCCCCGCTTCTTCGTCGTCATCGCGATCATCTCAGATGGTTGTTACGGTCGGACCAGACTCCCCTAGGTACTCACCTTCTTTCGAGGCATCTGATTCCCAGCCTATGCGTCCTGATGCGCAAGGCCGCTCTCTCACGAGTGAGCTAGATCTGATTCTGATTGACGACACCTCGGAGGAGGAGGAGGCCCCTGAGGAGGAGCCGGAGGAGGATTCTTCTAGAGACGATCCCTCAGAGGATTTTGGGATGATTACCATCGGAGACGCTGGGAGGAGGAGCAGTAGGGTGCTCACTGCTGAGTCGGGAGATGACGAGTAGGACTAGTATGGTTTGAGTCTAAGTAGTAGCAGCTCTGAGTTAGCGACCTCTTCTTTTGTATTTTGATTGAGGTCTTGATTATTTTGGCTTACTACTAGAACTCATATTTTGATGTAGATATTTGGGTGACTCGAGAGGTACACTACTGTTATGTATGTATGTATATATTTTATGATGTTTCTATTTCCTTATGATGATGTTATAGCTGCGTGTATGTTGTGTATGTGTGTGAGGAAATAACTGTCTAGATATTTTCGGAAGACGAGTTTCAGATTAAGGGAAGGATATTTCATAAATACTTAAAATGAAATTAGAGATGTAATAGGTTGACGACAACTAAATCCTTTAAAAAATAATAATAATAATTCCGCATTTTTAACGTTTTAAAAAACAGTAAGTTCATTGGTCACGTGTAATACATGTGATATTCTTAGTGGTAGAACTAGGGGTGTCGCACCATACAAGTTATCTTGGATATGTGATGATGGGGAAAAGGGAAGTAAATAAGCAAACTCTCATCTTTATTTCCATAGGAGATTATGATGATAATGTTCTTTGTGATGTTGTACCTATGGATGCCACACATATTTTATTGGGTAGACCTTGGCAATTCGATAAGAGGACCATTCATGATGGATACTCTAATCAAATATCTTTTAAACAAGATGGAGCAAAAATGACTTTAATGCCAATGTCAATTCAAGAAATATGTGAGCATGAAGCTCATATGAAGAGAGAAATTGAACTTGAGAAAATCAAAAAATTAAAGATAGAAGGTGAGGATAAAAGAAAAAGGAAGGAAGAAACGTCAAGGGTGATGATAGAAAAGAAAACCAAAGAAAAACAAAAAAAAATAAAAGGGAAGCAATGTTATTACTTCATCAATTTAAAACTGCTGACCTTAATTGTTTTGAAGGAAATCAAGAAAGGGAACTGCTGATCAAGGAAGGAGGAAGTAGCAACACTACAAGGGAGTTTCCTCTACCCTTTTCTCCTATTTCTTTTTCTTCTTCCTCTTCTCTTCTTTCTTCTACTACTCTTTCCTCTCCCAAAACTCCCTACATGATTCCCAAGTACTATTGTTATGAACATTAGAGAATGAATGCTTGGGAATAATGAGTCTTCTTTTTTGTTGGCTAAGGTTGCGCAAGGATGTCCATGGTTGAAGACCTAGCAAGGACTTACAAGTCCTAAAGGGAAGTCTCCACCTTCTCTCTTCTTGTCATCCATTCCTTTTATTCTCTTATACCCCTTATACTTTTCTAAATTTCAGATTTGAGGACAAATGCTTTTCAAGGGGGAGGGAATGATGGCACCTGTCAGTAGGAACTCTGGGCTGACAGCTGGAGGCTAGGATTAAGCATGGAGCTGCTAGAATTGCTTGGAGCTTAACCAAGCATGAGTCATCCTCAACAAATTCAACCCTTTTACCATTGACCTTGAAGTCAAAGTTAACATTTCAAGACTCAATTTAATTAGGATTTTAATTTTTAGGAATTAATAATGTAATTAGGAAATTAAGATGTAATTAGGACTTGGATGTAATTTCCCCTTTTTCTCCTTAAGTTGGGCGCTAAATGTGGGGTTTATTGGCTTAAGATTTAGCGTAGCTATAAGTCTTGGGGTCATGGGTTCAAGACCCACTAGGATAGCTTTCCTACCATCTTTTATTTTTCCCCATTTATTTCCCCAAGTGGCCGCCCCCTCCCTCTCCTATATATAGGAGCCCTCACTCTTTGTATTTCACAACTTTGATGAATCAGTAAAGGCATTATGCCCATTTTTCTCCTCAAGTGTGAGTTGAGAGTAGGCTTGGTGGTTCTTGCTTAAACCAACCTGAGACTTATCTGGTTCTCCTGAATCAGTGGTGTCTATCGATTGGACTTATCTGCTGTGGGTGTAATGTCCTAAATTTTATTAGGATAAATATTAATTAAATTAAAGAGACTAATTTAGAAAATAATTAATTTAATGGGAAATAAATAATAGGAGTGTCATTATTATTAGTTTTGTTTCGTAAAGGTAATTTTAATTGAAAAAAGAATAAGGGGGTGAGAGTGGGCCCAAGCCCAATTAGTATTTCTGTAAGGAGGGGTAACAGAGCACCCTAATCCTTATTCGTATCATTCGTCAGTAAGCGAAACTCTAAGGAGGGGAGAAAGGGAGTCTCAAGAGAGAACTGCTAAGGAGTGAACGCCAAGAATTCAAGAAAGGACTTCCTTGCTGTGATCAAGCTTCGCTTAAGGTACGGTGGGGGAGAGGGTATTATCTGTATATGCATGTAGGGGATGTTTGGGTAGTAATCTAAGATGTATAATTCGAATTTATGAATGAATAACTGAGAATGATGATATAATCTGATGATTGATGATTTGTTGTATGTGTATTGACGAATTATTGAATGAGAGTAAAGATGATATTGAAGATAATTGAAAAAGGAGTGATTAGGGATTGAGAAATTGGGGTTTTGATGAATTGATGGTGTAATCTGTAATAGATTGATAATTTATTGAGTATTTGATGTTATTAATGAGTATGAATAATGTTTAGACGAAAAAGACTGATTAGGGATTGATTGGAAGGGTTTAGAGAGGTGAGAAATCGTGAAATCTGCGATCTGCGTCGCGGGTAATCGATTACCAGAGTGTTCTGGGCAACCCATAAGCACTGTTTGCTTACTGGTAATCGATTACAGGGGTGTTGTAATCAATTACCAGAGAGTTTGCTTGCAGGTAATCGATTACAAGGTGGTTGTAATCGATTACCAGAGACCTTGTTTGTGGGTAATCGATTACATAAGTTTGGTAATCGATTACCAGAGTGGATTTTGAGATCCTAACTGTTTGATGATGATTGATGTGTTTGAGAGTACTTTATAATGAGTTTTGTGTTGATGATTAATGATGTTTGATGAAGATTGCGATGCTTATGATGATGAATAATGATGATATTTGATGATGAGTGTGATGATGTATTATGATGATATTTGATGATGAGTGTGATGATGTATAATGATGATGATTGACGATGTTTGATGTTGTTTATGATGACTATGATGATGGTGTAAATGATGATAGTGTGTATCACTTATGATGATGATGTAAATGATGATAGTGTGTATCACTTACGATGATGATGTTATTGATGATAGTGCATGTCACTTATGATGATGATGTGAATGATGATAAGTGTAGATCACTTTATTATGATGATGTTTGATGATGAGCATATTAGTGAATGATGATGATGATAAGTGTATATCACTTTATAAAGATGATGTTTGATGATGAGCATGTTAATGCATGATAATGATGATTTATGATGATGGTGTATGTCACCTTTTGATGATGATGTTATCTAAGTTGTGCGGGCCCATAAAGGGGGTACAACTTAGGAGAGATGCATTGAGCATATGTGATGAGACCTGAATTGCGCGGGCCCATAGAGGGGGTACAATTCGGGAAGTGAACTGAGTTGTGCGGGCCCATAGAGGGGGGTACAACTCAGGGGATCAAGATGGGGCGTTCGATGCACGGGCCCATAGAGGGGGTGCAACCTAGGAGTGATTGTACGGGCCCATAGATGAGGTACAACCTAGGGTCGAATGTTGTTGTGCGGGCCCATAGAGGGGGGTACAACTTATCGGATAGTGTGTGGTAACACCGGTAGACCACCTTGGTACCAACTAGAGTGATTGACGAGGTGCGCCCATTGTGTGGAGTTCCAAGTCATGAACTTTGGGTAGATGATGAGAGGAGTATTGATGTTTGATGATAATGAGTATGATGATATATGAATGATTTATGATGATAATGAGTATGATAATATCTGAATGATGTATGATGATAACGAGTATAATGATATATGAATGATGTTATGATGATAATGAGTATGATGATATATGAATGATGTTATGATGATAATGAGTATGATGATATATGAATGATGTTACGACGATAATGAGTATGATGATATATGAATGAGATTATGATGATGATGAGCTTGGTGAATGTATAAAGGATATGTCTATGTGTTGCGAATAGGAATGATGGCATGACATGTATAAGTTGATATAGAAGATTGATTATATGTTGAGTTTTAGATGAATGTTATTGATTGGTGATTTTAATATATTGATGGTATGATGTAATGATGTTGTGGGTGAGGATGGGTATTCTCTATGTGTATGTATGGGTAGTATTCCTTTTCCTCACCGTATTCTGTGGATATATTTTACAGGTGTTGATGAGGACACAACTGGTGTCGATTATGAATAAAAGGGTATGCTCTGATAGATGTGACATCAGGGTGTGCTTGGGGGTTTTACCATGTTCCTAGATTAGGAGTATCTTTATGAACTTCTGGATACCTTGTATGACAGGAGATTATTAATTGTTTTTATTTCTAAGGATATTTTCGTTGTTTATAATTGATTTATATTTGGAGTTTGAGTTGATTTAATAAAGTTGTTTTCAAACTATGAGATTTATCATAAGAGTGATTGTGAACCTTTTTACCTAACGTGGGACTTTCTCTTTTCTAAACGGTAATTTCTTTAATATATAAGAGTATGGGGTAGAAGGGTGTCACAGTGGGTGTGGATTCCTGCTTCAGTGGCGTCCCTACCATCTCTTTCTCTTCCACTTTTTCTTTCACTTTCCCTTATTTTCTTGCATTTTCTCACGCTTTCTTGCTGCTGTTCCAGCCGCATTTTAGCTTGTTTTCCATGATTCTAACCGGTTGTTTTGCTCAATTCTAGATGCACAACTATTCTGCTATCAAAAGTCCTCTATACTTTTAATAAGGCGATGATTATGAAGATTAGTCGGGGTCTGTTGTCTAAACCCGATGCCTTTTGGGTTAGAGTGTTGAAAGGTAAATATAATTGTGGAAATCTAAGCTTCCCTGCTATCAGAGCGCGAGCTAAAGCTTCAAATGTTTGGAAAGGTGTGGTGGCTACATGGTCAGATTTTACAAAAGGTTTGCGTAGAAATATTGGTAATAGCCAAGATACATCATTTTGGTTTGATAAATGGCTCCCTTCGAATATTATTGGGGATGTGGTGGCGCATGATATTCCCAGTGAGCTTAGTCATCTCCCCGTTGCAGCATTTGGAGGTTCTGAAGCCAGGTGGAATTTAAGCAATGTGGAGGGTATCTTACCCGTTGGTGTGCAAGAGGAGATTCTTGGTGTGCTTCCTCCTTCTGTCATTGCAGATGCGGACAGAGTCATTTGGAGTCTAACTAATGATGGCTGTTTTTCTACAAAGTCAGCTTATGACCGACTTGTCCACGTTGATAATGCAGACAAGTGCTCTTTCTGGAAAACATTTTGGGAATTAGATTTGCCTCAGAGGATCAAAAGTTTCATTTGGTTGGCCATGAAGGGGAGTCTCAAGACTAATGCTAGACGTGTTCATTGTAGAATGGCAACCAGTGATATTTGTCCTATTTGCAAGTCAGCTTCATAGTCAGAAATTCATGTCTTAAGAGATTGTATCTTTGCTCGCAGTGTTTGGAAGAAGGTGTGTGGTATGCTCCCTTCGGACTGGTCTCAGTCAGATTTAGGCACTTGGTTGGAGCGCAATATGGCTGGCCCTGATAGAGTGCTTCATGGGAATTGGTACCGCACTTTTCCAGTGATAGTTTGGTTAATTTGGAAAGCTCGAAATGAGCTTGTTTTTTCGAATACTATCCCTTGTGTGGTTGATGTTGTATACCGGGTGAGGAACTATATTTCAGATATTTCCCAGTCTTCATCTCCCTTGTTGTCCCTATCTGCTCGTAACAAGGAGGTGAATGTGGGTTGGTATCGTCCGCGTGAGGGTTGGTTCAAATTCAACTCAGATGGCTATGTTAGAAATAATTGTATGAGTGCAGCTTGTGGCGGGGTTCTTCGTGACCATAATTACCGTTGGGTGTTGGATTTTTCTCAGAATATTGGGTTTGCTTCAGTCCTAATGGCTGAGCTTAGAGGTGTCGTTACAGCATTGGAGATTGCTTGGGACAAGGGTGTTAGAAAGCTTTGGTTAGAGTGTGATTCTCAAGTGGCTATTTCGCTTATTCTTCAAGGAATGGTGCAATCTCATCCCTATCATTTTCTGATTCAAAGAAGTCATGCTCTCCTTTATAGGCATTGGAATGTTCATGTTACCCATGTCTGGAGAGAGGCCAACTCTGTAGCGGATCATCTTGCAGCTTTTGGTCATGATCTTTCTTTTTCTATTCATTTGTTCGATTTTATTCCTAGTTTTGTTTCCGTATAGAATCAATGTGATGCTATAGGTATTTTATTACCTAGGAGAGTTGCTTTGTAATTTTTCTTTGGCTGTTTCCAGCCTCCATTTTATCCAAAAAAATTAACACAAATATTATTATTAAAATATTATCAATACAAATAAATCTAATGATCTTTATAGCACAAATAACAAGTTTTTAAAATTGTATATATAATTTAAATACTTTAGTTACTATTATTATAAAATAATGAAAATTTGAGAAAAATGATTTAAATTTAAATATACTTTTATCATTAAAAATATTATTTTTTTTAAAATAGTCTTTATAATTTTTTAACTTGTAATTTTTATAAAACACAAAATCCATGTATTTTTAATTCTTAAAGACGTATTAAAATAAAACTATGAGAAAAATGAATTAAATTTAAATATATTTTTTATCTTGAAAAAATGTCCTTTAAAATTATTCTTTTTAATTTTTTTAACTTTAAATCTTTACAAAACATATAACTCACGTGTTTATAGCTCTTTTACTTCACACGTCGTGTATTTTAAAAAACATTTAAAACTCATGTACTTTTAGTTTTTAAATACATTTTGAAATGAAACTATGTGAAAAATGGATTAAATTTAAATAATTTTTTATCTTTAAAAATATTTTTTTAAAAAATAGTACTTTTAATTTTTTTTTTAAATTATTCTTTAAAATACATAAAACTCATGTACCTTTTGACCCTTTCACTTGACACATCTTTGATCTCTCTTCATTTCCTATTATTTTAATTATAACTTATTTCACTTTCTTTCTCTAAAATTTGTCTTCTATATCTATTCATTCAGGAAAAAATTATCGAAAACTTTTTTTTTCTTCAAATTTTCAAATTTTCTTTGTTTTTTATATTTTTCTGAATGTTATTAATATTTATATTTTACATTTATTATTTTTTATACATCTTCATTTCTAAAAATTATTTTCAGCTTTATCATGTCTCAAATTTATTATTTATTTACATATGACAGTGGTTATGAGATTCATATTTACGTTAAAGCTCTCAAGAACACAGCAGTCTTAATATTGAAACATTATACTATTATCTCTTACACTGAAAAGAAAATAATCAGAGTATGATAATGAGTAAACAAGAAATGAAAATTTAATGTGATAGTTCAGGAATCAGAACTCTGGAGGTGTTTTATCCCTTCATTTAGCCCATTGATTTAAGTCGGTAAATAAAGCAAACTAGCTCGTGATCGGAAGCCCCAATTCCAATGATGGCGCAATTTGATCGGTGCTGCTGAACGGAAGCACCAATTACGGTGACAGGGTTCATGGAATCTTGGCTCGTGGCAACTCAATCGAGGGGCTGAACGAGCTGATGTTGTTGCAATGATTGCTTTTGTTTCTCCATAAATCTATTGAACTCCTCTGCTTCAACGCCAATTTTGTATAATAAGTCGGGAAAAACTCTTTGTTTTCATGTTCAAGCCTTTGCTGAAAACATAAATATGAAAAAAAAAAAAGAAACTTAGTATGATACTACTTTTACCATATATCACATGAAGTTAACTAGCTTCCAATTTTCAACTTATTTTATTACAAGGTTAATTTTATTCTTTATCAGAAATCTAAATAATAAGCCCTAATAATTGTAAATTAATTACAGCAAGAATAAATGAGTCAATCATGTCAAACACAATGATGAGAGTATGATAATGAGTAAACAAGAAATGAAAATTTAATGTGATAGTTCAGTAATTAGAACTCTAGAGGTGTCTTATCCAGACATGCTTCTTTTAGCCCATTGATCTAATTCAGTAAATAAAGCAAACTATCCGCTTTCTATTTTTTGTCACTATAATCTATATGCCTTTGTTTGATAGGGTGGAGAGAAATAGAGTAGAGAGAAATAGGGTAGAGAGAATTAGGTTAAAAATAGAGAAGAAATTGAGTTGTTTGGTAGAAAAGAAATAGAGATGAAATACGTACGAGGGAGAGAAATGGTATTCTTGTTTGGTAGGAGAGAAATAGAAAGGATAGAAATTAGATTATAATATATAAAGACCAAAATATCTTTAATTAAGTATTGATAAGTAAAATTTATAAAGAAAAAATTAAAATAGTTAACTTTGTAAAAAATATGTAAGTAATTTATGTAAAATCAATAAAGTTATATTAAAAACTAATAAATTTATAAGTTTGATTAATTAAAAAAATTAAGTATGATACATGTATTAAAAAATTAATATCTTTACTTTCCAAAATTAATTTATTAAAATAATTTTTTTTCTGAATTTATTGTATGTTATTCTATTCATTATTAGATATTTAAATTTAAATATTATACATTTAAATTGAGTTTGTCCCCTGTGAAAAAAATTGAGTTTGTTATATTTATAATAATTGAAAACCAACATTTTATTGACAGAACTTTAAAAATATCTAAATTTAATTTAAACCAATTAATTCCTTACACTCTACTCATTAATGTTATGGTTATACCTAAAGCAAATATTTTTCTTTCATTGTTTATATGAATGAAAAGTGCTCCAAAGAGAATGGACAAAACCGTAAAAGTGCTCCAAAGAAAAGTCTGAACTCTTCTCTCTCTTCCGAGTCATACATCCCTCCTTTCTTCTTCACTATTTAATCTCCAAACTGTGAAGAAATTTGAAATCATGGGACCCACCCTCTGCCAATTTCTTTCCTTGGCCATTTCTACTATAACAAACGCACAAATTATTTCTCTTCCCCTTATTTCTCTTCTCTCCACCCTTATTTCTTCTTAACCAAACCGAACGTATGTGGGAGGTTGTAGTGGAAGGAATACGGATTAAATATTAATAAATGAAATAAAAAGAAGATTTACACGTGTAAATTTTGGAGGAGTCTAAGGCCCATAGTACCTACGTTAGGGAATAAATAGCAGGACTTGAGATTAATACTCAATATACACCAAATGATGATGTAAGATCTCAAAGAACCTTTTTCTAAAGGGGAAATATTTTGGTCAGATCTCAAAGGTAGCTCAAGATACACCAAAGGATGATGTAAGATCTCAAGAATTGTCAATTTAACCAAATGAGCCAGAATAGAGATGTCAACGGGACAGGGCGGGTAGTATACTACCAGTATTCATACCCATTAAAATTAACGGATACCGGTGCGGGTAGTGGGTATCCATGGGTATCTGTGGGTATCAATTAATGTTTAAAAATTTCAATTTTATAAAAATAAGAGAGAAAAATGTGCATAAAAATGTTTTCACATTTTTTTCACCCTTTTAAAAATATTTTTTAACAAACTTTTGAATTTTACCCTTTAATAATACATAACAAATAATGAAAATATAAAAAAATTACAAAGTTTAACTAAAACACCCAACATTAGCTTTAGAACAACACCCTTAAGTCCTGACTCATTTCGACACCGGGTAGCCCTTGTGATCATAGATTTAGGTTAGTCCAACCTAGGGTCAGGGTTAGGGCTCTTCACCACCAACTCATGCTTAGCCATTGAAAGATATAGTGTAATGTCATTGACGAGCGTCCCCTTTATAGGTCATCCGTATTGACGTCGCTCTCCCCAAGACTTTACCTGTGTAATGGTTCTACACCCGTACTGAATTAATTAAAAAGTTTTCCATACTTTCCTGTAGACCATATACAAGTCAAACCATGACACACACATATATTTAAATCAAATACATCTTATAAGCTTGACAAGTGTGGTCTCCATGCATGATGAAGTGGCATCATGTGCATTTTCTTTCCATTATTTTAATCATTTTTAAGTGTAAATGTCTCCTCTTCAATTCATTTTTGTATTCTAATTTTAAAAGCAAAGTTAATAAAGCCAAAACCTAATACAGTGTTCATATATTTCTGATTTTATTAACCATTTCCATGAAGACACATATTTTAGCACTATATGTAAAAAATTATTCATTAGTCAATTTTTTATATCAATAATCATTTTATTTGATTATAGAAAGAGAGTTTATCTTTTTAACCACTTATATATAATCAAATATTTTATTTTGAACATTGCAATGTTGAGTGGGTCTGCAACAACCACATTCAAACTAAGTTCATTGTTTTTTTTCAAAATAGAAAGAATTTATTCGGAATTAATACGTTAAAAGATGAAGAAAATTATTGAAAATTGGATAATGAGTGTGAAAATTTGTGAAAAAAATCACGTTAGTGTCCATTGACGGGGATAAGGATAGGGTCACGACCTCGGGTGGAAACGAAATCAAATGCTCCCTACATGGATAGTGATTTAGTGTTCATTTTAATGCACCAACCATGGTGCATAATTAACATACCAAGATCCACAATTTTTTAATCTTGAAGATCAATTACTGTGACATGCATTACCAAATTTAAAACAAAGTTTGGTGATTTTTTGAAAGGAAATGATTTTTTGGTAATTTAAAATGTGAAAAAATGGGAAAAAAATTAATGAATATTGCTAAATTAATGAGAAAAGGTTGAAAAATCCAGGTTAGTGCCCATTTATCCTCCTAAAGTCCAGGTTATTTCGCCGCATGCATTGGAAATTCCCGTGTCAACAACACCACATAAGGATGGTCTTCTGCCTAACGTAGGACTATCAAACCCTAAACCCTAACTCATGCTTCCATCCACATGACGAGCTTTAATGACCAGAATTTCAGTTTTCAAAATATGAACATCACAATATTGTGTGGGTTTTCAACACCCACATTATAACCAAGTTTGGTTATTTATCGAAATAGAATGAATTTATTCTGAATTAATACGTCAAAAAATGAAGAAAATTATTGAAAATTGGGTAGTGAGTGTGAAAATTTGTGGAAAATTAATGTTAGTGTCAGCATAGGGTGATGACCTCGGGTGGAAATGAAACCAAATTCCCCCTACATGGATAGTGGATTAGTGTTCATTTTAATGAACCAACGATGGTGCATAATTAACATATCAAGATCCACAGTTTTTTACTTTTGAAAGCCAATTATTGTGAGGTTATATGCATTACCAATTTAAAAACCAAGTTTGGTGAATTTTCGAAAGGAATTGATTTTTTGGTAATTTAAAATGTGAAAAAATGAAAAAAAATGAATGAATATTGCTAATTAAGGAGAAAAATTTGAAAAAATCAAGTTAGTGCCCATTTATCTCCCTAATGTCCCGGACATTTCGCCCATGCATTGAAAATTCCCGTGTCAACAATATACTAATCATTATCTAATTAAACTTATATTTACATTAAATAAGAGTTAGACATAGTTTTAAAAGTCACTTGGGATAAGAAGCGAAAAAAAAAGGAAGCAAGCGGGTCAATATTATAATTTAGGTCAATTAATAATCTCATTATAAACACAGAATTATTATTCAACAATATTTTCGTATTAATATTATTATAATATTATTAACATAATAATATAAACAATAATATAATAAAAATAAATTAATTACATAGAAAATAAAAATTAAGATAAATATTTTTTGTAATTTTAATTTATATATTTTTTAAATTTTATTAATTTTATAATTAATATTAGTTTTATAATCACTTTGTGTCAACCAAAATTATATTTTTTATTACAAAATTACATTTTTCAATTACCTAACAATATATCTTTCTCAACAAAATAAAACAAATTATACATTTCATAAAACTGATGTAAATATACTCTTTATATATGTTTATAATTAAATGCCTAATTTAATATAAAACATAACTAATTCAGTTACCTAAATTTTAGACTCCACCTAAAAGCAAAAAATGCAGCAGATGAATAAATGACTAAAAGAATATCATTATTGATTCACTGAGTAAAATGCCAAGGATACATGGTTATTTATAGCTGAACCCAAGTATTGCAAATATCCTAACCGAATGCGGGAAAGCAAAAAGGAAAGGAAGAATAAAGCGTAACAGAAAGATTCTACAAAATTTTACAAAACAGAAAGCTACTCTATTCAGTTTTGCCAAGCCACTATCCCTGCTGCCCGATGTGGGACTTCATTCTTTATTTTCTTCTCATTTCTATTAGCCTCCCTCAAGCTGGAGGATGAGAAAATATTTAATACTCCAAGCTTGGAAAGGAATCCATTGAAATATTTTGGAAACAAAGCCTTTGTGAAGAAGTCAGCTATTTGGTTGGTGGAACATACTGGCAGAAGCTTCATGAAACCAGATTGTACTTTCTCTCTTACAAGGTGACAATCTATCTCTAGGTGCTTTGTTCTCTCATGGAACACTGGATTATTGGCCATATGGATTGCACTCTGATTATCACAAAAATAGTATTGGTGGTTTGGAAAAATTCACACGAAGATATTGAAGAAGATAGCTCAACCATTGTAACTCACAAGTTGCTGAACCAAGTGCCCTGTATTCAACTTCAACTGATGATCTTGCTACAATGGGTTGCTTCTTGGCACGCCAAGAAATCAGTGACTCTCCAAGGAAGAAACAATGACCAGATATAGACCTCCTTGAATCCCTACAACCTCCCCAGTCAGCATCAGAGTATCCTTGTAGCTGTAATGTGGTATTGCATGGAAAAAATAATCCAAGACCTGGATTGCCTTTTAAATATCGAAGAATTCTCAAAGCAGCTTTGTGATGTGTGACAGTAGGTGAACCCATGAACTGGCTTACTTGTTGTGTTGCAAAAGTTATATCTGGCCTTGTAGATGTGAGGTATAGGAGTCTCCCCACAAGTCTCCTATAAGATGAAATATCTGTAAAGGTTGGAGCTGAATCTTGGTGAAGCTTGAGTGCAGGGTCAAGTGGGGTTGAAACTGGCTTGCAATCAGTATGGTTGCTATCCTCCAACAAGTCAATGCAATACTGTCTTTGGCACAGAGAAATCTTAAGAGAAGAGTGTGCTACTTTCATTCCTACAAAATACTTAAGTATTCCTAGGTCTTTAATTCCAAAAGCAATATGTAACTTACTCTTGACAGTGCTAAATTCAGTGAGGCTATTTCCAAACAAGATCACATCATCAACGTAAATTAGTAACCCAGTAAAGGAAGAACCAGTAAATTTCAAAAATAGGGAGTGGTCTGCTAAAGCCTGTTGGTAGCCAATATCAATGAGGAAATGAGACAGCTTGTCATACCATTGTCTACTTGCCTGTTTGAGACCATACAAGGACTTTGTTAGTTTGCAGACTTTAGAAGGGGAAGAAACAAACATACCTTGAGGGATGCACATATAAATGTCCTCCTTAAGATCACCATGCAAGAATGCATTATTGACATTTAATTGGTGAAGATGCCAATGATGATGAGCAGCCAAAGCAAGAACCGTTCTGATAGTGGTGATCTTAGCTACTGGGGAAAATGTATCAATATAATCCAGTCCTTCAATCTGGTTATACCTTTTGGCAACCAACCTGGCTTGTACCTTTCAACAGTTCTATCTGCCTTTCTTTTTATTCTGTAAACCCACTTTCTACCAATGGGAATGACACCAGAAGGGAGATCCACAATTGACCATGTTCCATTGAGTTCAAGAGCTGAAATCTCTGCAGCCATGGCCTATCTCCAACATTCCATTTGACTAGCTTCATTGCAAGATTTAGGTTCCTATTCTTGGCTAAGAAGGGAACTGTATAGAGCATGTGAAGGAGACAAATTTGTATAAAAAAACAAAAGAAGAAAGAGGAAACTGAGTACCTGATTAATTCCTCTGAGTAGTATATGAATTGCAAAGATAATCTTGTAAATATGCAGGTCTTTTCTGTTTCGGATGGATTTCCTGGGAGTAGGTAATGGTGGTGATGGAGGAGAGGTAGGTAAAGAAATAGTAGGCCCTGGTGAAGGATCTGTATGAGATGGAAGTGATGATGGTGCTGGTTGTGGTAAGGAGGGTGATGGTGAAATGGAGCAAGTAGGATGTGTCAGACATGAAGGCATAGAAGGGGAGACACCTGAAATAGCACTGTTAGACCAAGGAAAAATGAATTCTTCAAAGACTACATTTCTTGAAAGAACTAAATGTTTGGTATGGAGATCATAAACCAAGAACCCTTTGGTTCCAGGTTTAAAACCCACAAAAACTGACTTGTGACTTCTCAAGTCAAACTTAGATCTTTGATTGCTAAGTGTTGAAATATAACACAAGCAACCAAATACCTTAAGGTGTGACAAGTCAGGTTTATATCCATAAAGTGGAACAAAGGGAGATTGACCCTGCAGTAAAGGGGTAGGAATCCTGTTGATTAGGTGCACTGCATGTGGAGCAGCCAATCCCCAAAAGGTTTTAGGTAAATGAGATTGAAAAAGCAGTCCCCTAGCAACATTCAGAATTTGTTGATGCCTCCTTTCAACTCTACCATTTTGTTGTGGGGTCTCTACACATGATCTTTGGTGAAGAATGCCTTTATTTTGATAAAATGAGTGTAAAAGAAATTCAGGCCCATTATCAGTTCGGATTGATTTAACAGTTGCATTAAATTGAGTTTCTACCATTTTGACAAAATTTTGAACCAGAATAGCAACTTCGGACTTTTGTTTCATAAAAATTATCCAAATAAAACGGCTATGATAATCCAAAATGGTTAAAAAATATCTGTGTTTTGCAAGAGTAGAAGGTTTATAAGGTTCCCAAATATCCATGTGAATAAGATCAAAAGGCTTATAAGCATGAGAAGTGCTAATGGAAAATGACAGTTTCTTTTGTTTTGCAAAGTGGCATACATCACAAATGTATTTTGTATTAAAAGGAATCAAATCTGGATACAAGGCAGTAAGTAAATGCATTCTAGAAGTAGACAAATGTCCTAATCTAAAGTGACAAATTGTTGTGTCAGGGAAGGAAAAGGCATTGGAGGTAAGGTTGTGAACTTGATGTGGAGCTGTTGGGAAAGTGGAAGATTCTGCATGCAAGTAGTACAATCCATCTAATAACTCAGTTGAACCAATCATCCTCATAGTGGTCAAGTCCTGAATGAAACAGGTGGTATGAGAGAAAGTCAGAACACAGTGAAGAGAGGCAATCAACTTAGAAACAGAAATCAAGTTTTTGGAGAAATTAGGTAAGTACAAGACATGATGAAGGGTTAAGGTGCTGGTTAATTGGACAGTGCCAATGTGAGTAACAGAAGTCAATAAACCATTGGCAAGTTTAACAGTAATTTTATTATGATTGAGTGAAACAAGGGAAATAAACAAAGACTTATCTGAACAAATATGATATGTGGCTCCTGAATCCAGAATCCAAGAAGATTTGGTCGATTGAGTAAAGGCTAAGGTATAACAAGTACCTGTGTAAGTGGATGGAGAAGACTCAGGTGTATGGACCTGCTTGGTAGTGGAAACTGCAGCAACTTGAGGAGGAGGATTGCTAGTCATAGTGGAAGGTTGGAGCAAGGAAATGAAGGCTTTGAATTGCTCAGAAGTCAATGAAACTTGGTGAGAAGCATCACTGCCAGCATTAACAGTTACCCTATCATCATCATAAGCCTCTGATTGTTCTCCAATGACATTGTTGGTGGAGATGGTATTTTTCCCCCGATAACCAGATGGATACCCATGCTTTTTATAGCAGACATCAACTGTGTGACCATGTCTACCATAATAGCTGCATACCTTGAGAGTGCCTCAACCAGAATTAACAAAACCACCTCTGCTAGAGTGATTACTAAAACCACCTCTGCAACTTGTAAAATTTTTCTTTCCATCAACAGCATTAACAAAGACTTATGTGTCCTCTATTACAGAAGAGGAATCAAGAGAAGAGGAAATTTGCCCCTCATGTTGAACAACTAGATTCAGAACTTTGTTAATGTCAGGAAAGGGGTCAATCATAAGGATTTGAGTAGTAACCACTTCATAGTCTTCAGTTAAACCACTAAGAAACTTCATTATGAGGTCTTCGGTTCTGTAATCTTTTCCTAAGTGACCAGTAACACAGACACAACTAACAGAGCAAGAGCAAGCAGGAAATGGACGAAAATTTTCTAGTTCTTCCCACAGAACAGTTAACTCAGTAAAGAAATGAGTAACTGAGTTAGTACCTTGTTTAAGGTTGGAAATATCTTGCTGTAATTTGAAAATCCGAACACGATCAGCTTGAGAGAACATATCCTTCAAGGTTTTCCATGCTACAGCAGCTACCTCAATGTAAATAATTCCTTGAGCAATAGTAGGATCAACCGAACTAAAAATCCAAGATAGAACGAGGTTATTGCAACGCTCCCAGGCATCATAACTAGGATCAAAAGTTGAAGGCATGGGGAGAGACCCATTGACGAATCTGAACTTGTTCTTTGAGATTAAGGAGCGCTTCATTGCCCGAGCCCAGCTATGGTAATTTTTGAGATTTAGAAGGGGAGAACAAGAGGAGTAGCTAGACTCTCACCTGGGTGGATGTAGAAAACACTGAGAGGGTTTAGAGCTGGATCGATATGAGGAGAAGGAGGAGGATAGGAATTAGAGGCACCACCACCACTACCACCATCTCTTGCCATGGTTGCAAGAAGTTATGGAGCTCTTGAAACTGGAGCTCTTGATAGCATAAAAGCAAAAAATGCAGCAGATGAATAAATGACTAGAAGAATATCATTATTGATTCACTTAGTAAAATGCCAAGGGTACAAGGTTATTTATAGCTGAACCCAAGTATTGCTAATATCCTAACCGAATGCGGGAAAGCAAAAAGGAAAGGAAGAATAAAGCATAACAGAAATATTCTACAAAATTCTACAAAACAAAAAGCTACTTTATTCAGTTTTACCAAGCCATTATCCCTGCTGCCCGATGTGGGACTTCATTCATCAATCTAGACGTCACCTTATTTTTGCATTCCATTTCCATGTAAAGAAGATTATTAGATGGCTATGAAGACTATATGTACAAGAACCAATTGATCAACCCGTGCTGGTTATTATTAACAAAAGGACCAAATTGAATTCAATCCCATGGCTAAAAGAGAAAATCTCATACTGCTGGACTTACGTCAATGGATAGAAATATTTGGTTTTTCAATTTTTTTTCTTTTCATCGTTTTAAATATTTTATTTTCTTGGCCATTTTCTTATTTTTCCTATGTAGCAATAAAATTAAAATCTGATTTCCATTTATGTGTCAAATACCCACATTCGAGACCTCAAAGAATTTTTTTTTTAAGATGAATTTAAACCCATTAAAAAAGCCATGCAGTGCACAAGAATGTGAATTGAATTTAGAAAGACAAGTGCACTGACATTTTGCGATACCGTGGACAAAGTATTCAATCTGAGATTCAATAAAACTAATCTAACATTTATATACCAGCAACAGTTCACAAATAATTCCATAGTAATCGACCGATCAAATGTTTTCAGGAAATTCATGCCTCAAACAAACTCTTCAACATAGAACCAATCACAAAAAAGAGCTATTGTAAATGAAACGGATGGAATCAAGTGATTCACAGAATGAATATACAAGTAACTCTATTTTTCTTATGAACCAAAGAGAGGAAATAACACACCTCATGATCAACTTCAATTGTCAACTCGGTATAATGCATCATGAGTTCACATCCATGCCATCATGCCTCAAAATTCCTTTTCATTTATATTTTCAAAGGAAAGGATAGAATCAAATGAAAATATTTTTTAGCACAACTGGTAACTCACTACATATTTATGTTATGCTAGAGGCACATCCATGTTATTTAGAAAAGAACCAGAACACAAACTCATTATCATAACAAAGACAACTATTCTGGTGGTCACCAAATTATTGGATTATTCCATAACTCAATGATAGAACATAAGTGCAGCCTGGATGGCCCTGTTCTGCAACTCTGTATTTAAATAGGAAACAGTAAAAATAACTACTATATATTGTTTCATCAGTTTTCTATACAAAACTCTAATACATAAAATAAAATAAAGAAAAATAAATGTGACATTTTTTATAATTAAAATTAAAAAATAAGAAATGGAAATGGAAAAAAATTGAAAGTGAACTGTATTTATCATCATTTTTCTCTCTTTTTCTATTTTTTATTTTGAATTTTTCATTTTTTTTCCAGAAGAAAAAAATTTTACCTAACAAATGGGGTCCTCTACCTCTTCCTCTTTCACTTCCTCCTGTGAGCTTGAGGGAGGGGATCGAGGCTATTCATTGAAAAATAAGGGAGGAAACGGTGCAACCTCATTGCTGCTCCACGGAAGCTCCTCTAGGTGGCTCAATTTGGTCAATGCTGCTCAACATAAGCTCCCATTCCGGCTGATAGCGCAATTTGGTCAATGTTGCTGAATGAAAGCTTAACCTCGCATACCGATGATGGTGCAATTTGGTCGGTGCAGCTCAAGGGAAGCCCAGATGATAGCGCAATTTGGTGGTGCTGCTGAACGGAAATCCCAATTCCGATGATGGCGCAATTTGGTCGCTGCTGAGCGGAAACCCAAATTATGGTGATAGTGCAATTTGGTCGGTGCAGCCCAACAGAGAAGCCCTAATGATGGCGCAATTTGGTTGGAGTTGCTGAACGGAAGCCCGAAAGACCGAAAGCCCCAATTCCGATGATTGTGCAATTTGGTCAGTGCAGCTCAACGGAAGCCCCGATGATAGCGCAATTTGGTCTGTGCAGCTGAACTGAAGCCTCCAATTCCGATGATGGCGCAATTTGGTCGGTGATGCTACTGATGTTGGGAATTTTAAACACCCAAATATAAATTCATTATGATAGATTATTGAGAACTATGAGTTTCAAGGAATACTGGATCCATTACGCTTTATCACAATGCAACGCAAATCTTTAGGTTGGTAACGAACGTCATGAACCTCCTCTTCCTCTTGGGAATTAAACGCCAAACAAAATGGTACAAGACAATGGTTAGAGTAAAGATGGTGTTATGGTCTTCCTCAACCAAATCTCTTGAGTTCCCAAAAACGGGACCTTAGTGCCAAGAATCCTGATGGGAAGGAATATGAAGGTGGTAGTTGATTTGGTGTCTTAGGGACCAACACCTCTGAAGGGGCTTATTTATACCAACCTATTAGGGTTCCCACTATGCCAAAATAGGTCAAGCCCAGTGTTCACTCATATAGGCCCACATCGATGCCTACGCTAGTCTAAATGGGCTCACTTAATGTAGATCACTAGCGATTAACCCAATTGACGTAAATAGCTAATATAAATGTTTTAATATTTATTATGTAGCCTATAATAATAATTATTAGAAATTAAAATTTCTAACAATCTCCCACTTGGGCTTCATATTAACTCCAGACATTTATATCATAAAAAAAAACTTTAAGCGTGCAACTGTACGCTATTTACTTTTAGACTACCACTTATCAATCTGGTCCATCTCATATGTCAACTGAGAACCACCACGGCTTTTGCCACTCTGTAGTGCGACTAAACCCTGATGATCACCGCAGCCAATATACTTAATGACATAGATCAAATGTGGATGAATGGTATGGAAATTGCATGTTACGTGATCTAATACATGCCTATTTCCAATTGGTCCAAAGTTTAATCTTTATAGAGATCAAATAAAGAAATATAAATATATTGCACCAAATGAGTTTAGAATAATTGAAAAATAATAGACATCAATATTATTACGTAGAAAATCCAAAATAACCAAAATGTGCAAAAAATAATACAAATAGGACTTCCACTAAACTAAGGTACTATCAGGAATTACACCCATGTGAGCAACATGCTCATGAAATACTTTAGGTACCAAACCTTTAGTAAGTGGGTTAGCTAACATATAATTAGTCTCTATATGCTCTATGGAAATCTGCTTATCCTGAACTCTCTCCTTTACAGCCAAGTACTTAATATCTATAAACTTGGACTTGGTTGCACTCCTATTATTATTGGAGTAAAGCATTGCTGAGTTATTATCACAATAAATTTTTAATGGCCTCTCTATGCCATCTACTACACGTAAACTAGTGACAAAATTTCTCAGCCACATACCGTGGTTGGACGCCACAAAACAAGCAATAAACTCTACGACCATGGTTGAAGTAGCTATGAGTGTCTTCTTAGCAGACCTCTAGGAAATAACTCCTCCAGCCAACATAAAAATATATCCTGACGTAGAGTGTTTGCAATCTTGACATCCAGCCTAATCAGAGTTTAAATACCCAATGACCTCTATGTTCTCAGATCTCTGATAGGTGAGCATGTACCGTTTCTACAAATAACGCATAAAGCGTTTTACCAATTTCCAATGCTGCATTCCAGGATTACTTAGATATCTACCCAAAACTCCCACTATAAATGCTATATCAGGACGAGTGCATACTTGAGCATACATCAGGCTTCCTACTGCTGAGGCATAGGGAATCTTTTGCATCTTATCTCTTTCCAGATCATTTTTAGGGCACTGACTGAGACTAAATTTGTCTCCTCTAGCTATCGGGGTATCCCCTGGCTTACTATCTTTCATGTCGAATCTATCTAAAACTTTATCAATATATTCTTTTGTGACAACTTTAGGATACTGCGAGAACGATCTCTTAGTATCTCTATCCCTAGCACAAAAGAAGTTTCTCCAAGATCTTTCATCTCGAAATGCTCGTTCAGAAATTTCTTTGTTTCACCCAATAAGCCTATATCTATGCTTGCAAGCAGTATATCATCGACATATAATACCAGAAATATATACTTACTCCCACTGAACTTATGATATACATAGTCATCTACGACGTTAGCCTCAAAACCGTAAGAGGAAATGACTTGATGAAACTTGTGATACCATTGACGGGATGCTTGTTTGAGACCATAGATGTATTTCTTTAGTTTGCATACCATAGACTTTGGATCACCTATCACAAAGTTTTCTGGTTTCACCATATAAATCGTCTCCTCAATGTCGCCATTGAGAAACGTGACGAGTTTCTGGCAAGCGAACAAAAAATCCAGTAGTATAATAGTAAGAAGAGTTATCGTATCCACAGGGAACAGTCAATTCGTGTATAGTCGTGATCTATTTATCAAGGGAAAACAACGGATTTATAAGAGTATTGTTGCGTAAATTGTAAATAAATTAGAAAGGAAGAGTTAGAGACATTTTACTTGGATTAGTATTGAACTTCATATCATCAAACCCTTTGTGCATGTAAAAACTATCTATTATTTTAGGTTTACTCTATAATACTGTAGACAAACTATATTGCTTATGACCCCGAGTTACCAGGCGCCACTCACACTCAAAGATAATCCATGAGGGCTCTCCCAAACGACAGACTTACCCTCGACTTATTTTATTTTCTTTTATTTCGTTTGTAAAGGAACTAATTGATAAACGAGGCCTAATCCTGTAGACGCACCTTCATTAGAGTACTCACACTACCCATCACTCATCAGGATACATCCATGTGTCGGTCCTGGATTGACAATCAACTAATCCTTTGCTATCGATACTAAGGCCTAATCCTGTAAACGCCCTTCTCTAGAGTATTGTCACTACCCATCGCTCATTAGTAACACTCATGTGTCGGTCACAGAGTATCGAGTCCTCTTATTCAATCAGAGTTTGGGTTTCTTCAGAATCCGCTCCCCCATCCTCAATCCTAGTTGAAACTAGCCTATAACTCCGGCGCAAGCGCGGAAGTTAGGAATTAAGCATAGAATAAGATTACCAATATTATAGACAGAGAGCTCAAGAAATAATAAAATAGAGTTTACATACACTTGGGGATAGAATCAATTACATTCAATCCTAATGGAGAGTTAACTACATAAGGTAGCCATACAAACCACCGAAGATGCTGTCACCATCTTCAATCCTTGTGAAGCGTTCCTCCTCTCCTACTCTAAAATTAGCTCTGGTGCATTATCACTGAAATAAGAATGAATTACAATAATCGTCCACACTTGATCTGGTGCAAGAGGTTCCTATTTATAGGCTAAGGAAAGATAAAGAAAATTGGGGAGAAATCTATCTAAAACCGGCAACAGGGCAAGAATCTTCGTAACTTGCGCTTCACCCTGCGCCACAGCACTGGTTGCAGCGCAGGATCCAGAGAGTTGCGCTTCACCTTGCGCTACAGCGCAGGTTGAAGCGCAGAATGCATCCTACAGCTTCAATCTTTCTCTTTTTAACTTGATCTCTCCCCGAGACTGGTTTTGGTTGATTTGTCTTTCCTTGTTTCCCTTTTCTTGATGAAATCTTGCATTTATTGAGCATCTTGAATTTAATAGGGAAGGTTGTCTGCAGAATCCTTGTTTGATTGGCAGTGATCTCCTCATTGATTGCCTCAAATCTTTATTAAATGTCTTCAATCAAACTGAAATCTTGCAGATATCTCCCTCATTTAATGTTATCTTTCCTTCAAATCAAATCTTTGCAATATCCTGCAAAAATCAACAATATTTCTATCAAAATAGCATCAAATTCAAATCCAAGATTAATAAATACAATATATCTGATATTAAATAAAAAGGGATTAAACTGGGGCAAAAATACCATTTTATCCTTGATAAGTGGACTAAAAAGTGCTCTTATTTATCATATAATTTTCACTTATCAAAACGCAGTCTTAACATCCATCTGATGGAGCTCTAGGTCATAATGAGCTACAAGTGCCATAATTGTTCTAAAAGAATCCTTCGAAGACACCGGAGAAAAGGTTTCTTTGTAGTTGATGCCTTCCTTTTAAGTGAAGCCTTTAGCAATTAAGCGGGCCTTATATCTCTCAACATTACCCTTCGAGTCCCGCTTGGTTTTAAATATCCATTTGCAACCAATGGGCTTCACACCTTTAGGTAATTCAATAAGATCCCAGACATTATTGTCTTACATAGACTTCATCTCATCCTTCATGGCATTAATCCACTTTTGAGAGTTGGAACTTTGCATGGCTTGGCAGAATTTGATTGGATCATCCTCTGTTAAACCAATGTCATCCTCATGTTCTTGGAGAAACACAATATAATCATTTGGAATTGCACTTCTCCTTTCTCTAGTGGATCTCCTTAATGACACTTCTTGAGGTTGTTGAGCTTGCTCTATGGGTATTTGAGGGAGAACCTCATTGTTGTCTTGTGCTGGAACAATTTCAGGAATAATTCCATCATTGTCATCTATTACTGGGGTAGGTACTGGAATAGTAATAGGCACGAGGACTTGATCACTGTCAATGACAGGTTTTTCCTCAAAGACAACATTCCTTATGTTCTCTTCCTTCCCAAACTCAACATCCTCAAGGAATCTCACATTCCCCATCTCAAAGAATGATCTAGTAGTGGGATTGTAAAATTTATAGCCCCGAGAGCGTTCAGGATAGCCAACAAAATAACAGCTAACAATCCAAGATTCCAGTTTGCTTTCATGCGGCCTATAAGGACGCACCTCAGCTGGATAACCCCAAATGTGTAAATGTTTTAGGCTTGGTCTTTCACTAGTCCATAGCTCATAAGGAGTTTTGTAAACTATTTTACTTGGTACCCTGTTTAGGATATAAACTGCAGTTTTGAGCGCTTCTCCCCATAATGACTCTGGCAGTGAAGAATGACTAATCATACTTTTCACCATATCCTTAAGTGTCCTGTTTCTACGTTCTGCAACACCGTTCATGCTTGGTTTCCCTGGCATAGTATATTGAGGAATGATGCCACATTCCCATAGAAAAAGCGTGAAAGACCATGGACGTTGTTCACCTGATCCATCATATCTGGCATAATATTCACCTCCGCGGTCAGATTTGACGGCCTTAATTTTCTTTCCAAGTTGAATCTCTACTTCAACTTTAAAAATTTTGAAAACATCTAGGGATTGGGACTTCTCATGAATTAAAAATAGGTAGTCGTACCTTGAATAATCATCTATGAACGTAATGAAATATTGTTGTCCATTCCAAGATCCCGTAGGGAATGGTCAACAGATATCAATATGAATTAATTCCAAAACGTCCTTAGCCTTTTCGGAACCTAATTTTCTACAGTTTGTTTGTTTACCCTTAATACACTCAATGCATACCTCAAAGACCAACAAGTCTAAGGGTCCAAGAATCTCATCCGACACAATCCTCTGAATTCTCTGTTTAGAGATATGGCCTAAACGCTTATGCCATAAGGTGGCTGAGTTCTCATTTAATTTAGGTTTCGTACCATGAGAATCAATGTGAAGAATTTCTTTATGGGAACTAACTACATCTAGAAAGTATAGATTATCAATTAAAGAACCATAACCAACAACATTTGAATTTTGATAGAGACTAAATTGATTATTTCCAAATGAACAAGAAAAACCAAATTTGTCCAAACTAGAAATAGAAATCAAATTTCGCCTAAAATACGGTACAACAAAAGTCTCAAATAAATCCAAATGAAATCCAGTTTTTAACTGTAATCTAAATGTTCCAATAGCCTCCACTGTGACCTTGTTGCCATCGCCCACATAGATTAATCTTTCATTAGCACTTGGCGGTCGGCTTAAAGGCAACCCTGCATGGATATAACACTAATGTGAGTAGTAGCACCAGAATCTACCCACCAAGTATCATGTGGTACAGAAGCTAAATTAACTTTAGAACAAACAAAAGAGAGAAAATTACCTTTCTTTACACGTCAGGAGGTGTACTTGGGACACTCTTGACTCTTTCTTCATGTGCCCAAGCTTCTTGTAGAAGAAACAGGTAGGTGTTTCCTCATCCTTTTTGACTTTCTTTTGCTGAGAAGTCCTTTTTGCAATATCCTTATTATTCTTTCTCTTCCTATTCTGAGAGCTCGAGGCCAAATGAGCACTTTCAGTCTTCTCTCTTTGTTGCCTTTCCTCCTCTTGCACACAATGAGAAATGAGTTCATTCAAGGTCCATTTGTCCTTTTGAGTATTATAACTCACCTTGAACTACCCAAAGTGTGCAGGAAGGGAAATCAAAACTAAATGCACGAGCAAGTCATCAAACAACTCTAACTTTAGTGCTTTTAGTTTTGATGCAAGATTATACATTTCCATAATGTACTCCCTTATGTTTCCTTTGCCCTTTTATCTCATAGAGATAAGCCTAGCAAGCAAATTGCTTGCATCAGCCTTCTCATTACTAGTGAAATACTTCTTAACAGCATCAAGAAAACCTTTAGTGCTCTGGCTCTCAGAAACAGAGCCCCGAAAAACTTCTGGAACAAATCACTTCATGATCATCAGACACATTCGGTTTGAGCGTTCCCACTTTTCAACCTTATCCTCCTCCAGCTTCTCCGGAGTTGGAGTGGTTTCTTAACCCGAAGTGCGAGATCAAGATCTATGCAGCCAAGAATAATCTCGACTGCTTCCTTCCAGACCTTAAGGTTTGTCCCATTAAGCATGGGGATACAATTAATTTGAGCATATAAGTTAACATCACTAGCAACAACTGTAATAGAACATAGATACAATTAATTACATGCTCACATACAATAAACGGGGATTGAGTATAAAATACATATTGAGATATATGCAGGCAATTATAGATCCAACAAGATACCAAGCACTCCACCAACCCCAATGCCTTTGGGCATGCAAGTTGGTTTGTAAACGGTACTCTCACGCAACGATTAAACATTGATAGTTAGTTCTGTAAGGTGAAAATCCATCTTTGGACAGAAGATCACCCACATGAACAACTGGCTTTACAACTATCACACGTTTACCGTCACAGGTATAAGATTATTCGGTCAAATTGTGTCACACATTTGGGTGGGAGCACAACTCACATGAATAACCCCACACTAACATCCAAATAATTTTAATTAAATCAATTTTTACAACAGAAATTACTTTGGCAACATATTGCATAAATTAATTTAATTAAAAATTACTAGACAAATATAAATAAGGGGGTCTATAATCTACCAAATTTATACTCAATTATGATAACAATTAAAATATATATATAAATTCCAATTACATAACAAAAAAAATTCAAACTTCATGACCATATTATTTTATGCATTTGAAATTCATATATTCTATCAAAAAACTGAGTTAGGCTAGCGGTTTAGTTGCGCGTCCGCTATCCCCACAACTTGGGTTTGATTCCTGTGACTTACTATTTTGAAATTTAATTGTTTTTATTTACAAAACCAAAAGAAAAACTTACTGTTTTGAAATTTATTTGTTTTTATTTACAAAACCAAAAAAAAAATCATATGCAAGATTTGAACCAGATCCTAGCAGAAGTGGACAACACCATTAACCATCTCACCAGAATGCAATGTTTGTAACAAACATGCGATTAATAGTATCTATATCTACCATTTGTAGTGTGCCATCATAAAAAATTATCAAAAGATGGATTCAAAATTCGAACCCTGAAACTAAGGCCTACTGCAACGACGCTATTGCCACCAGACTGATTCAACTTTCTTGAACATATTTGCAATTATAAAATATTTGAATAAACAATTGGACGTTTCATATTCCCAAACTGAGACAAAAAAAACGTAACAGCCATGTACAGTAACATTCCATAAAATACAATTAATCCATCATGGTTGGGTTATTCCCGAACATTATATATATATATATATAACTTCATGTGATGATATACATCAAGATAATTCACAAATCTATCCCAATAATCTAACAATAATGTTGGCTCTGGTACCAATTATTGGAAATTTTAAACACCCAAATATAAATTCATTATGCTAGATTATTGAGAACTATGAGTTTCAAGGAATACCTAGATCCATTAAGCTTTCTCACAAAGCGGAAATCTTTGGGTAGATAACGAACGTCACGAACCTCCTTTTGGGGATTAAATGTCAAACATAATGGCACAAAACAAAGGTTAAAGTAAAGATTGTGTTATGACCTTCTTAAACCAAATCTCTTGAGTTCCCATGGGCAGGCCTGTCCAAGAAAAAGGCAACCGCCCATACCCGCCCAAACCGATCCAAGAATGGGTGAACGGGTAGGTTCCTTCGGATCATGGGTTTTGCGGGTTAATTTTGTGGGTTTAATTGGGTAGCAATGATCGGGTGCGGGTGAAAAAATTAGAAACCAATGGTACCCAACCCGACCCAATAAGTGAAGCATCAACTCAGTTTTAACTCTCACTTTTCATATCTGATTTTTCCCTCAAACCTCAGTCACTGATTTTCCCTCAAGTCTCAACTCACTTCCACGAACCCTAGCACCCCCAATCGTCACTATGCCACCAGCCACACCACCACCCGCCACTGTGCCACCAACCGCAAGACCATTTTATCGCGCCCAAGACTGCAACCGCACCACCATCTCATCGCACCTCGAGCCACCAGCCACACCACCATCTCATCGCGGCCAAGCCTCCAGCCGCACCACCATCTCGCTGCGCCCAAGCCACCAGCCGCACCACCGTCTCATCTTCTTCTATTGGTTTAATCTCTGCCATACGCAGTTCCATCTTCACGGATTCATCGAACATCTCGTCCCTGTCCTCGTTAGGCCGCAGAGCTCCTCCTCCCCTCGTCGGCATCCATCGTTGTTGCGCTTCCCCCTCTGTGGCTGCACTTTTGTTCTCTCCTCCATCCCCTAAATTGGGTAAACCCTAACAGGGAAGGTGAAAATTCTTTTCTGGAACTATTCGTTTTTTATTCATATGTAAAGAAGCCAAGAATTTTTGTTTTCACTGACATGCATTTATGTTTTGTTTGATTTCTAGTGTTTGTTAACTGAATCAAGCATTGGAGCTGCAAGAAGCCAAGAACTAAGCAAGGAGGAATATATCAAGGTCATATTGTGCAGTTCACCAGTTCAGTAAGCTTTTTCTCTGTGATTGCTTTTAGTTCTTGAAATGCTAGAAAAATCTTTTTGCAGTAATTGATTTCATGAGTTCATAGCTTGTTTTTGTGTACCAATACAACTGGAACCTATAGCGTTGAATTTTAAGAAAAAGAAAGAACAACAAGAAAGTAATTGATTTCATCAGTTCACAACTTGTCTTGTCCTGCATGCGGTTGTTCTTTGTCTATGTCCTTTATGGGTATTTCTTAACTTGAAAGTAATTGGTTTTAATTATCTATTACTATGTGAAAGTGGAATTGCATTTGCAGCTGGTATTGATAATCTGGATTTTGTTTTTGTAAATAGTAAAGTGAGTAACCTATCATGTAATCAATGCTCTGTTTCATTCTTTCTCTTTGGTATTGTTATTTTGCTTGAGTTTCATGGACGCCATTTCAAGATTATCCCTCCTCTCATTTTACGTCAAAGGTTTGGGGACTTTTTCCCCCCACCTTTTTCTTAGTAGAATTGTTCAATTAAGCACTTAAATTCAAAGGAATTTGCTTATTTTCCATTTCTTTTTTGAGTTTTTATTTAACGTTGATTACGAAATTACTCCTGATACATATATTTTGCTTTTGTCTATAATTTTTTTTTCACAGAATTTTGTGATAGCTATGATTTTGAGTTTACACCTTGTGGCTGGCTCTTTGCTAGTGATTATCACCACATACTTTATCTAATAAAAATACAATGTAATTTCTGGCTTAAATAACAAAGTTCATCTTATTTATTTATTTTAGGTGGGGGTAGGTGGTGAATTGATTTGGATGAAACACTACCACCAAGCTTTACCTCTCTTTAAATAAGATAAAACCTCATTGGAGTTTGTTGCCTGCATGTATCGACTTATTCAAGTGTGCTATCGACTTAACTATTGAACCGGGAGGGTACATCTCATATTATTTTAATGGTCCAGAGAGGTAATAACTATTGAAGTTGATTAAAGAACTTGTTTTAACAAATTGATTATTACAAGTTGATAATTTCCATTGCTTGCTCCTCTTGTGCAATTTTCCTGGTTTACTAGCTATTTCTGCGAAACTCTTAAAATTCATGGGAGTTTCCTTCCATTGACACTTTAATTGTTTGGTGTAGACGACTCATTATGATTTTAGTCATATGTGATTCTGTGGACATTATTATTTCATAAACAATAGGATTTCTTATAAACTATCACAATGAATAATAATTGTTAACACTTTAATACTAAATATATAGGTAGTTGTTGAACATAACTTCTTCATTGAAACAGTATGGAGCAGTCGAGTCAATATTTTCCTCTAGATCATAACCAACAGTCATCTACACCACCTGTAATAGAACTTCAAGGGGCTGCCACCACCAGTTCTGCACCAACAGTAGTAGATATTGGTGGAAATCAGCCAAATAACATTGCAACTACTGCAACTGAACCTACGAGAGATAATCCCATCCCTCCCCTTCCAAAGATTACTAAGAAGCAAAAAGAAAATGCTAGCGGCCCCCGAAGAACTTCAAGTGCATGGGAGCACTTCACCAAATCACCTGAAAGTGAAGGTAAGCAATCCCAGGCATCTTGTAATTATTGTAAAAAAAACGTATTACTGTGACACCAGGACTCATGGAACATCTAACATGTTGGCTCACCTTAAAATTTGCCCAAAATACACACATGCCATTAATAATGATCCCAACCAAAGAATCCTTTCTTTTGGGCCTAGTTGAGGTGTAGAGGATAGTGTATTAGGTGCCTCATCTCCGAGATTCAATGTAGAAGCATGCAAAAAAGCCCTAACTTTATTTGTTACACTAGATGAACAGCCCTTCAAAGTTGTAGAGGGTGAAGGTTTTAAATTACTTTGCAAACAACTTCAACCCCAATTTAGCGTTCCTTCCCGACAAACTGTTACTAGGAACATCTATCAACTTTACCTAGATGAAAAGATTAAGTTGAAGACATTTTTTAGGTTAGATTGCACCCGTGTTGCCCTCACAACTGATTATTGGACATCAATTCAGAATTTGAATTATCTATCTCTCACAGCCCACTTTATTGATAATAATTGGAATTATCATACAAGAATTATAAGTTTTTCTATTGTACCCAACCATAAGGGTGAAACAATAGGAATGAGAGTAGAGGAAGCTTTGAGGGAATGGGGTCTTAGAAATGTATCCACCATCACTGTTGATAATGCGTCATCCAATGACATTGCTGTCAGTTATTTAAAAAACAGAATTAAAGGTTTTAATGGGCTGGTACTAAATGGTCAGTTTTTTCACATGAGGCGTTGTGCCCACATTCTAAACTTGGTGGTGAATGATGGGTTAAAAGATATTGATCCCTCCATATCAAACATTAGAAATGCAATTAGATTTGTGAGATCCTCACTCAAAGATTTGCAAAATTCAAGGAGTGCATTGAGTTTTCCAATATTTCTTGTAAAAAGCTTGTATGTCTTGATGTTCCCACTCGATGGAACTCGACATACCTGATGTTGGAGGGTGCTGAGAAATTCCAAGCTGCCTTTGAGAAGTTAGCATTTGGGGAAACTAGTTACTCAGAATACTTTGGGACAGGTTCTCCCCTCTCATCTGAGGATTGGGAGAAAGCACGGGTTTTCGTTAAATTTTTGAAGATTTTTTATGATGAAACCAAGTCTTTTTCTACTTCTGTCCATGTCACCATCCATGTTGCATTTCATCAATTAGCTTTGGTTTATTGTGAGTTGAAACAATCATTAATGAATCTTAATTCTATTTTGCTCATATGGGTTTGGAGATGAAAAGGAAGTATGATAAGTATTGGGGTAATGCTCTTAACATTAATCAACTTCTTTATTTTGGAGTAATCCTTGATCCAAGATACAAGCTTCGTTATGTGGAGTGGTCTTTCACTGACATGTATCAACATGATACCAACTTTTCAAATGCATTAAGCATTAGTGTGAAGGACAATCTTTCCAGGATGTATTCTTGGTATGTTGCGATCCATGAGCAGCAAAATATGACTCCACAGTCCTCTCACAGTCCATTGCAAGGTAGTTCACATGAGACAGCTTGTCAATCTGAAACAGCTACATATGTAGCTAGGACAGATGCTTTTAAACAACATTTGAGAGATAGAAATTCAATAGATCAAAAAAATGAACTAGAGAGGCACCTTGCAGAGTCTTGTGTTGATGGGGGTGATAAGTTTGACTTACTCATATGGTGGAAACAAAACTGCTCTCGTTTTCCTATACTTTCAACCATGGCAAGGGATGTATTGGCCACTCCAGTGTCTACTGTAGCATCTGAGAGTGCATTTAGTACTGGTGATAGAGTTTCGGATATGTTTAGAAGTTCCTTGAGGCCAGAAATGGATGAGGCACTCATATGTGCCCAAAAATGGCTGAAGCCTTCTATCAATGAAGTTAAAGACCTCAATGTCAATGAGGATTTGGAAATTTCTGAAAAAGTGTTAACAGGTATGGAAAATTTTTTTATTTAGATTCTATTTTTATTTCTGTATTTGTCTTCATATTTATTAACCTTTTCTTTTCTTTGAAATTTCAATTCCCAAGAACTTCAAAGAGAACCAACTGCTTTTGGAAGAGGTGCAGGAGTTGGATCTTCTACTGGACAAGTGTCATCATCTTAATCACAGCCAATTCGCTGTGATTGAGAAAATGTTAAAGTAACTTATTGATTTTGTTATGCAGTTCCTAAATTATATGTTGTTTACTTAATTTATTATCTCACCTTTTTTTTTGTATTATTTCCACAGTTATAACATGTTTTGTCATTTATGGAGTCATAATTTAAACATGACTCGAAATATGTTTGCCATACTACTTTTTGGGTTAGTATTCCATATGTTTTTTTTAACTCAAATCACTTTCAATATTTTGTACCTATGAATTTAAAAATTATTTAGTTGACTTTCTGTTACTCATGTTTGCAGTTTTATGGGTCTGAGTTTTTTGGACTGAGATACTGTTTATCTCATCTTTTCGGCTTGAGCTGTAATTCACGTCTATTAATAATGGTAAGTTGTGGTATTTTTTTTTATTCATACTCTTAATTGATTTGTTAGTACTTGATTTCTTGAGTTTACATGAGTATTGTGTGTTTGGTTTTTTTTTTGTTTTTTTTTTCATTTTATGTTCTCAAGCACAGAGATTAAATTGCTTAGATGTTGGTGATTGGTCCGATATCAGCTGCAGCCAGATGTTACTTTTAGCATACCTACTTTGGTGTTGTAATGAATTCAATCTAATGTTGTACTCAGTTGGATTCTAGAAATGAGTTGGTCTGAATTTTAGCTATTGGTCTATTAATTCCTTGAGAAGTTAAATTTACTTTTAATTAACTTGGCAGATTGCTAACCTGAGTATTATGATCCTTGTATCCTGTCTGTTGGAAGTTGTTATGGACGAGATGCGGTATTCAAGAGACATAATTGAGAATAGGTGTTGTTCTTTTGGGTGTTGGTCTTTACATTGTTACTTATGTGAGTTTTAATGAAAAAGGTCTCAATCTGAATTTTTTTCTGATTTATTTTGTTCCATTCATTATTGTTATTAGGCCCTGGACAATTTGTTGACAAACAACAGAGTTGACAAATATCCTTATAATGCAAGCTCTTTGGTAAGTGTTGGATAACAGAAAGATGTTTATGCTATTAAATTGAATGCATAGATTATCCTAGATAATTTAGTTTCTCTAAGAAAATGAGTGCATGTTTTTGTAGATTCACACTGATATGCAAATTACAATGCATGACTTGATGTACAGATTAAGGATGTTCTTATTTACTTGTCACATCTTGACCATGATGATATTGAGTAACATTGAATCTATACATAACATGTTAGTTGCCTCTTTGATCTTTCTGAATTCACTTTCTTGTTTTGACAATTTTTCTATCTTCTAGTGGGATTATATATATATATATATATAAAATATGATAATGGTATGTATGTAGAGTAAAGTTGATTCTTTGAAATATTTCTTCAGTTTCAGGTGAATGTGTATGGTACATTGGTCCTTTCACATAAGCCATTGACAAGTTAATATAAGATCCAGTTGACGTGATCATGATGAATTGATGTTGTTCTATGGGGAATTGACAACTAAGCACTTGTTATATTAGTAATTTGAAATGTATTAGTGTTTGGTATTTTAATTTATGAATAAGTGACCATAGCCACGGACCCACAGACTACGATATATGGATAATGCCTAATAAACTGAATGTAGGGGACGCGGTAAAAAATTCCTATTTTTATCTTAGTTTCTTTTATGCATTATTGCATTTGGGTTCTTTGTTTATGTTAATAAAGTATTCATAATATAGAAATAGGTTTAATCTAATTAAAATTGAATTATGATTTATGATAATTATTTTTACTTAAACTCAAATCATATTAATTGGTAGGCCCGTGTAAGTGAGATATACAAAAGAAAATTGGATTTTCATCCAACAAAGAACCGACCCAATCTGAATACACCCACTCGCCTACCCGCTTTACCCGAATGAAACCAAATTAAAGCAACCAAATGCATTCTTGGTCGGTGATGGATGAGCAAATGAATATAATGGGTTCTAACGGGTCTGGATTTATGGGCCCAAACCCACTCAAATCTGACCGCTGGACAGGGCTACCCATGGGAAGGAATATGGAGGCGGTGGTTGATTTGGTGTCTTGGGGACCAACACCTCTAGAGGGGCTTATTTATACCAAACTATTAGAGTTCCCACTATGCTGAAATAGGCCAAACCCAGTGTCCACTTATATATATAGGTCCACATCGATGCATACGGTAGTCTAAACGAACTCACTTAATGCAGATTACTAATGATCAACCCAATTGATGTAAATAGCTAATATAAATATTTTAATATTTAATATGTAGCCCACAAAAGTAATTATTAGAAATTAAAATTTCTAACACTAGGAGGGTAAGAAAGCGCGAGGAATAATACAAGTTTCTTGTCTCTATATTTCTTTTTTTTTTTTAATTTGTATACTGTGCTTACTATTGTTTCTTATATTCCCATGGCAGAAATATGTATAAGTAAATATATACACTGAAATTTAAAGATAACATAACAACCTTATTCTTCCTTTTTTTTTCTGGTACAACAACATTATTCTTTCCTATCCTTTGTACATTCGCATACATGATAAACTATAATTATAGGTGAAATGCATCCAACCTTCTGTATTATGTTTGACTGCTATCCTCTGTTGACTGCTGTACATTATTGTCATTGGAAGTTTGCAAGTCTCATGTTGAAGGCATCTTGCTGCTGTGAACTGGTGACAGCAGCAGAAGACAGTCCATAATTGATACTGTGGAATGCAACTCATTCAGAAAAGAAAAGATATAGTTCCGAGTTACAATCCCGTGTCCTCTGGCAGGCTGAGGCGTAGGAAATACAGGCTGCACACCAAGCAAATACAAAATTACTAATGAACAAGAACTTGCAGGCAGAAGAGACAAAGACAGAGACATCATCTAGTTTTCAGGATGAAAATTAGTAAGCAGAACACCAGACAAACACTTTTTGTGAATTAATATTTTAGAAGACCATAGGATGACTAGAAGTTCAGAGGTGGATGTTACTAATAAATTTAGCTGCAGTTGCAGATGCTAAAGAAATTGTTGAGAGGAACTAGGAGATGCTAGCAATTTCCTAGTTCTTTAATTTCTCTCTTCAGAAAAAGTGTATTTTACACTCTCACAACAGATATTGTTTTGACAACTGCTGGACTGATTCAGTCTTTAGCAGAAAATGATATTCATATTAATAATTTTTAAGTTAACATGCATATAAAATATACAGACATGAAACAGGACATGTACTGCATCAAATGATTACCAAAGTGACAATTAAAAGCAAACTGTAGCATTGCTTTTCAGATAGAATTTTAATTTACTGGCAAAGAGATTTATCACCTTGCAGACATGAAGGCCATCCCACAAAAGACGGCCTTAACAGATTGCTTCTGTCCCGCATACTCAAAAGCCAATGGCAGCATTTCATGAAGGGTTAGAAAAGCCATAACGCCACCAACTGTAATCATAATAGAACAATCAGCAAATATACTCAACAATTGAAGTGCCCAAAATCAAATTCTGACTTCTACAAATTTAGTAGAACAAACCTGATGCAAGTAAACCCTCAAGAATCTCAGGACTTAGGCTGCTAGGGAATAGACAGGCTACAGAGAAAGAGAAATAATAGCAGTAAGTCCAACTTTACTAACACACACATATCCAATCTATATGCACAAAATCCCACACTGAAGTTGAGAGAAAGGGTTTCTATATGCAAGGTGTGTTAGCCGTGCATGCCTCACCTAATTCTTAATACAAAAGTATGTTCTTATGAATAATATGGTGCAAAGCAACAAAAGCAGATGATATACCTACAATTATGACACCCAGAGGCTCAGCAAAGCCAGAAAGCGATGCCAATTTGAATGCCTGCCATTTACTGCGATACATCCAGAAATGACAAATGAAAAGTAGTCATAATTCAAATTTCTAGTTATTGATATAACTCATGTAACATAAATATAACAATATCAACTAAGATTTATGATTAAAAAATAATTTCAGATGTTATTATATAACAAGAGAATGACATCAAGTGTGTCAAATTTGCCAATTTTCACATCCTATACATAGAATGTTATAAGCATCTAGTTTGATTTGGACTATATCATTATCAATATCCAAAACGGCAAAAACAGGCTCAAATTTCTTGTATTTTTTCTTCACTCTACTTTTCAGCTAAAGAAGAAGTAACAAAAAAACAACCTGCACTATGGCCCTAAAAGAAAAACAATTTGTTTTACAGAATAGCCATGAGCATTGAGCACAGACCAACCTAACCACCATCTCCATGTTGGTAATGCTTCACAGCACAAACTACTTACATAACAGTTCACTATCATGTTGTTTCGTACAATCAATCTGTTTATTTTATATAGATTATTGTTGAGTTCACTATTTCGTACTCTTAGTAATCAACAAAAATATTTTCCACTAGAGTATAGAATTCACTATGTCTTTTGTCAAAATAAACAGGAGCCCATGAGTTAAGGTTCTTACCTCTGCGTTGCAAAATAAACAGGAAGTGCAACCGCAACACCCTGGAAAGCAGAAGATTGTTAAGATTATTGAATATTGATGTGGAACTGAAAAAGTACAATAAAAAGTAAAAAAAAAACAATTTTACAGTAAAATATAGATAAGACATCAAATTCTATAAGGAGGCTTTTCCCTCATTACTAATTACACCAAATAAAATTATAGCATTCAGCCTAAACGAGCTCTGTCACAAGATAAGAATTTATACCTCAGGGATATTGTGCAGAGCAATGGCCAGTGCAAGGTTAAGACCAACACGAAGGCCCTATTGAAACAATCATCCAATTGAAGGGACAACAACAAGCATATTAGTTAGTATAAAAAGGAAGAGTTCACCAACTACTGATAGAAGTTGGGGAAGATCCATATGCATGTCAATGTGAATGTGGATATAACTAACTTCTCATTAAAAAATTCTACATGTTACCACCTAAACATTTTGACAGAGAGGGTACCTTCATGGATCCAAGGTACACTGCCATTCCTTCTGGAAAATTATGTAAACTTATACCTGGGAGAAAACCAAAATGAACATTTTAAAATCAAACTTAATACTGAACCAAAGGGAAAATGGATGTTGAGAAACAACTTTCTAATTTCCTCCACTCTACAATGAAAAGTACTCATACTGTCATACCTATGGCTGTGATAATTCCACTGAATAAAACTTGACGGCGACGTTTTTTCATAATGTCCTTGTTTTCTTCATTTCGGGCCTTGTATTTTCAAGCATGACATCAAATAATCAGAATTAGTATATATGATAGCACCTGCAATGCCACATTGAAAATGCACCAAAACAGGAAAGCAGTGATTTGGAAGGAAAAAGTTCATTCAAACCTTTCTACTCTTCTCATCTGAAGTGGGAGGAGTAACTGTTGGTTCTGGTATAAAATTGGCAACAACAGCAAAGAATATGACACCAGCAAAAAACTAGAGAAAAAAGAAAATATAACTTCATTGTCAGAACAAGTCTCAGAGAACACAGCTACATTAGTTGAATTATGCTGAAGAGTGAAGAGCATAGCCTACCCATAGGTTGCCTCTTAGAAAGCCAAGTGAGTTCAAAGCATTATGAGCAAGATCAAAGAATGATATGCTCAGCATCAAACCAGCAGCAAAGCCCTTCATGGAATGAAAATTACTTTAAGAAACCGGGCTTATGTCACATTTCACAAAAAGGGAGGTAAGAAAAATATTGAAAATGAACAAATGCAATCTCAAAACAGATAAAATGGATTTTTTTTTTTTTTTTGTTAATTTGAAGGACAAAATCCACCTGTAACAGCCCAAGCATCTTCAGACTCGGCGCTTGACTAAGGATTACAAAAAGTGCACCTGTTTCGACATTGAGAAATTTTAGTCCCGCTAGCTACATATAAACACTCAATACGGAAATAATAATGAATACAATTTTGGGGATCAAGCAAAGATATCAATATTTATTAATAAGCAACAATAATTCTTTTTCTTTGTTAACAAAAAATGTGCTACAGAAATTGCAGCAAATACATGAATAACAGGAAGGAAATGCTTGTGATCAGATATAGATCAAAAGTCAAAACAATTTTTAAAATAAGTTAAAAGTTAGCTTCTAGCATGTATAATTATTTAGTAGGTGACAGTATATTGCTTTTTAAATAAAAATTATGTGTGTGTATAGTAAAAAGTTGTGGAAGAGAAAGGCAAGTTATTTTGAATATCTAATGCATAACAGAACCAAATAAAATAGGTAAAATAAAATGAAACCAAATGAAATAAAACATTTTAATAATGAAATAAAGAAAACATTTATTTCATCACTTTCCATCAAAATTAGAGAAAATATGAGATATTTGAAGAAAAGGAATGGAATGTATTTTATTTTAAATAATTCAAATTAATAATACATTTTTTAATTATTTTATTTTATTCTATTTTTTTCTTTTCTTATTGTAGATCCAAATATAGTCTAAAAAGGCTGATGGAACATTTTGGAAATCCTAAAGTAGAAAATAAAATATGATAGAAATAATAATATAGAATATAAATCATATTTTGAGAAAATAAAAATAGGAAATATTTATTATTAAATTAATAGACATAAGAATTTATCTAATATTGGAACAAATTATACTCTTCTCATAACATATACTTATATTATCTCCTTTTTCTTTTGGTGTACAATTGGAAATAATGAAATTTGAACATAAAACTAATGTGAATTATCAAAACCTAGCTCTTATCACTCTACCGATCCTAATAGGTTATTCTCTTCAAAATATTTGTTTATATTAAAGGAAATTTAAAGCATAATACATATTCATATTTTTTTAAAAAAATGAAAGCAAACAAATTGCACTAAGTTAAACATCTCAAAGGAAATAAAGGCATAACCAAACAATGGTTGGTGATCCATCATTACACAGTGGAATAAAATCTGATCTTATATATTGGACTTCATTTATAAGGTTAGAAGTTTGAATTCAGAAAATTCTGCGTAAAAGTTAAACCCACAGGCTTTACTATTTGTTTAACACGCTCCTTGATAATTTTAGGCACTCACTATCAAAATTAATGAGAGTGAATTAAAGTTGAGGAGCGAGCGAAGAGACGACACGTACCGATGGAAGTGCTGAAGCCACCAAGGGATGAAAGGAGAAGGCCCAGAATGAACTGATAATCCATGACCATGAGGGCGAGAAAGAAGATGATGATATGATACTCAGAATTGGAAATGCAGAGAATATCGTTGAGATAACAGAATGAATTTTAAAAAGGAGGGAATAGTTGAAACTATACGTGGAATCCATCAGGACCCATATATATATACACAGACAGTTATCACAGTTATTTTTTTATTATAATAATTTAATTTAAGAAACTACTCGGTGGAAGGAAGGAAACTAGGAAAGCAAGAGGAAGGGGGAATTTGTATATCCAAATCCCACGGAGAAACAATAACACAAAATAAGAAAGAGATGAATTGCGACATTGGTCCACGAAAAGTACTTTTCCTTTCTTTCTCTCCCCTCTTCTGAGCCTTTCACTTTCCCTCCTCCTCGATCAATCCTCAATTCCTCACTACCTACCTAGTACCTACCCTATCTTTCCTTCTAACAATAATTAATTAATTAAAGATTCTAGATATATTATTAAAATAATAATATAAATCGAAAATATGTGTTTGTTAATTAAAATTTAAATTAATTATCGTATGGATCACTGAACTGTACCTTACACTAAGACCATCTCCCATTACACTGTTGCTTAAAACATTATTTATTATTATTTATGTGGATTTTACTTGTATACATCATTTCTTTTTACTTTTTAAGTAACTTTTATAATTTAAGTAACTTTGCGTTCCAACATAGCAACTCTACAATAACTCCAAAATGGACCCCACAAGCTACCACACTGATGAACACATTTTTATTCACACTTTGCATAATTAATCTTAGCTTGCTTGGACTATAATTGTTATTAAATCCACTGTTTTAATTGGAATTTACCAAATTGGGCTTAATTGGGCTTTAATTGTGAATGTTGTTTAAATTCGGATTTTTAAGCCTACTGACCTACCTGTCTTGTTTTGATGATATCTGGAGCTATAGGTGTCCGATTTGAGAGATTCCAGTGGCATTGGAAAGCTAACTTCCGGGGCTTTAATTTGATATCCAATATGACCATATTACCATGAAGCAATTAGGAGCAGTTGCTGTTTGAAAATCGCCTACTGTTGCTGTCTGACACAAGTCCGAATTTGATTAGTTTTGTAATTAGTTTGTGGGCCTGTTTTAATTAATTTCGGCCCAATTAAGGCCTAATCAGATTGTTAGTGATTTAGGCTCTATAAATAGGTGTGTTGTTGAGTAGTTTGAACACTTTACATTCATTTTTCAGATTTTAGAAAAAAAGACTCTCCACTTTCCCTCTCTTTTCTCTCTTCTTGCAATTTTCGAATTTGGTTCCTCTTCTTCATCTTCTTCAATTTTCGAGTTTCTCCTCCATGGAAATGGAAGGCTAAGCTTCAAGGATTGTTTCTCTACTGAATTCACAAAGGAAATTGAGGTTATAATTTCGTTTTTCATGTCTTGAATTCTTGGACAGATTCTTCACTTTCCTTCTCCTAGTTTCTTGATGTTTAGGTTTGAATTTGAAATTGAGTTACATGCTTTATGGAATTCGAATTCTAATCTGAATCTAACTCACATTTTAGGTTGCTTAATCTGAAATGAATTCTAGGTTTGCTTAATTCCAAGGATTAGAAATTAGGATTCATGCTAGTTTGCTTTATTCTAGTGTGAAAATTAATGAGGATGCTTAATCCGAATTTGAATCTGTCAAGGAATTGAGGAATTTTGTATAAACCAATGATTGATCCAATTTGTGAATGAGGTAGAGAACCAATTCGTTTTTCTGAAATTGTTTTCTGCAAATTTAAATTCTGTTTTGGAAATTAGGAAATTAGTATGAACAACAATCAAAATCCTCTTGTGTGTGTGAGTTGCTATGGGATTGAAATTCTGAAATTGTAATTGGATTCCTTGAGAGAGACGACTTTGGGTTAATCAACCTACTGCACTTTAATTCATTTTATTTGGTTGAGTACGGCCTCGACCAAATTTGGCGCCGTTGCCGGGGAATTCAATTCAAATTCTGTTTCAATTCCAATTCTGTTTTGTGTAAAATTCTGTTTCTGTTTGTTTTCAATTCTGTTTTGTAAATTCGTGTACTGTTCTGTGTTTAGGAAGTAGAGTCATAATTCATATTGTGTTTTGGTATACTAACCTTGGTTGTGCAGATTTAGTTTGATCAATTTTGGTTCACAGCTTTGAGGTAAGTAGCCTAATTTGTCATAGTTACTGTTACATTGCTTTTAGTGAGGTTCAATTTGTGTTTTGAGTTGTGTGATGTGTTGAGTCATTGTAATTAGTGTGTTTAGTCATGTTTTGATGTTTAGAAATTGTTTAGATGAAATTAGGATTGATTTGGATTGAATTGCATAAGTTGATCAAGTTGTTGCTGACTTTTCTGCTGTTGACTTTTGCAGTTGAATCTGATCTTTTTGTTTAACATAGTTAGAGGTTGAATTTTTGTGCCAATTTTTGTGTCCACATTTCTTTAGGTTAATAATGAATTTTAGATACCCCAGTTGCTGTTAGATTAGTCCTGATTGTGAGATTACACTTTGCACTGGCTTATTTTGACCTGTTGACTTCAATTGGACATAACTTGAGCTAGGAGTATCAGAATTTCACAAATTTTATATGCTTTTGGGGTAGAAAAAGCTAGTTAGAGCAGCCCCTCCCAGCTTGCGCCAGGAGGTCGGCCGTAAATTTGCCAAAAAAGGTCGTTTTCTATTTTTAAAGGATTTTTTAAGTTTTTTTTGGTGTATTTTCCCCTTCTTACCTTAGGTAGTTTTGGTACTTAGGCTTTGAATTTTGTTCTGAAAATTTTTGTGGTTGTTTCCTATGTTAATATAGTGTTTTCCATGTATCCATTTCATTGGTTTCTGCTCATTTGATATAGGCTGCCTTTATAAGCTGACATGCTGTTGTATGCTTCATTTTGTGCATTTCTGTGTGCATTTGGTGTATGACTAGAGCAAACCCAGGTACCCTACATTCATTTGATCCAGAAATTGATAAGACATATCATAGGTTAGTTAGAGAGTCTAGGATTCCATTTGTGCATAATTCTGTTAGTGATAGTGAGTTGTCTGATAGTGTGTATTCTGCTGTTAGTGTAAGTGATAGTGAGTCTGTTTCTGTGTTTTCTTCTTCTTCTTTCCTTGAGTCTGATTTTAATTGTGATACCATGGCTGAGAGAACTTTGAGAGAGCTTGCAGCACCTGATGTTAATATTCAGACTTTATGCATTCAATATCCTGATATAGATGTGCCTTGTGAGCTTAAGTCTGGATTGATTCATTTGTTGCCCAAGTTCCATGGTCTTGCAGGTGAGGATCCACATAAACACCTCAAGGAATTCCATATTGTCTGCACCACTATGAGACCACCTGGAGTTCCTGAGGATCATATTAAGCTGAAGGCATTTCCATTCTCCCTGCAAGATACAGCAAAAGACTGGTTGTACTACCTTCCACCTGGATCCATTACTGGCTGGGATAATTTGAAGAGGATGTTTCTGGAAAAATTCTTCCCAGCATCTAGAGTGACTTCAATCAGGAAGGAGATTTGTGGTATAAGGCAGATGGATGGAGAGAGTTTGTATGAGTACTGGGAGAGATTTAAGAGGCTTTGTGCAAGCTGTCCACATCATCAGATTCATGAGCAGTTACTCATCCAGTATTTCTATGAGGGCCTATTGAACAATGACAGACAGATGATAGATGCAGCCAGTGGAGGAGCTCTTGTAGATAAAACTCCAGTTGCAGCAAGGCAGTTAATTGAGAATATGGCTTCTAATAACCAACAGTTCAGTACCAGAAGCAATTCAATAGCCTTGACCAGAGGAGTTCATGAGATGGAGACCACTTATGCTGCTGATCATAGGAAGTTGGAGAGCAAGCTAGATGATTTGGCTTCCTTGGTTAAGCAGATGGCAGTCTCTCAACAAGTTGCTAAGCTATGTGGGATTTGTACTTCTGCAGATCATCCCACTGATGCATGTCCCACCTTACATGAGCCTGCGGGAGATGGTGCTTTTCCTCCTCAGGCTTATGCAGCAAATATCTATGGTTCTGGCAGACCCCCTCAGCAGCAACAGTATAATCAAGATCTTTCTTCCAACAGGTACAATCCGGGTTGGAGGAATCATCCAAATTTGAGATGGGGGAATTCTCAGCAGCAGCCACAGCAGCCTTATGTGCCTTATCAGTCTCATGCTGCTGGGCCTAGTAGACCTTACCAGCCTCCACATGTACAGCAGCAACAGCAGCCTACACCGCCTGCTGCTGCACCTTCCAAGAGTGAGCCTTCCTTGGAAGAATTAATGAGGCAGATGGCGGTCAATAATATGAATTTTCAGCAGAGGACAGAGGCAACTATTCAGAGCCTAGAGAATCAGATAGGCCAGATGGCTACCACTCTTAATCAGTTGCAGTCTCAGGGTTCAGATAAGCTTCCTGCTCAAACAGTTGTCAACCCGAAGAATGTTAGTGCAATCACTTTGAGGTCGGGTAAGAGTGTGCAAGCACTTGATAGGCAACAGTCTGAGCAAGAAGATGAGATTCATACAGTTGTAGACCCTGTGCAGGAGAGAGCTAGTCCTAGTCCTTTGAGTAGCCCTAGTTCTTCAAGCAGTGAGCAGCCTTCTATTCCTCTTCCATTCCCTCAGAGAGTTGTGCAGAAGAGTAAAAAAATGGAAGAGGCTGACAAGGAGATCTTGGAGACTTTCAGGAAAGTAGAGGTGAATATACCTCTACTTGAGGCCATAAAGCAAATTCCGAGATATGCCAAGTTCTTGAAGGATCTGTGCACCCATAGGAGGCGGCTGAAGGGCAATGAGAGGATTAGTATGGGAAGGAATGTCTCTGCACTCATTGAGAGACCTATGACTCCCATTCCAGAAAAATGCAAAGACCCAGGGACATTTACTATTCCTTGTGTTATAGGCAGTAACCAGTTTGATAATGCTATGCTTGATTTAGGAGCATCTATTAATGTTATGCCTTTATCTGTTTTCACCTCTTTGTCTCTTGGTCCTTTGCAGGCTACAGGTGTTGTCATTCAGTTGGCAAACAGGAGCACTGCCCACCCTGCAGGCCTTATTGAGGATGTGTTGGTTCGAGTGAATGACCTCATCTTCCCTGCTGACTTCTACATATTGGATATGGAGGGAGGAGATTCACTCACTGGTGCAGCCCCCATCATCTTGGGCAGGCCCTTCCTGAAGACAGCTCGGACTAAGATTGATGTTCATGCAGGCACACTTACCATGGAGTTTGGAGACAGTGTGGTTCGGTTTAATATTTTAGATGCCATGAGGCATCCTGTTGAGGATCATTCTGTATTCCATATTGATATGCTTGCTGAACTTGTAGATGATAGTTTGTCTGAGTTTGTAGGACATTTGGACTTTCCGGACTTTTCTGATTTCATTGATGTCTACACTTGTGATTTATGTTCTGATTCATCTGTGTGTAGTATGTGTGCTGAGATAGATGAGTTCATATCTGTTGATTATGTTGATTGTTCTGATTGTCCTACAGGTTCTGGTATTGATGCACCAGTTGTGTCAATTGAGTCAGAATGCAGTGGCTTGATTACAGCAATTATAGATACATCTGACTTGATTGATTTGCAGGTTGCAGAGGTTTCTACCAGTACCAGATCGTTACCTTCTATTGTTCAGCCCCCATCACTGGAGCTGAAGCCACTTCCCACTCACCTCAAGTATGCATATTTGGAGGATGAGCAGAAGCTTCCAGTGATCATCTCTACTGCTCTCTCAGCTGATCAGGAGCAGAGGTTGTTGCACGTGATTAGAGAGCACAGGAGAGCTCTAGGTTGGACTTTGGCAGATATTCCGGGTATTAGCCCCTCCTTGTGTATGCATCGGATTCTGTTGGAGGATGGGGTTAAACCTGTGAGGCAGCCTCAGAGAAGGCTGAATCCCCAGATTCTTGACGTGGTCAAGAAGGAGGTCACCAAGCTGCTACAGGCGGGTATCATATATCCCATATCAGATAGCACTTGGGTGAGCCCGGTACAGGTGGTACCGAAGAAATCTGGGATTACAGTTGTGAAGAATGAGAAGGATGAGCTGATTCCTACTAGGGTGCAGAACAGCTGGAGAGTCTGCATCGACTACAGGAGGCTCAACCAGGCGACCAGGAAGGATCACTTCCCACTTCCTTTCATTGATCAGATGCTGGAGCGCCTGGCAGGTAAATCCCATTACTGTTTCTTAGATGGTTTCTCTGGTTATTTTCAGATTTGTATTGCACCAGAGGACCAGCATAAGACTACATTTACCTGTCCTTTTGGTACCTTTGCATATAGGAGGATGCCTTTTGGTCTATGCAATGCTCCTGGTACTTTCCAGAGATGCATGATGAGTATATTTGCTGATTTACTTGAGCATTGCATAGAGGTTTTCATGGATGATTTTAGTGTATATGGCTCCTCATTTGATGCATGTTTGGATAGCTTGACTAGAGTGCTTGATAGGTGCATAGAGACTAACCTTGTTCTTAATTATGAAAAGTGTCATTTTATGGTAGAGCATGGTACAGTCTTAGGCCATATTATCTCTAGGAAGGGTATAGAGGTAGATCCTGCAAAATTAGATGTTATTTCACACTTGCCTTACCCCTCTTGCGTGCGAGAGGTTCGATCTTTTCTTGGACATGCAGGTTTCTATCGCAGGTTCATTCAGGACTTCAGTCGGATAGCCCTTCCGCTGTCCAACTTGCTACAGAAGGATGTCAGCTTTGAGTTTGGAGAGCGGTGCAGAGAGGCATTTGATCGCCTCAAGAGAGCTCTCACCACCACTCCCATTATTCAGCCACCGGATTGGACGCTTCCGTTCGAGTTGATGTGTGATGCATCAAACTACGCCTTGGGAGCTGTTTTGGCACAGAGGGTTGGTAAGCTGTCTCATGTGATATATTATGCATCTAGGACTTTGGATGCAGCACAGGTAAATTACACTACCACTGAGAAAGAGCTGTTAGCAATTGTTTTTGCATTGGATAAGTTTAGATCATATTTGCTAGGCTCTAGGGTAGTGGTTTTTACTGATCATGCTGCTCTTAAGTTCCTTTTGAAAAAGACAGATTCCAAACCCAGGTTGATCAGGTGGATGCTACTGCTTCAGGAGTTTGATTTGGACATCCAGGATAGGAGTGGTGCGCATAATCTGGTAGCAGACCATTTGAGCCGCATTGAGAGAGCGGAGGATGTGTTTCCTATTCGGGATGACTTCCCGGATGAGCAGCTTATGGCTTTGCTTGATTCCCATTCCCCTCCCCTTACCCCTTGGTTTGCTGATATTGTTAATTATCTTGTTGCATCTGTTTTTCCACCCTTGGCATCTAGGGCTCAGAGAGATAGACTTAAGAGTGATGCCAAGTATTATGTATGGGATGACCCTTATTTATGGCGTTTTTGCAGTGACCAGGTTATCCGTAGGTGCATTCCAGATCAGGAGATCCAGTCTGTACTTCAGTTCTGTCATTCCTCACCTGTTGGAGGACATCTTGGACCCCAGAGGACAGGACGAAAGGTGCTAGATTGTGGATTTTATTGGCCTACGATTTTCAGAGACGCCTGGAGAAGTCTCCTCTACATGCGAGCAGTGTCAGAGAGCAGGAGCGGCCATTTCTAGCAGGCAGCAGATGCCCCAGCAGCCTATGTTGTTTTGTGAGATTTTTGATGTGTGGGGTATTGATTTTATGGGTCCATTTCCTGTTTCTTTTGGTTTTATATATATATTGCTTGCTGTGGACTATGTCTCCAAGTGGGTGGAGGCTATAGCCACAAGGACTAATGATGCTCGAGTTGTTGTGGATTTTGTCAGGTCTCACATCTTTTGCAGGTTTGGAGTGCCTCGAGCCATTGTTAGTGATCAGGGGACCCACTTCTGTAACCGGTCCATGGAGGCTTTGCTGAAGAAGTATGGGGTGGTGCATAGAGTTTCTACACCATACCACCCCCAGACTAATGGACAGGCTGAGATCTCCAACAGAGAGATCAAGAGGATTCTGGAGAAGATGGTGCAGCCTAACAGGAAGGATTGGAGCTGCCGCCTTCATGATGCTCTCTGGGCTCATAGGACCGCCTACAAAGCACCTCTTGGGATGTCTCCCTTTAGAGTTGTTTTTGGTAAGGCGTGCCACTTACCTGTGGAGATTGAGCATCGGGCATACTGGGCAGTTAGGGCTTGCAATTTGGATTGTGACCAGGCAGGAGAGCAGAGGAAGCTTCAGCTGCAGGAGCTTGATGAGATCCGCCTGGAGGCCTATGAGAACTCTAAGTTCTACAAGGAGAAGACTAAGAAATTTCATGATCAATGTATTGCTAGAAAAGAGTTTGTAGTAGGCCAAAAGGTGTTGTTGTTTAATTCTAGACTTAAGCTCATGCCTGGTAAGCTTCGTTCTCGTTGGATTGGACCTTTTATTGTCACTCATGTTTATCCTTATGGTGTTGTAGAGTTGAAGAGTGAGTCCACCAACAAGACCTTCAAGGTCAATGGCCACCGTCTCAAGCTATTTCATGAGAGTCCCGCTTTGGTTGAGGAGACGGTTGAGGAGATGAGCTTGGAGCTTCCCACATTCCCTCAAGTGCAAATTTTTCCACCTTGATGAGGGAGTCTCTTTCCCCACTATTTTATTGCATTATGTCCTTTTTTCTATAATTTGATTATTTTTCCATTGAGGACAATGTGTGATTTAAGTGTGGGGGAGGAGATTTGTAGTTTTAGGACTTTAGGATTGATTTTAGGAATTAGTATGTGGTTAGGATTATACTGTTTGTGTGTTAGTAATTTTTAGGATTGTTAAAAAAAAAATTGTTTGCTGTTTTACTGTTCAAAAAAAGAAAAAAAAAAGAAAAAAAATGTTGTTTTACTGTATTTTTGGTGTTTTCCATAGGAAATTTGCTGTTTTTGAGTTGCTGTCAGCATTTTCATAGCTATTCTGTAGCTACTGCTGTTACTGTTTTGCTGTCTGAAATTATTGTAATCTGTCTGTTTGCTGTTTTGCTGTTGCTGTTGCTGTTTTTGCATTACTGTAGCTGCTGTACGTTTTTATTGATGTTGTTTACAGCAGAATTTTTTTACAGCAGTTTTGTTACAGCAGAATTTCATTTTACAGCAGAATTTTGACAGTTATCTGAATTTTACAGCAAAAACAGAATTTTTCGACAGTAGGAAAAATAATACATTTGGCATGTTTTTCATTGGATTTTTAGGATTTGTGTTGGTAGTGGCATTTTCATCATATTTGGACAATTGGTTTCTTGATTTATGTTGTTTGGATTCCTTATAATTTAGTGAATAAGTTGGTTTTGATGATTATTGGGTTGAATATTTTGTGATAGAGTTGTCCTTGGTGAGATTTTGAGCCTTATTGATGGATGGACCATTCTATGCTATGCCATTCTCTCTTTTTCTTGTGTGATTTCACTCTTGTTTGCTTGTGCTCTAGAACTTGGCTTGACTCTTTGATTTTCAACTTTGTTCACATGCATGTATTGAGATGATTGAGGCATTTTTGTTGATAATTGAGCTACTAGCCATATTAGCTTACCTTGATGATTTTCCACTTGCTAGCCCCTTTGAGCCTATGGATCCCATTTCTTGTTTTTGAAAGCTCATTACAAGCCTTGAAAGTGAAAAACCATGATTGTCCTTGCCTTAGAGGATAAAGGAGCTTTGGAATTGTTTTGGGAATAGGCTCTTGAATGAGTGTGGGGGTGTGCTTGAATTTCTTATCTAATCTCCTCTTGTGGATATCATATTGTTAACCTTTGGCTAGTTACAAAGAAAAAAAAATGAAAAAGGAAAAATATAGAAAAGTAAAAAAAAAAATAAAGAATAAAAAAAAAAAGCTCAAAAGAAAAGTGTTAAAAAAAAGAGCAAAGAAATAAAGTGTTCTTGAAATAGCAAAAATGGGTCAAAAGGTAGAAAAGAGGAGTTTAATTGTATTCTTGAGATGTATGCTACTTGCATTTCTTCTTGGATTTATTCCCCATTGCTCCTCTATTCTCTTTGGTTTTTAACTTCTTATCCTTCATTTTCCCTACCTTTACCTTGGCCCCATTACATCCTATTTGAAGTCCTCTTGATCTTTGCTTGCATGTGTTTCAATTGTTGTGGATATTAGAGTCTTGCCAAGCCTATGGTAGTGCTTGCTTTCATGAGTGCTTTGAGTGTATATACACAAGCCTAAACACTTGAGAGTTGGAGAGTTTGTCTTGTGAGGATTCTATCACTTTTGATTCACCCCTTTGATTTGATTCACCCTCTTGTTTGCTAAATTGTAGGGAATTCCATTCATAATTTTCTTGACTCCATGACTCCTTTGATGATGTATTATGCCTACTCCTATGCATTCCTTGGATCTCTTGTTAATAATGCCACTTGTATTTGCATTGTGCTCCCTAATTGATTTTTAGCTTCATGTGGTGTTTTGCCCGGAGTGCAAAAGGGCAAGTGTGGGGGAATTTGATGAACACATTTTTATTCACACTTTGCATAATTAATCTTAGCTTGCTTGGACTATAATTGTTATTAAATCCACTGTTTTAATTGGAATTTACCAAATTGGGCTTAATTGGGCTTTAATTGTGAATGTTGTTTAAATTCGGATTTTTAAGCCTACTGACCTACCTGTCTTGTTTTGATGATATCTGGAGCTATAGGTGTCCGATTTGAGAGATTCCAGTGGCATTGGAAAGCTAACTTCCGGGGCTTTAATTTGATATCCAATATGACCATATTACCATGAAGCAATTAGGAGCAGTTGCTGTTTGAAAATCGCCTACTGTTGCTGTCTGACACAAGTCCGAATTTGATTAGTTTTGTAATTAGTTTGTGGGCCTGTTTTAATTAATTTCGGCCCAATTAAGGCCTAATCAGATTGTTAGTGATTTAGGCTCTATAAATAGGTGTGTTGTTGAGTAGTTTGAACACTTTACATTCATTTTTCAGATTTTAGAAAAAAAGACTCTCCACTTTCCCTCTCTTTTCTCTCTTCTTGCAATTTTCGAATTTGGTTCCTCTTCTTCATCTTCTTCAATTTTCGAGTTTCTCCTCCATGGAAATGGAAGGCTAAGCTTCAAGGATTGTTTCTCTACTGAATTCACAAAGGAAATTGAGGTTATAATTTCGTTTTTCATGTCTTGAATTCTTGGACAGATTCTTCACTTTCCTTCTCCTAGTTTCTTGATGTTTAGGTTTGAATTTGAAATTGAGTTACATGCTTTATGGAATTCGAATTCTAATCTGAATCTAACTCACATTTTAGGTTGCTTAATCTGAAATGAATTCTAGGTTTGCTTAATTCCAAGGATTAGAAATTAGGATTCATGCTAGTTTGCTTTATTCTAGTGTGAAAATTAATGAGGATGCTTAATCCGAATTTGAATCTGTCAAGGAATTGAGGAATTTTGTATAAACCAATGATTGATCCAATTTGTGAATGAGGTAGAGAACCAATTCGTTTTTCTGAAATTGTTTTCTGCAAATTTAAATTCTGTTTTGGAAATTAGGAAATTAGTATGAACAACAATCAAAATCCTCTTGTGTGTGTGAGTTGCTATGGGATTGAAATTCTGAAATTGTAATTGGATTCCTTGAGAGAGACGACTTTGGGTTAATCAACCTACTGCACTTTAATTCATTTTATTTGGTTGAGTACGGCCTCGACCACACACCTTTATTATTTTAATATTTCAGTTTAACTTAAAATATTATTTCATTTTTTAAATAAAATTTAAAGATAATTAACTAAAAATTAATTCTCTAAATAAAATTAAAGATAAAAAATATATTTTAATGATATAATATTTACTAATAATAAAAATTAGAGATAAAAATCACACAAAATAGTAATTAGTTTGATTCATAATGGCTAGTTTGATTTACGACTAGTTTAAAAATAGTAATTGACCAAAGAGTTGTGACTCAGTTGGCAACGCAGACTGAGATTGTGGGAAGAGCTCCTAGGTTCGATCCCCACTAAACACATTCTTCGGGAGGGGTGAGGAGCCTTAACTGTGACTAAGTCCCGAATAAGATTGCCCCTGGTAATAGGAGATATTTATGGTTACACAAAAAAAAATAGTAATTGTGAAATATTCAGGATAAAATTAAGGATAAAATAAATTTAATTTTTTACTAAGAATTAGCTCAAATAATTTTTAAAACAATTATTTAAATAGTTCCTTTTTAAAATTAATTTAATTTATTATACAATATTTTATTTTGAAAAAAAAAAATATGTTTACAATGAGTTTTTTTACCCGTTACTCACCATGATATTTTTTTTCTTTTTTCTCCCAACTCAACATTCTAGGCTCTTCTCCCACCCAAACTCTCACTTTCCCCGACCAAAACTTTCTCTTCACCTAACCTAACCTAAACCACACGGCTTCCAACCCCTTTCTTCCTCCCCCTTTCTTTTTCTCCTTCTTTACCTCTTCGCTTCCCCCTCTCACTCTCACAACCTTGTCTTTCCTTCTTCTTCTTTACCTCTCTTCCCCACCCCCTCACCCCCTGACGACGCCAGAGCGGGCTCTTCCTTTCAGATGTAGTCTCCTGCAGATCGGAGAAGGACGGTGCCGTGAGCCTGCAGATCGGAGACGAACGACGCTGTGAGGACGAAGATCGGAGAAGAGGAACGCAATACGTCTTCTACCTGCAGATCGGAGCCCATCAACGCCTTCTGCTGCAGATCGGAGTAGATCGCGCCACCGCCGGAGCAGGTCGCGCCACCGCCGGAGAAGATCGATGAAGAACAACGATGATTTGCCCCCCTTGTCTGATTTTTTTTTCAGTTCGTTCTTCCTCTGGAAACTCCCACTCTCTGTGTTGATTTCCCCTTTTTTCTTCTCTCAGATTTGGTGTTTTTTGCTGTTGAGATTTACACTGGGACCTTATCTGTTCATCACAAAGCATATGCTCCGTTCTCTTAATTTTTTTTTCTGATTTCCGATTTTTTTTTCAGATTTCCAGTGATAAATTGGTACTGTAATTTTTGTTTATTGGTTCTGTAATTTTCACATTTATTTCTGTTTATTGGTTCTGTAAATCTACAGATTTTTTTCCTATTTATTGGTTCTGTAATTTTCTTAATTGGTTTTGTAAATGGTTCTGTATATGAATTAAATTTCTGTAATTTTTCTGTGTTCATGCATCAACTGTGTGATGTCTTCCGCGCCATATTCAGTTTCATCTCAATATTTATATTCGGATTTAGTCTTAAGACCCGTAAATTACGGATGCTTCATCTCAATATTTATATTCGGATTTAGTCTTAAGACCCGTAAATTACGGATGCTTGTGGAAGCATTTCTCTCTCTTCAAATTCTTAGCAAGGACTCCACGTAGACTTGCTCCAATGAGACTGAAATGCTTCCTTGAAATGCTTAACCGCAAGAACTGTGTAAGAACCCACCGTTGGAGATGCTCTAACTAGACACACTAGATTTTATGAAATATTAATAGCAATATCTAGGCTTTTTGACCAATATAGAGTTAAAAAAATTACTGAAATAATGTAACCAAAAAATTAATTACCTTGTCTAGGGTGAAAGAGACGTGTGCAGACCAAAAAACTCTTGCGCCTTCCTTGCAAATTTTACATGAAGTGCTTAATGGTTATGCGCTTTACATCCTGAATAGAAAAAAAAAGGCATGAATTTGTATTGGTAGAGTAGTAGGTTGTGGTAGTAGCATGGGCATAGCAAGGGGGGCTGGCAGGGGTCACCAAAATTTTTTAAACTTTTTACCAATTATATAGATCTCACATAAATATTTTATTAACTTTTAATCCGCCCCCCAAAAAAAATATTTTGTAAATTTAATAGTATTATCTCTTTATAATTCTTTCACTACTTGTATTGAGTCCTCATTTCCTTTTTATGTATTCTTTATATTAATTATTTTTCCTTATTTAGAGATCATAAAATTTTATTCAAAATTAAAGAATATTGTGTTTTATTTGAATGTGATTCTTATCTGAATACATCTCTTATCACCTTCAAACATTATACCATGTACACCTTCATATTTTCTACCATTCCAATAAATAAAAGTAATAATTTGACTCATTTTTCAAAATAAAAATAAAAACACAATGTAAAATAACTTATCAAAATGAAGTTAAATGAATGAAAATATAATAAAATCACTGTGAATGTATTTATACTCGCTCAATAGCTTCTCAATGAATCAAATATTAACTGATGACGTGAAAAGGTGGAAGCGGTAAGGGGATAAGCGCCAAAGATAAGGCGCTAGGTAAAGAGGCATCTCCATACAAGGAGTCAGAGGGTCTAGCGCCTTGTAAACAACTTACTTTTAAGGCGCCATTTCCTTTAGCGCCTCCTCCAACCTCGATATCAGATTCACACCAAAATGGTAAATAGATTTTTAACAGCATTATTTAGGTATATATTTTTTCTTTTTACCCTAATTTGGTCAAAAAGCCCAATATCTAACGAAAAAAAAATACTGCTTATTTTTTCTAATTAAATAATTTCGTATTTTACTATGGAAACTTAGCCTTTCTTCATAATCCACTGTCATACTTGATCAATTTAATTAATAGGAGTAATAATTAAGCTTGTATGGTTGAAATTTTATGTGCAAGTCCTACAAAAACTTAATCCGCTGATGACTCTAAATTGTCAAGTTGACAAGTTCTAATTTCCTTCCCACGTGTACACGAGGGAACTAATAATATGTGCATAAAATCCTAAATAAAATAGCGAGTGAAATTTCTTCAAAAATAACTAATATATATAACGCTAACTAGATTTTAAATAGGATTTAATTAATATATACGGTGAGTATAAAGAAATTTTATACAGACATGCAATGGTGTGCCGCCACATCATTTAATGAATATGACACCTCATGTGTTGTTAAATTCAATAAATAAGGTGACAACGCATCATTGGATGTCTGTATAAATTTTTTTTACACTGTCAGTGTATATATTAAACTCTTTCAAATATATATATATATATATGAGTTCAACTTACACCGGTATAAATTAAGGTAATATTTAGTATAATTTATGCTGATGTAAGTTGAATCCTCCTTTTATTTATATATATATATATATATATATAAATAATGTTGTTGCTAGCATAGTAATTAAGTTCATTTGTTTTTTTTTTTTTTCTTCTCCTCTCTCTTACTAGATTCTCTTCCTTTTGATACGAAACAGTTTTACACGAAATAAAAACTTTCCTAATTTATTTTCATTTTTAACTGTGATACAGTATACCAAACAAAAATTTCTCCGATCACCTGTACACATATCGCTTTCCAGATTGTCTGCAACTGATGATTTGTGACGGTTTTAAATTGTTTATAAATAATCATTTTGTGAAAAATCATTTATAAATTAATGCATGCATGAACTCGCTTTGTTATATATAGTGCTGTTGATTACATGACTAATTAAATTTAAAAAAAAAAATGTTTGGTTAACTTGGCTGGTATATGGTTAAAAAGTTATTATCCCACAGTATACGCCTGCCTGCAAATTAAACAAAACTGCCCCTTGTAAATTTTCAAAAGCCAGATTATATATTTTAGTTATTTATTTTTTCTATGTCGTCATTAAATATTTGATTTTTGTTGTTAAACCAATCCAAGACTATACTATACTCCATGAAATGAATTCTGATGATGGAGGCATTTTGTACTTTACTTGCTTTGAAAATTTTCAATTCTAATGTTCTTAACTAATTTTTGTTTTGCTTATGGTTGATAAATTGTTGGTTAATGGTGTTATTTACCAATTAGAAGATCAGTAGATGCTAGGTTTGATACAAAACTCAAAGTCTTTGTCTTAGTGGAATAAAAATGTTTGGACTTTTTAATTATGCAATTAAATTTGATTTGTTACTGAGTTTCTTATTCATTTCCTAAAAATTCATATGCTTATATTTATAATATGACTCGATTTTTAAGTTTTTTTTTTTAAATTTTCTTAAGGTTCTTGATATATATTTTAATAGATTGAGTGAATTAGAATATATTTAAGATATGAATTAATATATATATATATATATATATATATATATGAATGAATGAGAAACTTATGAAGTGAGATGAATTGTTTATTGTGAGAATAAGAGGTTTAGACCATGTATGACTAATAAATCTTACTATGAATGATAAAAAATGAAACACAAAGTAATCATGTGACCGTTATATAATTTTTAATTATGATCATTTCATTCATTATATATGACAAGTTGTCAGTCGGACAATAGGTGATCAATGGTGGGTTTGGGTATCCGTTATTTATACCTATGTTGAGGAAGGAGAGAATGGGATGACAAAATAAATTTACAAATAAATTAATTTAAAATAATAAATTTAATAAATTTTACCTAAAAAATTAAACTACTTTTTTGGTTAAAAAAATTAAACTGCTTGTTATGTGTGTTCAACAATTTTATGGACTGGACCTCAAATAAGGAAGCTTTCCAAGCCTATGTTTTTTTGGGCCCGAGGTCTTTCTACACCTCATCATTAGAGAATTTCTTTTGACACATCCCTTTTTCCCACACAACACATTGCCTTTTTATTAAATTTAATTTTTCAAAATTCTATTGATAGTAAACCTTTAAATTAGTTACCGACTTTGTTATCGTGATGTACTTTCCAAGATTTCAAAATTATGCCCGTTAATCCCTAATCCTTAACTCAGTCACTCACTTTAGTTCAAAAGGATAGGTGATGTTAACTAAATATTGATGTGTCACATTAAGTGACATTGTGAATTCAAATTAGTCCTTATAATATTAAAAATCATTCACATTAGTCCCTAAAATGGTCATGCATGAGAGACAAGTTTTTAGTAACATTATGGAGAATAGAATTCTTAATTGTATCCAATCTATATGATCTGTTAATAATTTGTGGCAATTTTTTCTCCTCATATCCAAAGTAGCTTATAAGAATACATAACTTGATGGACTTGATTAGTATCTATTCTATAATATTTGAATGACAATCACATTTGAGAAATTGCATTTGGAGAAAAAGAACTAGAGCTAGTTTTACCATCTTTAAGTTGTTTCAATGTTAAAATTGTTGCTTATTGAGAGATGTAGAAATTATATAACCTCGCTTTCTAGATGAGCATATATATCACTTAAAGCATTGGATTTAGTAAAGATAATTTCAGCTAATTGATCAAGGAATATTAGTAAATAACTAACTAATTAGAACTAAAAACTTTTATGTTCATATTTAATCATAAAGAAAAGAATATAACAGTGAGAATTCAATTTGTTTAGCATGAAAACATAATTAGAAAAAAAAAGGTTATTAATGAGGGGAAACAATTGTCACAAACTAACTAGATCTAACGAAAATATAGGTTGGTTACAGTTAATAGGAGCCAAGACTTTTATTATTCTCCATAATGCTACTAAAAACTTGTCTTCTCATACACAAGACCATTTTAGGGACTAATGTGAATGGTTTTTTAATATCATACGGACTGATTTGAATCCAGAATGTCACTTAACGTGACACATCAATACTCAGTTAATGTCTACCCTTTTGAACTAGAGTAAATGACAGGGATAATTAATTTTCAGGGATTAACAAATACGTTTTGAAATCTTAGAAACTAAAGTGTCCGAGGCTTAGGGGTGATCATGGGCCAGGTTGGGTTTAAAGCATTGACGGACCCAACCCAATGAAGAGATATTGGGTTGGGTTGGGTATTTTCATTTTTCGAGACGTACCAAACTCAACCCAACCCGATTATAGTTAGGTTGGGTCAATTGGGTCCAACATTTTAAAATGCTTGTATTTGTAAATAAAATAAAAAATAAAAAATACTTTAAATAAAAAATATAAATTGTCATTATAAGTATGATAAAAATAAAAACCTATAATTTGATAATAAGAAAATCAATTTATATAATATTAAATATTAAAATGTGTAACTTATTAGTACAACAAATTATAAAATTTATTTTTATTAATGGTTGGGTTGGGTTGGGTTGATCAGGTTGGGAGTACGAAAACCCGATACCCAACACAATCTAATTGGGTTCGTCTGTATGGAACCCAATCCAACCCGACTACTCAACCTAACACGTCTTTTTTTAATTGGGTTTGGTTGGGTTGATCGGGTTCATTGGGTCCACCAAACTCATGATCACCCCTACCGAGGCTAACGAAGTCGATGACTAATATGGGGTTTTACTTCACTTTAAATTTTACATTTCTCTCCTTCTCCTATACACCACCCAATATTGTGCAATTACGAATCGGTAATGGTCCTTGAATAGTTATGTTATATATGATAAAACTTCTAAGCATATATGAATTCACAAAAGAGTTGTGAAAAATACATTTTTTACCAAATTCTATCGTAAGCACATCAATAGAAAGAATAGAAAGAGTATCGTGCTTTAACACCTTGAATCTCGAATAAAGTGGGAAATGAGCAAAATGTTTTTGCTGCTACAACCATTGAAGGTTTATCCTTGTCGTGTTGCATCTTACACCCCATGTACTACGAAAAACCTCCAAATGGCCATTCTCAAAGACAATTGTTTATACATGTTTGGATATGGAATATCCGATAAACTAATTTGAAATGAAAAAAATAACTATGAGACGATGAATGATTATAGTTTTAACTGTGATCCAGATTTTAACACCAATGGACGGGCAAGCATACCAAGTTAGTTACCTAAAACACTTATTAAGGACAAAATGTTGAATTTATACTCCAATTTATTTCTTTTTGGCTTAAAATGTAATTCTTATATTTATTTAAGTCAGATTTAAATTTGATGCTATTATGATAGAAAATTTGTTGATTTTTGCAGGAAAAAAGTAAAGTCTAAATAAAGCATCAAGAGAGCAACCAACAAGGACAGGAACAACATGGAATAAGCTTCAAAAGAGGACAATCCATGAAAATAAGAAGTTGTTTCTTGCGCTCCACCTGCGCTGAGCGCAAGTGGAGCGCAGGAATGAATTTTACTCTCTGTTTCCTGCGCTTCACATGTGCTGAGCGCAAGTAGAGCGCAGGAAACGTAACCTAATTTTTATTAGGCTGCAATCAGAGTCTCAAAAGCCCATCAGAACAGTTTATAAAGGCACTTTTAGGGATTGAGACGACAAACAGAGACGGACGAAGCCGTTGAGAAGATCTGGAGCTAGAGAAAAGTGTGACAGTCTCTCTATTGGTTTGTAATGGCTACTATGAGTAACTAAACTCTCATTTAGGATTGAATGTAGTCGATTCAATCCCCAATTGTATTTTGGATCCTCTTTGTTATTTATGAATCCCTGTTTTTATAATATTTGTGTTTTAATTCTATACTTAATGCTTAGCTTCCGTCTTTGTACCGGAGTCATCATGCGATTTCTTAAATGTGTTGAGAAACGATTTTCTAAATCTGATTGGAGAAAACACTCAATTTGTCACTGTGAAAACCAGGACGAATTGATAGCTTTAACAACTTATCTTCAAACCGAGGCAATTAATGACTGTCGAGACCAGCGTAAATTGTTTGAGTATTTCATAGTTGTGGAGACCTTTATGAAATAACATTTATTTGTGCTTCAATATTATAATTATAAATTCATGAATATCATTGGGTTCCAAATACAATAAGGGTGCAATAGACGAAGTTCAATCCTAGTTCCCTTAATTTGCTCAACCTTATCTCTATTCTCTCTCTTTTATCTTTTATTTAAATTTAAATTGCAATCTTCACAAACAAACTTTCAAATTTGCCCTTATTTGATAAGTGTGATCACTAGGATTTGATTTGTACCGTTCCCTGTGGATACGACAACCCCTTTCTCTTACTATTATACTATTGTGATATTGGTACGCTTGCCAAGATCTCAACAAGTATTTTTGGCGCCGTTGTCGGGGAACGGTGTTTCAAATTTAAATTCTCGAGAGATTTATCTTATCAAGTTGTGAATATTTTTATTTTTCTTTATTTTTATTTTATTTATTTTCTTTTTCTTTTAGGAATTTAATTTTTTATTTGTTTTATTTTAATTCTTTTATTTTATTTTTTAGGATTTTTAATTATTTTTTTTAGGAAAGTTTTTTTTTATTTTATTTTGTTCCTCTCTTTCGAACTAACCTTTGTTCAAGCCTTTTGATTTATGCTCTTGCGAGGACAGATGTCTCAAAATCAATTGATATTTGATCCTGAGATAGAAAGGACATCTAGAAGGAACAAGAGTAGAAACAAAAGGAGAAGACAAGGAAGAAATCGAGAAGAAGATTTTCATACTCTCTCTAGTGAAGGAAAGATGGCTGAAGAAAGACCACCAATTCCACAAAGAAGGACATTAGGAGACTATGTCATGCAACAAGGGCCTCGATACTTTCCAAGCATAGTTGTACCTGCTACTACAAAATCCTTGGAGATGAAGCCGACATTCCTAAGTCTTATCAGTGCCCATTAATTCACAGGATTGGATCATGGGGATCCACACACTCATCTTTCTACTTTTTATGAATTGATTGGTACCATGGGTTTTGAGGAAGATGAACTTCAATCTGTTTACTTACGTTTATTCCCTTTCTTTTTGATAGGTAAAGCTAAGGAATGGCTGAAGTCACATCCCAATCAAAGTCTGACTAGCTAGAGTGTTGTGGAAGACAAGTTCTTGAAAAGATTCTTTCCACCATCTCGCTACATCAAGGCCAAGTCAGATATCTCCATATTCAGACAGGGAGCAGATGAGCCATTATGTGAAGCCTGGGAGAGATTCAAATCTTTGCTAAGAAAGTGTCCCAATCATGGTCTGGAGGATATTGCACAACTGAACATCTTCTACAATGGGCTCAGACCTGACACCAAAATGCTCACAGATGTTGCAGCAGGTGGCACAATCATGTCAGGGGATGCAAAGCAAGCCACCAGAATTATTGACAATTTTGCACTAAATGATCAACAAGCTCAGCATGGGAGACAATCAGTTTAGAAGAAGGGAGTGTTAGAGCTAAACTCTACTGATGCACTTTTAGCTCAGAATAAGCTCATTACTCAACAGTTAGAAGCACTTACCAAGCATATGAACACACTCCATCAGCAGTTACATGTAGTACAGTCTCATCCTAGCCAGCCCCCACAATTGACTTGTGATTTCTGTGGAGGTGATCATCCCAATGGTCATTTCTGTTTTCAAGAGATTTAAGAGGAGCAGGTCAATTATATGGGCAATCAAGGGAGGCCAGGAAATTTCTCCAATAAAAATCAATATTCAAACAAGTACTCACAAGGTTGGAGAAATAATTAGAACAACAATTCTGGATGGAGACAAGATGCAGGGAATTCCAATAGGCAGATTCCCTATCAGCAGCAACAACAGCAAAGCTACAATCTAGTAAATGAAAGGTTATCAAAACTGGATGAGAAAATTGATGCTCTTGTACAATCTTTTGAAGCCTATAAGAAGAATACAGATGCAGCCCTCAGACTTGTAGAGACACAAGCTGGCCAGTTAGCAAAGGATATAGCATAACACAATAAAGGGAAATTTACTGCTAATACCCAAACAAATCCCAAGGAGCAATGCAATGCAGTTACTACACACAATAACACATCAGAGGGAAGTGATTTGGAGGACGAATTAACATCTGAAGAGGAGCTGCTAGAAGAGGATATTGTGGAAAGGTGTATTCAATCAAATACAGATCAAGAGGAAGTTGATGAGAAGCTAGAAGAGTCAGATGGGATCTACAAACTAGAGAAGTTATTAGATCCAGGCAGATTCATTGTACCAGGCACTGTTGGTACTTTACCAGTCACGAAGGCATTGCTAGATCTTGGAGCTAGCATCAATTTGATGTCTTTATCAATGTTCAAAAGACTGGTTGATTTAAAGGTCAAACCTGCAAATGTAGCCTTACTACTTGCAAACAAGTCTACAACATATCCTTATAGGATAATTGAAGATTTGCCTTTGAAAATAGACAAGTTTAAGTTTCCCGTTGACTTTGTGGTGATGGATATGGAGGAGGATACTGATGTTCCCCTAATTTTGGGAAGACCTTTCATGAAAGCTGCCAAGATGATCATTGATGTAGTTGGCCTCAATGTATCCCTTGGTCATAGGGGTCTTGATAGGAGCGGTGGCATGTACAACAACCCTCTGTGTCCTGTATAGGGCAGTGATGAGTGCAGGAAATCCTAGACTGATTCTGGAGCGTGCACTGCGACAGTCCACAGCTTGCATCGTCTGGTATATCTTGTAAGGTATAATCTTGGCAATGTCAATATACGCTCCGGTAAGGACACAATATATAAAATGTGTCGTCTCCATGATGATGTCTGAAACATGATTGGTTGGCTTGATGTTAGCCAACACTAGGATCGTCCACATCCTGGAAATATCCTTCAGGTCCTTCCTGAAAATCCTGGCAGCTTCCTGATAGGCGTTGAGATCGATCTGCCTGCTCATCATCAGGTAAGCACAAATGCTCAGCTATCCTCCTATCCAGGTCCTCATTACCATATATATATATCAATATCATGTATCAGCTGGTGTATTGGCAAACTGTCTGCTCCTCATCATCAGGGCCAGGGCCACTTAGAAAGTCATTGATCGTATCACGATCATAATGTACCCAACGTCCTCGCACATAGGACCTCCTCTCAGCTCCACCTCCACCTCCAGGTACTCCAATGGCATTGGCATAGAACTCCCGGACCAGCACCGGGTCGAAGTGTCCTATCAGGCTCCGCTACTCTCCTCCAGTGCCTCCTGGAGATCTCATTGTTGAAGTCCTCAAACTCCCCTGGGTGGAGTGTCACTGGCCTCTCCTTAATGAAATTACAGTTCAGAAGAGAACTGTGTGCTTTAGCAGCTTCAAGGCTCTTAAACTTCATGGGATCGTAGTTGGGTTCATCGCGGGCCCGCTTTCCTCCTTTACCTCTCCTGGAGGTACCAGCAGTATCAGTGATCTTGGTGCGAGCCATCTGCAAAAATTTAACATAATCAGAATTAATTTAATGCATGTAAACAAAATCTTTTCAGCCCAATGATCAGTAGTAGTAACTATGCAATGTGTACATAGTTCATGAAAGCAGTTTTCATTGGAACTAATTTAAATTTAGAACAGAGCAATCATGCATTGAAAGGCTCAATCAAATAGGATTGTTCATTGATTCAGACAGAATAAATTCAAATTTCATGAAATGGTTAGTAACAGAACACTAACACTCTCAATCATTACAGTTTATGAATATCAATGAACACACTAACAATCACCAATTGTATTGATTAATCACAACTACCATATTACCAAATGCCAAGCTATCAATATTCTCAAGAAGCATGCAAAACTATAAGCAGAATGATTAATTTAAAGCATGTTCTTTAATGGCACCATCAAAATCAAAACAGGGCATTCAGTTGGTAAATGGTATTGAGCTCAGATAACAAATATAGTCAGATATGTATCAATGCAAAGTTATTCATGCAAAAAAATAGAGCATCAATATTACTAACCATAATAACTTGCAAAACTCACTGAGCATGTTAACAATCAACATTTAAACTTCTTAACCACATCCAACATGTTACACAAAGGCTCCATCAACAGATAATCTAAAAACATGTAACCCTAAGAGTCTAAGTTTACTACCCTAAGGTTCTATTAAAAAAGAAAATAGAGTAAACAAGGATTTCAATCGGTAAAAACAACTCAAAAACAAGAAAACATACCTGTAAACTGCAAAGAATCAAGATTGAAGGAGGTTTGTATGTGGAAAAAGTGAAAGAAAATCTTGGAAGATTCAGAGAAATTGGCACCAAGAGAAACAAGGGGAAGAAATGAGTAACTTCCCCTGTTTTTCATTTAATTTAAGCAAGAGCGCCCACCTGCGCTCAGCGCTGGTGGAGCGCGCGTTACAGTTTAAATTGTGGCGAGCTCATGGGCTTCACCTGCGCTCAAACAGTGAGGAAATTGCATTTCTGCGCTTCACCTACGCTGAGTGCAAGTAGAGCGCAGAAAACATAGTGCAATTTTTTTAACACTTAGTCAATTTTCTGCTACTTCCTACTGATTGAAACTTTTATTATTATTATTTTTTTTTTGATTTTCCATAAACTAACTCCATCAATTTTCAAAATTTCCTAAAAAAAATCCTAACTATCAAACAAAATACAAAAACAAAATGAAAAAAATTTAAATTTAAAAACTTTAAAACACTAGGTTGCCTCCTAGGAAGCGCTCGTTTAACGTCATATAACTTGACGCCTGTTTTACTCAAGGAGGTTTTATATGGAAGATGATGGTGGAATTAGATTTTCCACTGGCTGATATCCATCCTCCATACCATCCTTTTGTTTTGTCCTCAGCTTCCCCACTCTCTTCATTATCAAATGATGTTGATCTTTTTTCTTTTCTTGAAACGAAATTCCACCATGGATTCCTGCAGGTGCTTCTTCCTTCTTGTAGGCTTCCTCTGAAGATTTTGAAGACTTTCTTCTCCTGCTTTTTAGGAATATCATGGCAGCCAGTTCCTTTTCTTTTTACTCCTTACGGTTGTGGTTCAAAATGAGTACGCCAGATCCCATCAGTAGGATCCAATCTGCAGTCGCCTGGGGACAGGCCTGTTGTTCCGGGAGGAGGTGGAGCAGCAGTAGCTGGAGATGGACATGGACAGGATGAGGACATGCAGGATGCAGAGGATAAGGATTGATCTGGATGTTTTTCATTTTCTTTTTTTTTTCTTTTTCCTTTTCATTTTTTTCGTTTCTTTTTCTTTTATTTTCTTTTCATTGGATCTATACTGTATCTGACACACTATTGACTCATTACTTTTATGCAGTATGGATTCCAGTATCTTTATGATTGTGTAGGATTTATTTTGTTTTCTTTTAGGATAATTTTTTTTAGGATTTAAGGAATTCAATTTCAAATCTCAAAACTAAGCATCCTAACTAACTGAACTAAGGGAGAAAAAGGATTTTTGTGATTGAATCCATAATCAGTTAGGATTAGGATATTGTGCAGGAAAAGGCATCAAGGTAGTTAATTAATTTCAATGGTGATGTTATCAAGGAAAATAGCCATAAGTCGGTGAGTTGAGAGACTAAACACTTTGAGAGTTTTCACCGTTGCTTATCAACTGCTATTGCTTGAGTTTCTGGATTTTATTCTGCACATGAAAAACATGGAAGTGATTAAGGCATCTTGTAAATATATGAATTGCTCAGTGCCAAATAGTCAACCTGTGAATAAATTTGACCTATTTTTTATAACCCATTTTAAGCCTGAATTCTATTTTCTTGATGCACCCCAGCCTTGTAAATGATTATATCATGTCCCTACACACTTAGGGATAGAGAGCATAGGTGCAATTCATTCAAGAAGAATGGGTATGAGTTGACAGATTTAAATTACAACAAAAAGGCTATATATATATATATATAAAGTGTATGTTTATATTTTAAAATTCAATAAAAAGGGAGTGAATTACCAAAAAGAGGCCAATTGTGTATAAAGGTTCAAGTCAATAATGATATGGTGGATTGAGAGTAATTCAGAATACTGGTTCAAATTACATATATGCTCTCTGTTCTTAAAGTTGTGTATTTTGAATCATCCAGAAAAACCATTAATTCTTGATAGGTCGACCTCATTACAACCTAGGAAAGACCTTTTGATCTATGTTGACCATGTGCATGATTATTAACTGAAAACGACTATCAATTTATGTTGTTCAACTACAGTGAAAAATTTGAGAGAAACATTTACCTGTGAGAATGAGAGAGATTCCTTGATTTATCACTTATTGTGTTGATTACTGCTTTTGAAAAATTTGAATGCATCTTTATCTTGTTCTGATTGAGGATTGGAGTCATCACTTGGTTCTGATTATTGATCTGAAATTTGGAAGGTGACAGCTGTCTAGCAAGAGATACTAAATTTGTTTCCTTATTAGTCAGGACCATTACTAGGGATTGAAGTCAACTGTCTGTAGGAGATTCTCTTGCTTGAGGACAAGCAAGAAGCTAAGTTGGGGGGGGAATTTGATAAGTGTTAAATTTACGTAAAATTCCTATATAATTACAAGTGAAGGGAAAAATGCTAAATTTATACCCCAATTTATTCCTTTTTGGCTTAAAATGCAACTCTTATATTTATTTAAGTCAGATTTGAATTTGATGCTATTTTGATAGGAAATCTGTTGATTTTTGCAGGAAAAAAGTAAAGTATAAATAAAGCATCAAGAGAGAAGCCAACAAGGGCAGGAACAACATGGGACAAGCTTCAAAAGAAGACAATCCAGGAAAATAAGAAGCTGTTTCCTGCACTCCACCTGCGTTGAGCGCAAGTGGAGCGCAGAAATGAATTTTACTCTCTGTTTCTTGTGCTTCACTTGCGCCGAGCGCAAGTAGAGTGCATAAAACGTAACCTAATTTTTATTGGGCTACAATCAATCTTAAAAGCCCATCAGAACAGTTTATAAAGGCACTTTTAGGGATTGAGACGACAGACAGAGATGGACGGAGCCGTTGAGACAATCTGGAGCTAGAGAAAAATGTGACAGTCTCTCTATTGGTTTGTAATGGCTACCATGAGTAGCTAAACTCTCATTTAGGATTGAATGTAGTCGATTCAATCCCCAATTGTATTTTGGATCCTCTTTGTTATTTATGAATCCCTGTTTTTATGATATTGGTGTTTTTATTCTATACTTAATGCTTAGCTTCCGTCTTTGTACCAGAGTTATGATGCGATTTCTTAAATGCGTTGAGAAACGATTTTCTAAATCTAATTGGTGAAAACACTCAATTTGTCACTGTGGAGACCAGGATGAATTGATAGCTTTAACAACTAATCTTCAAACCGGGACAATTTATGACTGTGGATACCCGCGTAAATTGTTTCTGAGTATTTCATAGTTGTGGAGACATTTACGAAATAACATTTATTTGTGCTTCAATATTATAATTTTAAATTCATGAATATCATTGGGTTCCAAATACAAGAAGGGTGCGATGGACGAAGTTCAATCCTAGTTCCCTTAATTTGCTCAACCTTATCTCTATTCTCTCTCTTTTATCTTTTATTTAAATTTAAATTGCAATCTTCACAAACAAACTTTCAAATCTGCCCTTACTTGATAAGTGTGATTACTAGGATTTTATTTGTATCGTTCCTGTGGATACGACAACCCCTTTCTCTTACTATTATACTGTTGTGATATTAGTACGTTTGCCAAGATCTCAACAGTGTCACATCTCTTACCCAACTAATTTTCTAGGGTTTGCCCGCTACGCCCATCCTGTTTTAACATTCAGTGTAAATTAAAACTTAAAAATAAACAATTACTTTCTAGCAAAGTTTGGATTAAAATCCTTCATAAATTCCGTACATTTCTAAAAATCAAAATAACTTTGCCTTTTTAACAAATGTTTGCAATCTTGTGTATATAAGTGAGAAAGAAATTAGAAAAAATATCTTCACTACATTAACATTTCGTAACTTAAAATATATCATACCTCCTTTGCACTTTTCATTTTTTCAGTTCCATTATCCTCGTAATATTGTAATCCTTCTCACTTAAATTCCTCTACAATCATGTCATTCACCAATGGTATACATTGAATATCACGTCTTTCTTTTACTTGTGCAACAATGATAAATTCCTGCAAACAATCATGATAACCAAATTAGTCAGAGAAATGAAAATTTAATTGATTACCTAATACGAGATTGGTTTTTTTCAAAATAAACAAGTTTAAAACTAATTAAGAGCCCAACTTTCAAAAATTTAATATGAAAATTTATATACAATTGATGCACATCTCTTTAATACAAAGAAAAATGTCATGTGGGTTTCAAAGCGGGTTAGCCCAACCCATCTCACCAAAAATAGGTTGGGTGGGTATGTTTGCTATCTCACCTCGTTTTGTGATGTGCCAACACGCTTAACCCTCTTCAAAAAAAAAGTTTGAGAAAAGTGCTAAAACTTTTCATTTAGCCTTTTTATTTACTTTGCTTATTACTTTTTCTACCCATTAAATCATTACCATTAAATATTAAATATGAAGAAGAGTAAATAATAATTTTTTTTCTAGGAAAAAAATAAAAAATGAACGGGCCAACATACAAGTTAGCAGATTATGCATGGCAAGTTATGTGAGTTGGTAAGTTGAAGGGACCTAACTTATCCAACCAATTTTGGCGAGAGTATTTATTAAAACTCAAAAGTAAATAATTACTTGCTAGAAAATTTTGGATAAAATCCTTTTTTAGATTCAATATATATTTGAAAATCAAAATAACTTTGCCCCCGTAACAAGGGTTTGCAATTCTTGAAATAAAATTAAACAGTATTTACTCTAGATTAAGATTAGCAAAAAAAAGTATGTCTATATCCCTTTTAGTCCAGAACAAAAAAGAAAAAAAATTAGTGCAGGGGAATGAAGCCTTATGAGGCACACCTATAACGCAAACACATATTATGACAATTTATTGATGATTGATGCGCACCTCTTTAATAAAAAAGACAAACGACATCCCATGGGTGTCAAAGCGAGTTAGGCCGTAATGTCTCACCAAAAACGCGTTGGGGCAGGTTGATTTGCCAACATGAAAATTTTTCATATATGTTATTCACCTCGTTTTGTGGCGGTCCAACACGTCTAACCCGCCTAAAAAGAAAAAATAATAATTAAAAATAAACATAACAAATATTATATTATTTAGATATTTTGACTTTGTTTACCACTCTTAAACTATTTATGAAATCATGACAATTAAATATTAAATATAATGAATAGAAAATAATAACCTTTTTCAGGAAAAAAAAATACACGGGAAAACATATCGGGTTAGCTAGTTATGCATGGCAAATTAAGTTGGTGTGACCTATCCCACCCATTAAATTTTTGAGGGTTGACCTGTCAACCCTATTACTTGTTAGCAAAGTTTGGATACAGTCTTTCTTAAATTTTGTATATATCTAAAAATCAAAATAACTTTAATTATTCAACGAAGGTTTGCAATACCCTGTATATATAAAAAGGTTCACCAATGGTATATCTTGAATATCACGTCCTTTTACTGACGTGTGCAACAACGATAAATTTTTGCGACAGATCATGATAATTAATTTGTCAAATTACTTAGAGAAACAAATTTAATTAGTTACTTAATCTCAAATATTTTTTGTAAAATAAGTAAGTTCAAAACTAATCAAGAACCCAACTTTATATAATTTTGTTTCAAAACACTTCTAAAACATGTCTAATAACCAATTTCTTACTCACATATGAAATTATAAACAAATAAATGAAAAGTTTGCGAAATGTAATGGTTAATGAAAAAAATTAAGCATTATTTACTCTTGATTGGGATTGCCAAAAAATTGTATGTCCCTGTATTTTTAGTCAACACAAAAAAGGAAAGAAGTCGGTCCATGCTGATGAAGCCTTGTGAGACAAGGCTACAATGCAAACGTATAATATGACAATTTATCGATAATTGATGCACGACTCTTTAATAAAATGACAAATAACATCCCATGGGTGTTAAAGCAAGTTATCCCACTCTGTCTCACAAAAAAAAAAGGTTAGGGCGGGTTAGTTTGGCAACATAAAACAATTTTATAAAAGTAGCTCACATCGATTTTTTTGTAGTCCAACAAACCTAATCTACCTAAAAAAGTGATAATTGAAAATAAACGTAACACATAATAGATATTATAGCATTTAGCTCCTTTGAATTTGCTTACTACTCTAGAACTAATCATAAAATCATTACAATCAAATATTAAATATAAAGAAATAATAACTTTTTTCTAAAATAAACAAAAAATTGAAGGGACAACATACCGAGAGTTAGCGATTTATGAGCACACAAACACATAAATGAAAACTTTACGATTTGTAACGATTCTTGAAAATAAAGTAAGCATTATTTTCTATAAATTAATGTTAGTAAAGAATCGTATGCCTCTGTCCCTTTTAGTCAAGAGCAAAAAAGTAGGTGCAGACAGATGAAGCCTTGTGAGACACACCTATAATCCAAACACATAATATGACAATTTATGGACAATTGATGCACACCTCTTTAATAAAAAGACAAACAACATCTATGCGGTAGTGGCGAAGCCAAAAAATTAAGGTAATTGGGGCCAATATTACAAAATTTCTAATTAATTTGCTCACCTCAAATGTAATTTAATTATTGCATAAATATAAACCAAATATGAAATAACAAATTAAGATAAACAGTCATAGTTTAAAGTCATCTAATAACTAATCTTACTCGCATATGGAATTATATGAATGAAAAACACAAATAAGCATTATTTAATCTAGATCGAGATTATCAAAGAATCGTCTATATTTTTTATTCAAGGCCAAAAAGGAAAGAAGTTGATGCTGACTAATGAAGATTTATGAGACACACCTAGAAGATAAACATATAATATGTCAATTATTCACAATTGATCCACACCACTTTAATAAAAGGACGTATAACATCCCGGGTCCGGATCCGCTCAATTTTGCGCGCGAACTGGACCTCCAATTCTTATTATATCAATCGTCCGATTAATTTATCCATCAATATTAATCCATTACCTAAACACATCATTTTGTATGGATAAAACAGTGGGTCTATAGTACCTTGAACGACAAGGCTCGCATGTACGTGAAATCAAAAAACATAGAAGGGTTTCAAATCATTTTTCAGCAAAACAGAGGATATATGAATGCCAAAAATGAGATCGAAATCATTAGTATAAATTGTTTTAGAGAAGGCATGCAAGTGATGTAACATCCCGCAAAATTAGGAGCTTTAATAGCTCATTAGGCTGAAAATAAGTGAATTAATGTATTAGAGACTAAGGGAAGGTAGGCTGAGGAATTAAAGGTTAAAACTTAACTATAAGACCAAGTTTAGGAATTGGTCTAAAAAGTAAAATTAGTAAGTTGGGTTGTGAATCATACAATAATATATCCTTGACCTCATTTCTTTAGTATTTACTTATTTTTGTATAACTAACATAAGATTCAATATTAAAAAGGATTAGGATGTAAAAATCTAAGTTTAGGACCCTTAACTAAGTAAATTCTAGAAGTTCAAGTCCTTGGTAATCGATTACCAGTAGGTGGTAATCGATTACCAGAGAGTTGTTTAGGTTGGTAATCTCCTGTTAAGAGTGTTGTAATCGATTACCTGAGAGCTGTTTGTATGGTAATCGATTACAAGATGCTATCAGGCGATTACCTGAGGGCTGATATTTTGGTAATCGATTACCAAGAGTAGTAATCGATTACCAGGATATCTGGGTCTTTCAGTAATCGATTACCAGGGTTGGTAATCGATTACCATGTTACCAGAAAGGGTTCATGAGTGTATTTTAGTCTATGGTAATCGATTACAGTAAGCCTGTAATCAATTACCAGCCTGGTATATATATACCAGGAACATTTTTAAAATCAGATTTTAAGAGAAAACCTAAACCTAGAGAGAGAGAGCGGGGTTCTAGAGAGAGAAATAAGATTTGAAGCTTGAAGAAGGGATTTTGGGCAAGGAAACATCAATTAATCGTCTCCAAACTCTATTCCTCATCTTGAATTGCTACATTTGGTGAGTATAACTCACTTTTAGAGTAGAAACTATTGGTCTCAATGCATGTTCCCACCCTCCTCTCTTTCCCTTTCTTGATGCTGGATATTTGATGATTGAATTGTTGATTTCTTGATGTTTGGATTGATTATCGATAGATTGAGTATATGAGTATAGAATCGAGCGTCGGAATCCTTAGTTTCAAAACTATCGAAACTAACGAAACTATCGAAACTATCGAAACCCCTCGATTGTAACTCATATGAGCATTCTATTCGATTATAACCCTTCGTTTAATACTACTTATGGATTGAAATGTCTAATTCGATGTTTGGATTGGAAATTGAAAATGTATGTGTGTAGAGTCGAACTTCGAAATACTAGAGATTAGCGGAATTTATGAAATGCTCATTGTATGAACCCTATCCCTTGAATCCCTTTCTATATGATTTAAACTGAATGGAATTATGTTATCAAGGACTTTGAGCCAAAAGATTGATCAGTTAAGTCATGGGTCTTCGGACCAAATAAGTTATAAGAGAGGTGATTCCATTTACTCCACGGCCAAAGAGTTAAATCGGAATTCCTCAATGAAATAAAGTACATGTGGTTTACTAATAAGATTTAATTAAGGTGGCCTTAGACGACGGTCCTTGGTCATATGGCCGAGCGCTCACTTATGTTAAAGCGATAAGAACCCTTGGTATTTGGGTGAAAATACTATATGACCAACGCTGTGTTTATGTTTGGTGTTGATTGGCTAACCACACATGTTATTATGGAATTCAACTACTATTATCTATATGAGATTATGTGCTATATGATGAGTGATGTTTTGTCTGCCTCCCCACTATATACATGTGTATGTTTGGTTATACTTGCTGAGACTGTAGTCTTACCCCACGTTATGGGGATCTACTCTAGTGTGCAGGGAAGTTTTTTATGACATTGAGGTTGGCTAAGGAATCCTAGGGGCAATGTCTTCTTCAGCTGGAGTTGTATTAATTAATAATGAATTTGTGATGTAATTAACATTTAGTGAATTATTTTGATGTATGAAGTTAAATAAGAACATATTGGATTGGCCTTTGGAGTTGGATTTATAATTCTATGGGGTTTAAGTTATTACATTGTACTGGATTTTGTTGATTTTCAGGTTAAGCTGAATTTGGTAGTTATCCAGCAGTAAGGGGAGACTCTGCCGGATTTCTGGTATGAGTTCATTGAATCACACCTCTCTAGGTGTGGATTCTTCCCTGAACTTAAGTAGGTTTCATACCTATTTAAGATCTTTAACGTTTGTCTTGTTTTGGCTTAAGCTAATCGTTGGGAAGTTTAAGCATATATATGACGATATCGGAAATTTAACGGACTGATTTCAAGGAATATAAGAATAGTGTCTCCAACGGGCATTATTTTTGTAGTCTAGAAATTAGGGCGTTACATTTTGGTATCAGAGCAGTTCAATCCAGTTGGACTGTGGTTAGGTTAGTTGCCCGTGACTTATTGTGATCTTCTAGTACGTGTACTCATTATAGGAAGTGATCACTCTTATGATGTGTGACGTATATGGAGATCATGGTTTGTTATGTGAGTAGGATACCTTGTTCTGAAAGTTAGGATGCTTCCCTAACAAGGTTAAATTCAGACACCCTTGAGGTAGTTAGTGGTTATTGACTTAATATTTTAAGGATGGTTGTTGCCTGACTTATGATGTGTTTTCAGTTGTGTAATGTGCATGATCTGATTGCGTTTGATGAATTACTGTCTGTTTATGACATTGGTTGTATGAGTGATTTTATGACATATTATGTTAGTGTATGTGTGTTTGTTGGGTATTAACTCACAAGGTTAAATTCTTTTGATTTAAACCCTTGTTTAGGTCATACTAGACGGTATAGGGGGGGTTGTAACCAAGATTGAGATAGAAACTTTACTCAGGGTAAACTAGAAGTCGCATAGGCACCCATAGGGATTCCAACCATCGGGGAAGTGTGTAGAGAGTTGTAATCTAAGTAGGCTTAAGACCTTACCTAAAGCCAGCGAACTTTATCGGGACATATAGACATTTGGACCTAAAGTTAGAAGGGTTAGGAAATTGAGGTTTCTTTTGAGATAATGTAAGAATAGGTGTATTCCCTAGGCCACCTTGAGGGTAGTCAGGAGACTGTCTAGTGAGTGATGATTCCTTCAGCCACTTTACTCTTTGCCTTATCCATGGATTACATGGACAGGATTCTTACGCCTTACCAGATGGGTGGGTAGTCATGGCGGCTACTATCTCCTCACCCTTTCATCTCATGTTTAGAGAACCCCTATTAGCACTAGAGGCAGTGTCTTGTGACCCTGCCATCCTAGCAACCCTTAGGAGAGGACACTATACCTATACCTTAAGACAACAAAATCATTTGATAACCCCTAGGAGTTAGGGACATGTTTAGGAGATGAATAAGTTAGAGATTCATAGTAAAGGTAGTGAGTTCTCAGTTATCTAATATTATCACCTTTCCAGGAGTTACAATTAGCAACATCCTTGCACCCTACCGAGTGAGTAACTTATCACGAGAAAACCATACCTTCACTCTCCCTTCCACCTTTGGAAATTAACTTCGTCAGAACACCATCCTAGTCATTTAAATGACCCTATTAGTGTTAAGTAAGGGGAACCTTAGTCATAGCCTTTTAGGGGGAAGACCCTTAGTCAATGAGATTAAGAACTTTAGTATAAACTTTTTGGAATAATAATGTAGTACTTACAAACCTAAGTGAGAACGAGATCTTCATGTTAGACCGCATTAGAGATAACCTTATGGAGAGGACATAGGGAGCCATAGAGAGAAACCGGTGCATTAGCACACTTAAGATATTCCTAGCTCGAAAGTTAGAATTGAGGAGGGGTAGTTAGGCTCAGCCCAGAGGGTTATGAATGATTGCGAGATTATTAGGCTCACGCATCGGGTTAGAACACCAAGATATTTAGAAGGTCTCACTTATAGGAGAACTAGAGTGTGAATGACATTAGGTCATTCTCTTTTTCAATGAAACTTGGAACCAAATTAAGTACAAGCCCTGACCGGTAGGGTGGGGTGGAGAAAGATCCCATTACGGGAAGATAGGAGACTAGGAGAGTTTACCGTGTTTATGTTGTAACCAGTAGGTATTATACCTACGTTTATGGCATGAGTGTTGTTAGGATTTCGCTATTTTTCTTAGAAGAATGAGTGATTTTCCTCTCTCTTGGGGGCGGTGTTTGTCTATGTGATTATGTGAACTTAATTCCTGGAACATGACGTGAGTGTTGGATTATTTCGCCAACACAAACCTAGTGATTCGAGGGATTGAGTAATTATGTGTGCATGACAGATTGTTAGTAATATAGTAGAACTCAAAATATAAACATGAAAACCACTTGGAATTTTCTCAAACCTAGCTAGATCAATAAGAACATAAGACTTGCAATCAATCGGCAGTTGATGAGTTTGGGTATGGAATTAGGATCCTTACTTAGTTGTGTGAAATCTTTTCCTATGATTAGATTTTATCAAGGGTGTTGTTTAACCAAGCCAGTCTAGTATACTCAAATAGAGTAGATAGTCTATTCATATGTCTTTCGTGGTGATACATGAAAGGAGCTTGTTAGAGAAGTTCAGGAACCTAAGTTTAGGGGTAGCAGCTGGAGGACATAGTGTCAGACTTTATTTTAATGAGATCACTAGTGAGCTAAGAGCTCTAATCAGGGAGGCTCAGAGTTTGGACTCAAGCCTCCAAGTTAGAAGACGATAGTTAGGGTTTCTGAATCAGGAGTTGGGATAGCTCTCTTCCAAGGGAGAGTCTGTGTCCTTAAGGGGGGTAGCTTCAGGCAACAGGTGTTAGAGGAAGCCAATAGAGGTAAGTTCTCTGTGCATCCTGGCTCTACCAAGATGTGTCAGAATTTGAAGAGATAGATATAGTAGATTATATTTTTAAGTGTTTAGTGTATCTGCAGGTTAATATAGAACATCAAAACCATTAGGAACCCTTTTTACTGTTAGAAATCTCTGAGTGGGAAAGTATAATTTGAACGTTGTGGTGGGATGGCCTCGAATCCAAGCTGGGTTTGACGCCATCTGGGTAATGGAGGATCGACTAACCAAGTCAGCTCACCTCCTATTAGTCAGGAATACCTGTTCCCTTAACAAATTAGTAGGGTTGTATGTTAGGTCGAGTGTCAGACTCCATAGTATTCCCTCTAATCCTATATCAGATAAGGAACCCTAGGTTCACTTCTAGGTTCTGGAATGCTTTTCCCTAGGTTGCGGGAACGATTTCCAGAACTTTTGGTTGAAGTAGTCTTTACTTCTGTTTTCTTAAACAATTTTGAGGACAAAATTTCTTGAAGGGGGTAGAGTGTAACATCCCGCAAAATTAGGAGCTTTAATATCTCATTAGGCTGAAAATAAGTGAATTAATGTATTAGAGACTAAGGGAAGGTAGGCTGGGGAATTAAAGGTTAAAACTTAACTATAAGACCAAGTTTAGGAATTGGTCTAAAAAGTAAAATTAGTAAGTTGGGTTGTGAATCATACAATAATATATCCTTGACCTCCTTTCTTTAGTATTTACTTATTTTTGTATAACTAACATAAGATTCAATATTAAAAAGGATTAGGATGTAAAAATCTAAGTTTAAGACCCTTAACTAAGTAAATTCTAGAAGTTCAAGTCCTTGGTAATCGATTACCAGTAGGTGGTAATCGATTACCAGAGAGTTGTTTAGGTTGGTAATCGCCTGTTAAGAGTGTTGTAATCGATTACCTGAGAGTTGTTTGTATGGTAATCGATTACAAGATGCTATCAGGCGATTACCTGAGGGCTGATATTTTGGTAATCGATTACCAAGAGTAGTAATCGATTACCAGGATATCTGGGTCTTTCAGTAATCGATTACCAGGGTGGGTAATCGATTACCAGGTTACCAGAAAAGGTTCATGAGTGTATTTCAGTCTATGGTAATCGATTACAGTAAGCCTGTAATCGATTACCAGCCCGGTATATATATACCAGGAACGTTTTTAAAATCAGATTTTAAGATAAAACCTAAACCTAGAGAGAGAGCGGGGTTCTAGAGAGAGAAATAAGATTTGAAGCTTGAAGAAGGGATTTTGGGCAAGGAAACATCAATTAATCATCTCCAAACTCTATTTCTCATCTTGAATTGCTACATTTGGTGAGTATAACTCACTTTTAGAGTAGAAACTATTGGTCTCAATGCATGTTCCCACCCTCCTCTCTTTCCCTTTCTTGACCCTTGGTATTTGGGTGAAAATACTATATGACTAACGTTGTGTTTATGTTTGGTGTTGATTGGCTAACCACACATGTTATTATGGAATTCAACTACTATTATCTATATGAGATTATGTGCTATATGATGAGTGATGTTTTGTCTGCCTCCCCACTATATACATGTGTATGTTTGGTTATACTTGCTGAGACTGTAGTCTCACCCCACGTTATGGGGATCTACTCTAGTGTGCAGCGAAGTTTTTTATGACATTGAGGTTGGCTAAGGAATCCTAGGGGCAATGTCTTCTTCAACTGGAGTTGTATTAATTAATAATGAATTTGTGATGTAATTAACATTTAGTGAATTATTTTGATGTATGAAGTTAAATAAGAACATATTGGATTGGCCTTTGGAGTTGGATTTATAATTCTATGGGGTTTAAGTTATTACATTGTACAGGATTTTGCTGATTTTCAGGTTAAGCTGAATTTGGTAGTTATCCAGCAGTAAGGGGAGACTCTGCCGGATTTTTGGTATGAGTTCATTGAATCACGCCTCTCTAAGTGTGGATTCTTCCCTGAACTTAAGTAGGTTTCATACCTATTTAAGATCTTTAACGTTTGTCTTGTTTTGGCTTAAGCTAATCGTTGGGAAGTTTAAGCATATATATGACGATATCGGAAATTTAACGGACTAATTTCAAGGAATATAAGAATAGTGTCTCCAACGGACATTATTTTTGTAGTCTAGAAATTAGGGCGTTACAAGTGAGTTGTAGGAGTTATCATTCATGAAAGTTTCTGCATTAAAATAGAGGCAGTGGAGCAAGACGAAGGAGGGAGATCACCAACTAAAGAATCTCTAGTTCTTCCATTTAAGACACAAGGGAGGTAGAAACTAATGAAGTTCTTGTTCTTCCATTTAATGCTAGTTTGTGTGCTCATTGTTCTTTTATTTACTCTTTGTATTTATGTTCCTCTTTTAGGCTTATTATTCCATCTAAACATGTCATTTAAAAATGTTGGTTGGAAACCAAAGCTTGGTATGGAGTTTGAAAATGAAGAAGCAACATGGGTATTTTGGTGTGAATTTGGTAAGAAAGCAGGTTTTGGAGTTAGAAGACAATACAAGAGAAAGGGAGATGGTGCTATAACTTCTTGTAGATATGTTTGCTGCAAGGAAGGATATCGAAAGCCCGATAAAAGAGATGGACAGGTAACCAAGCATAGAGCTAAGACTAGAACTAATTGTTTTGCAAGAGTTGGAGTGTCTCTATCAAAGAATAAAAAATTTGTAATACATGAGTTTGTAGAAGAACATAACCATTCATTACAACTTCTAGAGACATGCTTGCTTCACACCGTAAGATAACTGAAATTCAAGCTTATGAGATTGATTTGGTTGAAGACTCTGGATTGCGAAAAAAGTCATCATTTCAGTTTATGAGCACAAATTCAGGGCATAGAGCTAATGTTGGATATACTCGGTTGGATGCAAAGAATTACCCCAAGACAAAAAGACAAAGAAGTATGGTGTCTGGGGAAGTAGGTTGTCTAATGCAATATTTTCAGCAGCAATTGTTGGTGAACCCATCATTTTTCCATGCATTCCAAATGGATGTCGAAGAGCAAATCACTAATGTATTTTGGGTTAATGCGAAAATGGTGTTGGATTATAGGTATTTTGGTGATGTAGTCTCTATGGACACTACATATTGTACCAATCAAGCAAATAGACCGGTTGCATTGTTTTCGGGTTTTAACTATTATAAGGGTGTAGTCATTTTCGGTGCGGCTTTATTGTATGATGAAACAACAGAATCATTCAAATGGTTGTTTGAGACATTCTTGGAAGCACATAGCCAAAAAAAAGCCTCAGACTATTTTCACTGACCAAGACCAAGCAATTGCCAAGGAACTTGTTGAAGTAATGCCCGAGACATACCATGGTTTTTGTACTTGGCATTTGATGCAAAATGGAATTAAACACCTTGGCAATTTGATGAAAGGTGGAAGTCGTTTATTAGGAGATTTCAAGAAATGCATGTATGAATTTGACACTGAGTTTGAGTTTGAGGAGGCTTGGACCAAATTGATCACAAACTACATGCAATGTTCAAGAAAACAATTGGCCCTTTGTTATAATATATCATCACAATGATCAACCATGAAGGATCTTGGGAAGTCTTATTTGATTGTGTCTCATTTTCTATATCTTGCAGTTGTAGAAAATTTGAGACAACAGGCATACTGTGTTCCCATTCATTAAAAGTTTTTGAAGCAAATGATGTAAAGGTTCCTGAAAAGTACATTCTCAAGAGGTGGACAAGAGAAGGTCGGAGTGATATTGTACATGATGTTAGGGGAAAATAGGTTGAAGAGGATCCTAGATTCTCTACCACCCGACGATATCGATAATTAGGATCTAAATTGATTAGAGTGACATTTGTTGTATCTCCATGTGAAGAAGAGTGTCAACTAGTAGATAAAAGTATAGATGTTGTGTGTAAGAAAATAAAGGAGCTTCGCTTACAAGCACAAAGCATTGGCAAACACAATAGTGATGCCTCTACATTGGTGGTTAGGGATGGGAAACAACCTAAGGGTTTCAAACAACGACCTAGTATAAAGAGGCACAAACAAACACGATTCAAAAGTTGGGTTGAGTTTGAAGCAAAGTAGAAAAGAAAAGCTCCAACTAGAGGTCAATCACAAAGTCAAATATCTCACGTATATATGTTTATGCATATAACAATAACAATAATTTCTACCTCCTTGTTATCATCATATGTCGATTTTCTGTGAACACTTTAGGATTATGAACCAAGAAACAATGCACCAAGTGAAATCTTTTCTTCTACACCTCCATATTTTGATCCTCCTCATACATTTGAGAATCAATCTAGTTTCACAGCATTGTTGACGGTAAAATTATTTAAGCGATTGTTTTTCCTTTGCTTTTTTTTCATGTTTTATTGTTGGGTACTTTATTTTATTATGATACAAGCACCTCTGGATGATGGAGTTTGTTTTATACAGGCACTTCTTGATGATAAAACAACTGTATATTGAGAATGGGCAGCAACAATTGTGTATTTTGATTGGGAAGCAATTGTGTATTTAGATTGGTCAGCAACTGTATTGTATTTAGAATGGGCAGCAACTGTGTATTTTGATTAGGCAGCAACTGTAGCAATTGTGTATTTAGAATGGGCAGAAACTATGTATTTTAATTGGGCAGCAACTGTAGCAGTTGTGTATTTAGATTGGGCAACAACTCTGTATTTTGATTTTAGCTGCTATATATTTTGATTTTAGCTGCAACAATATATTTTGATGTTATATATTTTGATTAAGTAGTAACTGATGCATAGTTTAGATTTTAATTTGTCATGGAAACCAGAACAAAACTTGAAAAGGATAAAGTAATGCACATTTCAAGTGATAAGAAACTTCTCATTCTCATTGAAAATATCATCTTCTAGTACATGTGTTTTGATGGCAGTACAATACTACTATAGCTAAAAATTACAAGATTACAAGTGTGCTAAACTATTTAAAAGAATTGTTTTGATGATAGCGCAATACAAGTGATTGAATCAACTGAAGTTCTTCTTTACTTCACTAGAACTCTGCAAGGAGGATATTCTGGTGCTTATGTGTACCGGTGCAGGGAGGATAGTAGAATAACTCTAGTAGCATATATAATAAGATAACTCTGTCTCAATTTGGTGGCTTCTCCCTTCCAGTTGTAATCTTAGCCCACTTTGACAAGATCTTTCAGAAAAGAAAATAGCTTAAAATATGATACAGAGTCTTGTTAAGAGCTAGCAGCCATGTCCTAAGGACCTTGCACAACTAGCACAACAAGAATGCGTTGATTTAGACGCGAGAACGTAACGACGACCAAACCGTCGGTATGCCATAGCTACAACATTAAATACGTAGCTTTGTGCAATTAATACTTAGTGACAGCCCTGGTCGTCGCTACGTAGCGACGGTAGCGACGACTGGGTCGTCACTACATTTAAAAACTAATTATTTTTTAAATATTAACATTAAGCGTAACGACAGCCTTAGCAACGGCCATGTCGTCGCAACGTTTTAATTAAAATTTAAATTTTGGCATGACTGAGCAATTTTTAACGTAGCGACGACTTAGCGACGATCAGGCCATCGTTATGTTAAATTTTGATACGCGCTAAAACCTTTCCCCCTCCCCTCTTCTTTCTTCTTCCTCCACATTCCTCCTTCTCCTCCTCCTCCCTCTCCTTTCCTCCTCTCCGTTCAAGCCCTATTTCTCTCCCTCCCTCTCTTTCATTTTCAAAATCTCTCCAATTAAACACTCCCCCAACCGATCAGAATCTGAATCGTTTGCCCGCAGGTTCCTTTGCACCTCCTTCCCTCTTCCTTCTCCGGCGTTGCAACCAGTAAGTTTTACAATTTTAATTAGTTTATTATTAATCAATAGTTTATTAGTTTTATTAGTTTATTAATGTGATATAGGTATTAGTTTATTAGTTTTAAACATTGCTTTAGTAGGTATGTTGTTTATTAGTTTTATTAGTTTATTAGTAATCAATAGTTTACTAGTTTTATTAGTTTATTAATGTGATATAGGTATGTTGTTTAATTTATTTAATGTGAAATATTTATAGGTATGCTATTTAATATAATTCACTACAAGAAATAATTTATATAGATTATAAGTAATTAGTCATTAGTAATTATTTAATTTATATAATTTATATAGATTAGAATTATTTAATTTATATAATTAGTAATCAATAATTATAATTTATATTATTATTTTATTTATATATTGTATATAATTATTTAATATAATTTAAATATAGTTTATAGGTTTTTTTTTATATTTAATTTAAACTTATTAAAATTAGGATAAAATGCCTCGTATGTGTGGTAGAGGTGGACAAAAGGTCCCACCTATTAGAGAGAGGTCCATCCCTCCGGGCGAGCTGGCTGCACAAGTGGATTGCGCCCGTCGTGAGAGGACCATCCCCTCTGACCCTGATCAGCTACAGGATCTGCCATCTACTTCAACGCCTACGGTGGCCCACCTCCAGTCTTCTTCTTCCTCCCCTTAAGTTACTGGTATACCTGCTGCAACTGATTATACGTTTACCTGTACTCAACAGACAAATTACCAGGACCGCCTGAGGGAGGTGGAGTTACAGATGGGGGACAACTCCAGCTTTCATGGCTCCACCAAGCTACAGATCTGGAAGGATGTTGCAGGTGGCAAGACCCGAGACCGTTGTTATGGCACCGAGGACTTGTCAACCAACCTTCGTCCAGGTGTGACTAGCCTCACTCAGGAGTCTCGGGCTCATACCAGCGGGAGTGACAGGTTCGGGTCACAACATTTGGCTGAGGAAGCACTATGCTAGGAAGTCAATGAAGCAAGGGAGCAGGCTAGCCAGGATGAAGCGAAGGCTGCACAGTTAGAGGAGGACTTCACATGACTCCGATAACAGATGCACCAGTTGATAAAGGCTCAGGCTCAGGCTCAGTCGTACCCCCACTACGATGACGCCCTGGATGAACAGTCTTTGGATGAGGATGAGGATCGTCCCCCAGCACAACACCAGCGTCGTCGCCGCCACCATTGATTTTTTTGTTATGTTTTTTTTATACTTTTATTGTATTATGTTTGAATAATCTTTGTATATATATATATATTAAATATATATTTTTTCCTCTATCGGTGTGTTTATATAGTATTTAGTATCTTTCTTTATAATTTAAAAATTAACAAATATTAAAATAAAATAAATAATAATAAATTTAAATTAAAAATTTATCTTTAGAGACGTCCATGATCGTCACTAGATAAAAAAATTAAAAATAACAATAATACGTAGCGACGACCATGACCTTAACAACGACTTTAGTGACGACCTGGCCGTCTCTACATAGCAACGACCTATTTTGCACATCACTACTACATTAACGACGAGCCTTTTAGCCACGTCTATTAGGCCGTCCCTAAGCCATCGCTACATAGATTGTAGCGACGGTTTTTTACTTTTAGCGACGGCTGACCGTCGCTAAAAGTCGAATTTCTTGTAGTGTAGAGAGAGCCAGAACACTTCAAGTCTGAATCTATAACACATTTACAACATCCAATATTAAGAGACTCCAGCTTTTTCATACTTGTATTTAAACAAAAATCAAAGGAAACTTAATTTCTATCCGAATAAAGTTCATGTCAGGCTACCCGACTAGCCATCCATATATCATACCTAACTATATATTAATTGATGTGAGGTTGGTTTTTAACACTGTCAATTACATACAGAAAAAATAATGCTTCTATTCTATTGAATGCATATAACTCCAGTATTACATAATGTCCAGTGAGGGTTTCATTTAAAATTGAATTGCATTATTCATATTAAAAGTTAAAACAACTACATGGAAAAATAATATCAATTGATTCCAAGACTAATTTACCAGGGTATGCTAATGCCACACCCTGTCACAAGATGATGCAAAAAAGAAAGAAAAAAGAAATGTTGGTGGGAAAGGTTTACATGACTCAAATTAGCCTTTAAAATATTTCCCTAGTACAAGTCAATAGCTCTAATATCTTGAACATGCACCCTACCTTTGTCAAATAGTATTTTATTTAGCGATGCGGTTAGGATATATTCTTAGTTTTGTTTTTATTCATATCCTATAATTATCTAATTCTGCACATCTAATTAATAATGACTTACAGTGAACAAAAGAAAATAAAGGAGTATAAATATACTTACCAAGGAGCTCGACGATGACATGGTGGATTCCGCCACAAGGAGGCCAATCTGTCTCGGCGATGGTGGCCCCAAGGATTGACGAACACAAAGTTGGACGCGACATCCTACAGCGAAATGGTGGCAAAGGAGTCCGAACCGAGAAACTACAGAAAAAAAGTAGGAACAAGTTATATGTTGAGGGATTGATTTAATTTCAAAATGGTGAGTTTTATAAAATAAAATGTGAACCATTGATCAACATTTTTTTTTTCATATATAGTCCCTATTTTATCAACCGGGCACTCTCCAGTTTTACCCCACTGGAGAGGATCTGAATCCAACATCCTAGGGTGTTAAAAGAATATATATTGCGATTTTTTATTTATTAGGGATTAATCTGCATTATTTCATATATGCTCTACTCTATTTTATTTCAATGAGTAAACCCACAAAATGGTGCCTGAAAGATATGGGGCCGGTCAAATTGGTCGCTGAAAGATAATAAATTGTAAAAACGTCCCTGGGAGATAGTAACGTCAGTCAATTAGGTCCTTCTGTTAACTCCCCTCTGTTAAAGTTAACAGAACTGCAAGTAAATCCTCAAAATGGTCCCTGAAAGATATGGGGTTGGTCACATTGGTCCCTGAAAGATAATAAATTGTAAAAACGTCCCTGAGAAATAATAACATCATTTATAAACCCTCAAAATGGTCCCTGAAAGATATGAGGTCAATCACTTTGGTCCCTGAAAGATAATAAATTGTAAAAACGTCCCTGAGAAATAATAACATCATTTGTTATGCTTTATTTTTCCTCGTTGATTTCGTTTTATTCTCAACTATTGTTGGTCGACCACCCAATACATGCATATGTTTCTACTATAATGCTCTACACACCTCTGGTCTGTGTCTGTTATTGTTGGTTTTTTCTCCCTTGGCTAATGTATTATGAACTCCAAGTCCTTTGGTTTCCTCTTTCACTACAAGCTCACGTATTACATCCTCTTCCTCTGCAGTCTAAGTTCAATGCAATTGGAATTCTGAATCAGAAAATTTGGGAAAATACAAATTGAGTAATAAGAATAAAAGAAACTCCAAAACCTTTAAGGACAAAGAAAGTGCATGAGCCTGACAGTTGTCGAACCTGCACAAAATTATACTTATAATTCTCCGATCTGCAAACTACTTGTAGTAGAATGGTATAAACCGGGTCGAACCCTGAAGATCCACTCAAATTAATCCTTCTTTAGGGGGTGTTTGATTGATTGGAATAAACTGAAGAAAATAAAAGATCAAGTTAAAAGCAAAGGTTGAATCAATTCAAGACAATATCAATCCAAGGAATTCAGAGGCTATTTTGATGGTAAATCATTGGTTATTAATAACATGCATTCAAGAGATTAAATCTATCAACTTAGAATCATGTGGAACCCCTACAATGATCCCGGATTCACTACTGAAATAATTCCCAGAATTCAATTGATTAAGATTAACAAGATCAAATAACCATAAAATCTTATGTTAGATCCAAATCAATTTTATAAACGGAACCCAATTGAAGTAAATAATTAAATGAACACCTTCAATTTAATTGCTTACTATATGCTTTTCAATCATTGTATGATGATTAACCAATCAAGAGTACAACATACATCAATAACAAATTTCATAACCAAAACATGTTAACCAATCAAGCTTTGATAAAAGAAATATGGAATTGAAGCAAGTGGAGTAGAAAAGCATGGTAGATGTAATTCAATCAGCATGTAAATGAAGATCAAACCTCAAAACCAAGATTAAAATAAGCTTGACTCCTTGAATTGAATAAAAACTTAGCCTTCCATGAAGACTTTACAAAAAGATGAACAAAAGTAAATGAAACTCTTAGTAATTTCTACTACAACTTGGATGCTCTTCTCCTTAGCAAGCCCTCCTATTTATAGGAGGGGAAAAGATGCCATTCCAAACATGATCACTCAGCAATGAATAAGCATGTTTTGTCCACAAATGGACTTATTGATCAATTACCTAATGCATTTGTCCATTACTTTGAATTATTCACCTACTCTAGCTATCATTCACCTACTTGTCTCCCACTTGCACCGAGCATATCATCCTCAATCTGGCAGAATCCAAGAGAGTTGTCTTCATATGAAATCAAGCTCTGGATCTTAGCTTTCAAATGCCGCTGGGTGGAGCCCAAAAGGAGTTTTCTAGCCCAAGTTATGGCCCAATCATTGAGTGCTGGTCAGGTTTTCATATGATGCTGACTATTCGGTCTTCCAAGCCCATTCCGACTCACTAGCCATCCGATTTAGCTTTTGGGTTCTTCATCAAAGTTTTAGGGCTCTCTTTTATCTTTCCTACAATGTAAAGAACATAATTTTTAGATGTCTAGAAGTCAAGTTATGCTTGAAATACGAAAACAGTTTAATGCTGAAAAAACATAATTGAGCCCAATATGAACCTGAATTGGCATAATATGCTTATGACTTGTTAATTAAGCACAAAATATGCATTAAAAAGTTAAATTTGAGGGATGATTAATGTGTATAATTTGTATTTATCAAATTCCCCCGCACTTATCTTTTGCACGTCCCGGGCAAAATTGGAAACAAGCATGAATTATTGACTCAAAGTGGTGCTTTCCAATGAAATTAGTGAAATGTAAAGAAAACATGAGCTAGAGGTGATTACAAGACATCATAACATTCATGAATTCTTATCTTTATGCATCTCAAAAATAGAAAGGCAACTTCAATTGAAAATAGTGGATTCAAATTGATAGAACCTCGCAGGAAGTACTCTCAATCTCTCAAGTGTTTAAAAGGTCTGTGTTTCTCTCAAATTCGACCCATGAAAATTGCACTATCATAAGCTTGCTTATCTTCTACTTATCCACTGCAAATTACACATACATCCACAAATTAAGAGGTCTTTATTAGGGTACTAATGGAGTGACAATTATGGAGAGGTACAAACAAATATGACAAGTTAAACCAAAGAGAGTAAAAGAGGTTTGGAGAACGAATCCAAGTAACAAGTGTGATAGATACATATGAAATCAAACATTGAAGTTTAAGTACATCATTCAATCATTTGGATTCTTCATTCTTTTGCATATCTTCTTTTTCTTCTTTTTTTTTTCTTTTTTTTAGTTTTTTTTTTTTTTTTACATAACAATGAAGCACTAAGTATGTAGCAACCCACATAATTAACATTCCCCCACACTTGTTCAAGAATCCATTCTTATGATAACTCCAATACTCTTCTATTCCATAAGGTTAGGTAAAAGTTTGGTTTTATACTTAAGTATGGAACGAGAGACAACAAATAAGGCTTAAAAAGGGTGATTCAAATGAAAATAATGTAAGGTTGTCTATTTAACTGGGTAATTTATTCAAGTGAAAGAAAAATTTGCCTCAATCATTTGTGTTCATGCATGTGCAAGAGTAGTTTCAAAAAGAATCAAAGCAAGTTCTGAAGTAACAAATTCCATGGGTGAAAATCACACAAGAAAGAAAGTTTAATTTGTCAACAAGGCTCAAATCCTCACGGCTAATAACTATCAAAATTGATCCATTCAATTCAAATCTCTGTTGCCAAACCAATTAATTTCAAGATGTTAGGAATAAATTCAATCATGTTATAAAAATCTTAAAATCACCTTTTTTTCTATGTTTTGTTTTACACTTTTTAACTTTACTGGAAAGCTTAAAACAAAAACACAAATTCTTTTTTTTTTAAACTAACGGGATGCGTATCAAGAGTTAAACATAACTCCTTACTCTGCCATCCTATTAATTTATTTTTTTTTTAAAAAAAGAAAACAGACCATCTTTTCCCTCCCCCCAACCTAATCAAGACATTGTCCCTAATGTCTTTATAGATTGGTGATTTTTTTTTTAAAATTGATATTTAAATGAAAAACTATACAAGTACAACTTTAAGAGGAAGGAAAGTTACAACCGAAGAGTGGTATCAGGATCTTCCTTCCTTCCATCATCTTTGTTATTCTTGTCCACCTGCTTTCCTGATGCATAAGGTCCAAGTGAAAGGTTCTGCATTTGTTCAAGAAGTTCGTTAGCATTTGAAGAGCATGCCATGATTCTTTGCAGTCCTTGAGGTATGAATCCTTGATGCATAGCCTGTTCCAGAAAACTTAACAATCCATTATAAAAACCATTAACATTTAAGAACCCTAATGGCTTTTGGTGGAAGTTAGAATTGGCCCAAGACACAACGGTGAAGATATCTTCTAAGGTTCCAAGACCACCAGGTAATGCAATAAATGCATCAGATTTGTATAGCATTTGTGCCATACGTTCCTGCATTGTTGAAACCCTCAGTACGGTGCCTAGAGTAAGGTTTGTGGTCTTCTTGTTATTACCATCCATTAGAGCAACACCCAAAACTTGGCTCCCCCTTGTGATTGCAGTTCCTGCTGTACAACCCTTCAGGCCTTGTACTCCCCCTCCATACACAACATTGATCTTTCTAGCAGCTAATGCTTTACCAAGGTCATAAGCTGCATGTCGAAATGCTTCATCCTTTCCGAGATTGGTTCCACCAAAGACACAGATACTGTGGAATCTGTGTGTAGATGGTCCTGCAGTTTCTTTAAAGGAAGACATTTTGTTGTACCAATCATTTGTGATAGTGGAAATTTATAAAGATGAAATAACCGGTACAAAGATCAAATTGTCAGATTTTTTTTTTCTTTTTCTATTTTTTTTATTAAGTGTTAATCGATGAAAAGACAAGTAAGGATAAACAAAGATACGCATGAATTATAAAGTCAAAAAGAATCAGCTGAAAAGAAAACTCAAAACAAATTAAAGACAGGCGTGAATTATAAAGTCAAAAAGATACAAGTGAAAAGAATTCAAAGATGCACATGCATATGAACAGTAGTTGTGATTTTGGCTCACATCTTCCTCTGGTTTTACGTCCAGTAACGGCTTGAACGCCTTCTATGAGTCGGGGAGTTGCTTCCCATCCAATTTTCTTATAAACTGGCAAACAGGGTCTTTTAGAGTCAGATTCCCAAGACTATACTGTTCCTTCTCCCTTCGGAATAATTCAGCTAAATCAAGAAGAACCATTTGAACCTGTCCACTAGGATGCGTCTCAAGAGCCTGGCTAATGTTATCCAAAGACTCCTTACTCAGTCCATCCTTAATGAATTTAATTTTATCTTCTCGATTTATAGAAGTCATTCCGACATTCTTACATCTCGAGTTACAATTCCATCTTGCACACTTATAACAAACTTGCATTCTTTTTGCTCTTCTTTTTTTAGAAAAAGAACTCCTACCCATTCCTGACAAATGTCTAGCAAATGAATTTTGAAATTCACCTGCTAAGCGTACCTTGGCCTCGATGATCCAACGTACATCCTCAGGAAGGCCTAAGCGCATCAGTACTCTTAGCCTTTCAAGTCTACATCTGTAAATTTTCCTGAGATCGTCTTGAGGGAGAGTAGGGAACCGAACTCTGAGCTTGGCGAGGGTTTCCTCCATTCTTTCTCTCTAGCAAAGTTGTTCAGTGCAAGGGTGGATTGTTCTGTATATATAATAGTTAAGGAGAACAAATCGAAGCATTGCACAACAAACACAATAATAATAAGATAAAAATAACAAAAACTCTATAAAACTCTCCACACATAATCAACAAAATGAAAAACACATATCATTAACAACAATAACTGAAGAAAAAATAGAAAAAAAAAATTGGGAAGAGAAATTTCTACTTTAAGTCAAGCCAAGTAGGTGGCATTGTGCAAGTGCACCTCTTCCACCGTAGAAGGGCTTAAGCCGATGTCCATTTACCTTGAAGATCTTTTTGGTTGTCTCATCTGTGATCTCTACTGCACCATAAGGAAAAACATTAGTAACCACAAATGGGCCTAACCATCTAGAACGTAACTTACCAGGCATCAGCTTAAGACGAGAATTATATAAGAGCACTTTTTGTCCAACAATGAACTCTTTCTTGTTATCATCTTGTCATGGAATGCTTTAGTCTTTTCCTTGTAAATTCTGGAATTCTCATATGCTTCCAACCGAATTCTTCAAGTTCTTGCAATTGAAGCTTTCTATGCATTCCAGCTTTATCCAAGTTCAAATTGCATTGCTTAATAGCCCAATATGCTTTGTGCTCAATCTCTACCGGTAGATGGCATGTTTTGCCAAAGACTATCCGGTAAGGGGACATCCCTATAGGAGTTTTATAAGCTGTTCTGTAGGCCCATAAAGCATCATCAAGCCTTTTGCTCCAATCTTTCCTATTCGGTTGGACTGTTTTCTCCAGAATTTGTTTGAGTTCCCTGTTGGATACTTCAGCTTGACCATTTGTTTGAGGATGATATGGTGTAGACATCTGTGCATCACCCCATATTTCTTCAACAAGGATGCCATGTTCCTATTGTAGAAATGAGATCCTTGATCACTGATGATTGCCCTTGGAATTCCAAACCTGCTAAAAATGTTAGATCTGACAAAGTCAATCACAACATGAGAGTCATCAGTGCGAGTGGCTTTTGCTTCTACCCATTTAGAAACATAATCCACAGCCAGTAAAATAAAATTGAAACCAAAGAGTTAGGGAAAGGTCCCATGAAGTCATTGCCCCAAATATCAAACACCTCACAGAACAACAATGGTTGTTGAGGCATCTCATTTCTACGTGATATGTTGTCCATTCTTTGGCATTGTTCACAATTCTTACAACACCTGTAAGCATCACGAAACAAGGTAGGCCAATACAAACCAGAGTCCAAAACCTTTCTAGCAGTACGTTGAGGTCCAAAGTGCCCACCACATGCAAATGTATGGCAAAAATCTAGAATGGAATTAAACTCATGATCTGGCACACAACGCCTAATGACTTGATCGCTGCAAAATTTCCACAAGTAGGGATCTTCCCATACATAATATTTAGAATTGCTTTTAAGTTTATCTATTTGTGCCCTAGATGCATGTGCAGGCAAAACAGATGCAACCAAGTAATTAACTAAATCAGCAAACCAGGGGGTGGTGTCACGCAGCTCCAAAAGTTGTTCATCAGGAAAAGAATCATGAATAGGGAGGGAGTCAGGCGCTCTCTCAATTCTGCTTAAATGATCAGCTACCATGTTTTCTGCACCGCTCTTGTCCCTAATCTCCAAATCAAACTCTTGAAGTAGCAACATCCATCTAATTAACCTTGGTTTTGCATCTGGCTTCTTCAATAGGAACTTTAATGCTGCATGGTCAGTAAAAACAACCACTTTAAAATTAAGCAAATATGATCTGAATTTATCAAGTGCAAAAACAATTGCTAATAATTCTTTCTCAGTGGTAGTATAGTTAGCTTATGCAGCATCTAAAGTTCTAGAAGCATAATATATGACATGAGGAAATTTTCCAACTCTTTGTGCAAGGACAGCTCCCATAGCATAATTGGATGCATCACACATGATCTCAAAAGGGAGTGTCCAATTTGGTGGCTTGATAATTGGAGTTGTGGTCAATGATTTCTTGAGTTGATCAAAAGCCTCCTTGCACCTGTCATCAAAGTTAAAATCAACATCTTTTTGTAGCAAGTTAAATAGTGGAAGGGCTATCTTGCTGAAGTCTTTGATGAAGCGTCTGTAGAAACCTGCATGACCAAGAAATGATCTAATCTCGCGAATGCAAGATGGGTAAGGTAAACTAGAAATTACATCAATCTTGGCAGGATCCACTTCTATACCCTTCTTTGAAATTACATGTCCTAACACTATACCCTGGTCAACCATAAAGTGACATTTCTCAAAATTAAGAACAAGGTTAGTTTCAATGCATCTATGTAAAACCTTATCTAAACTATCTAAACAGGTTTCAAACGAAGAACCATACACAGTGAAATCGTCCATGAACACCTCCATGCACTTTTCAAGGAAGTCAGCAAAGATACTAACCATGCACCGCTGGAAGGTACCAGGGGCATTACATAGGCCGAATGGCATCCTCCTATAGGCAAAAGTTCCAAAGGGGCAGGTGAATGTGGTCTTTTTCCTGGTCCTCTGGTGCAATGTGAATCTGGAAATAACCTGAAAAGCCATCAAGAAAACAGTAATGAGATTTCCCAGCTAAACGCTCAAGCATTTGATCAATAAAAGGCAAAGGGAAATGATCCTTTCTAGTTGCTTGGTTAAGTTTCCTATAATCAATACAAACTCTCCAACTATTTTGCACTCTGGTAGGAATAAGCTCATTCTTATCATTCTTCACTACTGTGAGGCCAGACTTCTTCGGGACCACTTGGACTGGACTTACCCAATGACTGTCAGATATAGGATAAATGATGCCGGCTTGTAAAAGCTTGGTCACCTCCTTCTTCACGACATCCAAAATTAGAGGATTTAGACGTCTTTGTGGCTGCCTTATTGGTTTAGCTCCATCTTCAAGTAAGATCCTATGCATGCACATAGAAGGGCTAATACCAGGAATGTCAGCTAAGGTCCATCCAATTGCCCTTTTATGCTTCCTTAAGACTTGCAACAACATTTCTTCTTGCTCAGCCTGAAGACTTGTTGAAATAATCACAGGTAACTTTTCATTCTCCTCTAAATAAGCATATTTCAAATGCTTTGGGAGTTGTTTGAGCTCCAATGTAGGTGGTTGCTCAATTGAGGGAAGTGTCCTGGTGGATGGAATTGCATCTGCAACCTGTAACTCAACAACATCCAATTCAATCAAATCATTACCTTCTAGCTATGTTGAATCATCAGGTACACCATCATCATAATGTATACTACCTGTATCATGAAAATCCTCCTGCAAGTAAGTATCAATCTCAGCACAAACATGACATAATATAGAATCTACACAATTGTTACAGGTGTAAACATCATGTAAATCAGCAAAAGAAGGGAAATCTTCATTAAACAGCTCAGAATAGGTATCATCAACCAGATCATCTAGTAACTCAATATGAAAAACAGAGTGCTCCTCCATGGGATGCTTCATAGCATCAAATATATTAAATCTGACAATATCATCTCCAAACTCCATGGAAAGAGTTCCTGCATGGACATCAATCTTTGTTCTAGCTGTCTTAAGGAATGGTCTCCCTAGAATAATCGGAGCCTTATTGGATTTAGACTCTCCCTCCATATCTAAAATGTAGAAATCTGCAGGGAAAATCAAATCATTAACTTTAACAAGGACATCCTCAATAAGTCCAGCAGGGTATGCATTACTCCTATTAGCTAGTTGGATGACAACACCTGTACTCTGCAAAGGTCCAATGGCAAGAGAGTTAAAGATAGACATAGGCATAACATTAATTGAAGCACCTAAATCTAACAAAGTATTTTCAAATTTACAATTGCCAATTATGCAAGGGATAGTAAACGTCCCTGGATCTTTGCACTTTGTGGGCATTTGTTGAATGATGGCTGAAACGTTTTGCCCCATACTAATCTTTTCATCTCCCTTCAGCCTTCTTTTGTGTGTGCACAAGTCTTTGAGAAACTTAGCATATCTTGGAATTTGCTTGATTGCCTCCAAAAGTGGAATATTGACTTCCACTTTCCTAAAGGTTTCCAAGATCTCCTTCTCCATCTCGTCTACCTTCCTGGATTTTGCAGCTCTTTGAGGAAATGGTAGTGGTACATTCTGCTGCATACTTTTCTCAGAATTTCGAAAAGATGCATCATCATCTGATGGCTTTGCTCCTTCTGCGTGATCCAATGGTTGTACTTTTGTATCATCTGGTGCATTGTTTGAATGAAGTCTTGGTTTTTTAGCAGCTTTCTATATGTTTGACTCATCCATCACCCTTCCAGATCGAAGGGAAATTGCATTGACATTGGGGTTCACCACTGGTTGAGCAGGCAACTTATCGGAACCTTTAGATTGCATCTCATTTAGTGAAGAGACAAGTTGTCCAATTTGAATTTCTAAATTCTGAATGGTAGCCTCCGTCCTTTGCTGGAATTGCAGATTTGTTGCAGCCATTTGCTTCACAAGATCTTCTGCATTATGCTGAAACTGTTGTTGAGGTTGTGGTCTTGTATTGTTACCCCACCTCAAATTGGGATGATCTCTCCATCCAGGATTATATGTATTTGAGTAAGGATCATAACGTTGTTGTTGTTGTGATCTCCCATGGAAAGCTCCAGTTACAGCAACAGATTCACCTGCTTGAATGGTAGGGCAAACATCAGTTGGATGAGATGAGCAATTACAGATACCACATACCTTTTCCGGTGCTTGCAAAAGTAGTTGTTGTGTTTGAGAAGGTTGTTGCTGAGCTACTGCCACTTGTCTCACTAAGGATGTTAGCTCATCAAGTCTATTCTGCAACCTTTGTTGTTCTTCCTGTGACACTTGAATTTCGTTCACTGCCCGAGTTGGCGTGATTCTGGTCCCAAATTGTTGGGTGTTGGAAGCCATGGTAGAGATAAGGATTATTGCTTCATGGATGCTTTTGTTCATTAATGCACCACCACTTGCTGCATCGATCATGGTTCTTTCCATAGGCAATAATCCTTCATAAAAGTATTGGATTAAAAGTTGATCGCTTATTTGGTGGTGTGGGCAGCTGGCACACAACTTTAAAAATCTCTCCCAATACTCGTACAGAGTCTCTCCAGTCATTTGCCTAATTCCGCAAATTTCCTTTCTGATAGCACCAGTTCTTGAAGCAGGGAAGTATTTCTCCAAGAATACCTTCTTCATGTCATTCCAACATGTTACAGAACCTGCAGGAAGATAAAACAACCAATCTTTAGCAACATCAGTAAGTGAGAAAGGAAAAGCTCTCAATTTGATGTGTTCCTCAGCAACTCCTTGAGGTTTCATGGAGGAGCAAACCACTTCAAACTCTTTTAGATGTTTGTGTGGATCTTCTCCTGCAAGACCATGAAATTTAGGAAGCAAGTGAATTAAACCAGATTTAAGTTCAAAATCAACATCCAAGTTTGGATATTCAATGCACAAAGGTTGGTATGTAACATCAGGAGCAGCCAACTCCCTCAAAGTTCTATCCTGCACATTGTTAGCCATTTGTTCAAATTGATTTATATCAAGAGGTTGTTTAACTTGAGCAAACAATTTTCTCTTAGATCTGTGTAAAGTTCTTTCAATTTCTGGATCAAATTCAATTAATTTTGAAGAAGATCTAGTCATAAACTAGGAAAAAAAAAGAAGGAAACAAAAGAACTAAAAAAAATCACAATAAAAAAAAATAAATAAAAGGATACTATCAAGTGGATCCCCGACAACGGCGCCAAAATTTTGACAGTTGTCGAACCTGCACAAAATTATACTTATAATTCTCCGATCTGCAAACTACTTGTAGTAGAATGGTATAAACCGGGTCGAACCCTGAAGATCCACTCAAATTAATCCTTCTTTAGGGGGTGTTTGATTGATTGGAATAAACTGAAGAAAATAAAAGATCAAGTTAAAAGCAAAGGTTGAATCAATTCAAGACAATATCAATCCAAGGAATTCAGAGGCTATTTTGATGGTAAATCATTGGTTATTAATAACATGCATTCAAGAGATTAAATCTATCAACTTAGAATCATGTGGAACCCCTACAATGATCCCGGATTCACTACTGAAATAATTCCCAGAATTCAATTGATTAAGATTAACAAGATCAAATAACCATAAAATCTTATGTTAGATCCAAATCAATTTTATAAACGGAACCCAATTGAAGTAAATAATTAAATGAACACCTTCAATTTAATTGCTTACTATATGCTTTTCAATCATTGTATGATGATTAACCAATCAAGAGTACAACATACATCAATAACAAATTTCATAACCAAAACATGTTAACCAATCAAGCTTTGATAAAAGAAATATGGAATTGAAGCAAGTGGAGTAGAAAAGCATGGTAGATGTAATTCAATCAGCATGTAAATGAAGATCAAACCTCAAAACCAAGATTAAAATAAGCTTGACTCCTTGAATTGAATAAAAACTTAGCCTTCCATGAAGACTTTACAAAAAGATGAACAAAAGTAAATGAAACTCTTAGTAATTTCTACTACAACTTGGATGCTCTTCTCCTTAGCAAGCCCTCCTATTTATAGGAGGGGAAAAGATGCCATTCCAAACATGATCACTCAGCAATGAATAAGCATGTTTTGTCCACAAATGGACTTATTGATCAATTACCTAATGCATTTGTCCATTACTTTGAATTATTCACCTACTCTAGCTATCATTCACCTACTTGTCTCCCACTTGCACCGAGCATATCATCCTCAATCTGGCAGAATCCAAGAGAGTTGTCTTCATATGAAATCAAGCTCTGGATCTTAGCTTTCAAATGCCGTTGGGTTGAGCCCAAAAGGAGTTTTCTAGCCCAAGTTATGGCCCAATCATTGAGTGCTGGTCAGGTTTTCATATGATGCTGACTATTCGGTCTTCCAAGCCCATTCCGACTCACTAGCCATCCGATTTAGCTTTTGGGTTCTTCATCAAAGTTTTAGGGCTCTCTTTTATCTTTCCTACAATGTAAAGAACATAATTTTTAGATGTCTAGAAGTCAAGTTATGCTTGAAATACGAAAACAGTTTAATGCTGAAAAAACGTAATTGAGCCCAATATGAACCTGAATTGGCATAATATGCTTATGACTTGTTAATTAAGCACAAAATATGCATTAAAAAGTTAAATTTGAGGGATGATTAATGTGTATAATTTGTATTTATCAAATTCCCCCACACTTATCTTTTGCACGTCCCGGGCAAAATTGGAAACAAGCATGAATTATTGACTCAAAGTGGTGCTTTCCAATGAAATTAGTAAAATGTAAAGAAAACATGAGCTAGAGGTGATTACAAGACATCATAACATTCATGAATTCTTATCTTTATGCATCTCAAAAATAGAAAGGCAACTTCAATTGAAAATAGTGGATTCAAATTGATAGAACCTCGCAGGAAGTACTCTCAATCTCTCAAGTGTTTAAAAGGTCTGTGTTTCTCTCAAATTCGACCCATGAAAATTGCACTATCATAAGCTTGCTTATCTTCTACTTATCCACTGCAAATTACACATACATCCACAAATTAAGAGGTCTTTATTAGGGTACTAATGGAGTGACAATTATGGAGAGGTACAAACAAATATGACAAGTTAAACCAAAGAGAGTAAAAGAGGTTTGGAGAACGAATCCAAGTAACAAGTGTGATAGATACATATGAAATCAAACATTGAAGTTTAAGTACATCATTCAATCATTTGGATTCTTCATTCTTTTGGAAATCATTTGCTATTTTTAATTAATTTAACCTTGTTTAAACTCATTTAATTCACAGTAATTACAAACACAAATAAAAAAATATCAAAAATTACCACGTGGGTATTCGGTGGGGCACAACCACTTTTTTCTTGAATTTTCTGGGAGAGGGGGAGGAGAGAGAAAGAGGGGGAGAGAGGAAAGAGAGAGGAGACAAAGGGAGCAAGAGAGAAAGGACAAGAGAAAGAGGAAAGAGGGAAGAGAGGAGAGAGAGAAGGATGAGAGAGGGGGAGAGAGATAGAAGAGAGAGGGAGGACAGAGAAAAAGGAGGAGAGAGGAAAGAGAGAGAAGAGAGATGGAGAGAGGGGATAGGGAGGAGAGAGAGGGAGGAGAGAGAGAGGAGAGAGAGAGGAGGAGGAGAGAGAGGGAAGAGAAAGGAAAGATAGGAGAGAGAAAACTTAAATACTTTTAGTTTCAAGGACTAAAACTTAAATATCATAACTTCCCACCTAATTTAATGAAGGACCACATTGCAATTGTATAAACTTAGACAACTTAAAACCCAACAGGTAGCCGGTCTTCAATCTGGACCGTCCGCTCACATTTAATGAAATCTAATGGCCCAAAACTTTTGCACCACCGGTGAGACATCATTTTGATAACCCACCGAAGGCGCTGCCAACTTTTCCTCCGTCTAATAATGTCCGAAACTTGAAACTTCTCAGTACCATCCTGTTTTCAGGTATGGCGGCGCAGCCTAATTCAAAACCCTAAACCCAACTTTCAAATTTTCCTCTTTCCTGTTCCTCATTTCCCCTTGGAAATTCAGATGGCCTCTGGACTCGCCTTCCGATTCAGATCCCATCTGCTCCGCACCGCCTCACTCTTCCATTGCCCTATCCGCCAACAACCCTTCAATCCCTCGCCGCCGCTCATCGCTTCCTTCTCCAACACACGTTCCATCCTCCTCGATTCCTCTTCCTGGTCCCCTCTCCCCGGCCACCGCTTCCTCTCCACAGCGCGGCGCCAGCCGCCGCGATCGAAGAAGACGGTAGACATCGGCGCGCGAGCACGGCAGCTTCAGAATCGACGGCTTTGGACCTACGCCCTAACCTTCGGGTGCGTGGCGGGGTTCATCGTGATCGTGTTAAACAACTTCCAAGACCAGTTGGTGTTCTACGTGACTCCAACCGATGCGCTCGAAAAGTTCCGCAACAATCCTTCGAAGACTAAGTTCCGATTGGGTGGTTTGGTCCTCGAAGGCAGCGTGGTGTATCCGTCTTCGTCTCCCGATGTGGAATTCGTGATCACCGATTTGATTACCGACATCGTGGTTCGGCACCAGGGTTCTTTGCCCGATTTGTTCAGGGAAGGGCACTCGGTGGTGGTGGAAGGGTTCGTAAAGCCCTTCACGGAGGAGATCAAGAAAGAAGTGTCGGCGAAGGGCGTGTCCGCGAAGGCTAGGAGTGGAGACTGTTATTTTTCGGCCACGGAGGTTCTTGCTAAGCACGACGAGAAGTATATGCCTAAAGAAGTTGCCGCCGCTATTGAGAAGAACAAGAAGATTATCGAGGCTGCCGGTGTGCCGGCGGAGGGTCCAAATTCCTCCTAGATTGATGGTACTACCCAACTTTGAGTTTTTATTGAATTTTAATTTTTTTGGACTATATACTACAATGTCATGATTTTTGGAGGGATTTGGAATATTTAACAATAGGCTGAGATTTTTTCCGGTAATAATTAGGATGAAAACATTGGTAAAGGAGGAGGAGGGATAGTGGAGAGAGACAAATTTTGATTGTTTATGAGGCAACTACGTCTTGTTGTTGTAATGCATTATTGTGCAAGGATGTTTCTTAATAAATATTTACAGGGATTTCAACCAAATGATAATGATAATGTAGTTTTTTCTTTCATACGTTATTTTCAGTATACTGTTCGGTTTGTCGCACCAACACAGTTTAGGTAAATTGCAAAAATTTCAAAAATGAAATATGTTTGCTCTGGAATCAGGTTTAAACTTGTGTTCTCTAGCTTGCTATGGTCACCTGTTACAGTGTTGACTCAGAAGTTCATCTGATTCTGCGCATACAATTGTAGTTTGTGTTTCAAGCAACCTCTGATCACAAAACTGAAGTTGGTGTAAATTTTTGTATCAGAATGTTAATTACTTGCAACAATAATGTTTAAAGTGCAAAATTTCAGTGTAGTAACATACACCAAGGATGCAGGGACCTTGAACTTAATTTGCTTAGTTTAATTTGTTGCAATTTGGAATCCATTGGTCATTTGGTAGCTTAGCCCAAGTAAGGCTTATGAGTTATGACAAAGTTTATTCATGGGCAAGAGCCTGAGTTCAGTTTTGCATCTCTTACTGTGTAATGCCAAGAATATGGAGATTCTTCTAGTAGGATTCTGTTTGTTGCAGGAGTATGTACAGTGCACTGGGCGCCCAAGTTGGGCAACATAACAATCTTTGTAATGCAGGAGATAAAAGGGAGAGGTGCGGGGTTTAGACATATGATATAACTGTGGCCAAGTATTTCAGAATATTCACTTGGGATGGTATTGTTTTGATTTTCCACATTTTCTTTAAAACATCTTCTAATTATGATAGAAGAGAATAAGGGCGCCAAATAATTTTGTCATGAATGGATAAGGACAACCTTAAAATAGTGCAGTTAGCTTTAAAGAGTTCTGCAGAGGACGACAGAACTTGTATGGATCTAAGAAGTAAGAAGCACTGATACTCAACATGGTTGTTGTACAAGTTTTCCATGCTATTGTGCCAGATACTTTTGATACTTCTACCTACACCTTTGAATTATTTTGTGAATTTTTATACCAATACAAACCACAATGATTAGATAAATAATGACATTTTATTGTATCTACAATGATTAATGCTAACTTATGGAACATTGATATCTAATTTTAATTTAGACTTCCTATTTTTATGTTCAGTTTATATCAATTTTAGGTGTTATAACTTGTAACTTAGGTTTGTCTTATAAGTTTTAAAATCTGCTATATACACATTTCAGTCTCGTGTTTGGTTTTGTATCTTTATTTCCCAAGTATGGATGTAATTGTCTAGTAGATTCAGGGTCATCACTGCTAGACTATCTTCTACCTTTCACTTTTCAGAGCTATATCAGCTCATTTCTCTGTCTTTTCCTTCCCCAAATGTGAAGGAAGTGAGGCTTTCATTCTTCCCCTTTCTTCCCTTATTACAGGAAGCCAGGTGCTTGACTAGGAAATAGAGAGTAAAAGAAAACAAAAGCTCATCTGTGGCAGCATTTCCCGAGCCTCTTGAATTTTTCCACTTAATTAATAAGATTATTTGCTTGTGATGTGTCGAATTAGTAGTTTCCACTTTCCAGCTTTGTTGTCAGTGCTAGGCCCTAACTAAACAAAAGAATGCATGAACTTGGATACTTTGGGTGGGTATTTCCATTTCTTCAAACTTGAGTTAAATTCTTTTCGTTTGGTTTATATAGAATAGATATTTTAGTTGTCTGAGATTAGAAGGATGATAAGTTATTTTTTTACAATGGTTGGATATAGTCCCTATTCCCTAACTCCCTATTTCATTTTGGTTTCGATTGCAATAATTATATATATTATTTGTGCATATTTTGGTTGTAAAACACATTCAGCTGGAGTGATTTCCTTTTCTTACTTTTGGTGACAATTAGCAATCCGACTTTTGAGTGCATAATTTCAAAATTTGTAATGTTAACCTACCTGTATTTAGGCTTGGACATTATTTAAGTTCTAGTTAACCAGACTCAGTGATGGATGGAAGGGGGCACCTTCTTCAAAATTTTTATAACCCCTATATATGTAAAATTCTTTTATATTAGACTTGACCCTCCTTTTTATTGACTCTACTTAATATATAATATGTCAATATATTATATATGCCCTACAAGTTTTTACTGATTATAATTATTTTGTAGTTTTTTATTCATTTCTCTTATTTAAATTGTGCCTTTATAATAGTGTTTCTGCGGTTGTATAAATTAATTTGTAATTTTTTTACTGTCACTCTATATATATTAGCACTGTTCAAGACTAGATGATAAAAATTATCTGACGATATAAAATTAAGACTAAAATGATATATGTTACTCAATTTCTATAAGTAGGAGCTCATGTAATAAAACAACACCCTAACCAATAATTAGGGGAAAGAATAATGGATAATACAATACCAATAAAATGCCATGAACAGAAAAAATAAATAATGTCGTTGCTGTCACCAGCTACAAATCCACTCACCTCCCACCATTAACCACCCATTTAGAATGAACAATAAAAAAAGAATCTGAGTGTAAAAGGAAAGAATACAGTAGACATGCCACCATGCAGTGTAGAAAAATTCAATGACGTAGAAGGGAAAGGAGAGAGAGGAGCAGGGAGGAGCAAAGAAAAGCTCCAGAATAAGTCACCAAAGATCCAGCTCCAGCGTCCATTGTTGGTGTTGGTGCTGGCGCTTGAGGGAACTCGCTACCTTGCGCCTTCACTCCAGCAGCAAACATAAGCCCCACAACGAAGACGGTGAAGAAGAACACTGCGCTGCTGTTGCTAATGCGAGCCATTTTTTGATGTGTAAAGAAAGATAACAGGTAGATTGAAGTATAAAGAAAGAAAGATAATAGGTAGCTTAAGCTTAGAGAGGTGGTGGCGTAGGTGAGTGTAAATTGCTTTGCTATCTTGTGCTGTGTTGTTAGACAGAAACGAGACTCGCTAATTTATAGGCTTCACTAATTCATATCATTGTAAGGTAATAATTCATATAAAATGAATTATATTTTAAGTTTAATCATATTGATTTGAGTTTAATATGCGCTTAGACGGCAACGTCTCTCTGCTTTGAATCCTTTGAAGGTTGTTGTAGGAGTAGGACCCGCGCACATACCAGAGACAGATCATCTCCTTCTTTTCTTCCCTGTAGTGGTCCCTATGCAGGCTTCAAACGGCTATGCTTTTTCTTTTTCTTTTTCTTGGTGAAAATCAAACGGCTAAATTGTAGACAAGTGTCACTGTGTCAGGAAGATCCAGTGGTGTACACTCTCGTAATTTGATTTGTGACTCCATAATTAGGATCGTAATTTAAAATTCTGAGTTAGGCTGGAAGGGTGGGCGTTACCCATGGCCAGGGTGGCCAATTGGAATGTAATTGACAAGAAACGAGGTGACAAATTAACCTTGTACAACGAATATATATATATATATATATATATATATATATATATATATATATAAACTAACCTTATTTTATATATACAGAGTGGTAAAAAGGACGCCATTAAAATTAGCTTTCCGTTTTAATTTGACTTTTGGCTGTACAAACAAAAGAGAAAGACAAATGATTGGACTTTTTTTTTGTTTTTGCAAATTCTGATATGTTGTGTAATTAAAATTTTAAGTGAATCTTTGATATTATCAATATTAATACTTACTGGGGGTTATTTCTTTCTTTCATTTTGTCTAATTTCTTGCAGACAAGGTTGAGTAACAATATGGTATCAATAATATAACCAAAATCATTAACTTCTCTGTTTTTCTATGCAGAGAGTTTTTTATGTTCTTTCTCAACATTGATGTTTTCTTAGTTTAATTACTTATATAATAGTGTTAATTTTTATTATATTCTTTATTATTATAAATTAATCACACACTTAAAATAAATTCAATCTAACGGAAAAATTAAATTAAATTTTTCTACCTTTAAATTTAACCAAACACATATACTGTTTTTTTTTTTTTTTTTTTGGGTCGAAAAACACATATATCATGGCCAGTTCGCAACGATTCTACTCACCTTTGCCAATTGGGCATATGACCCAAACAAGGATGGCGGATATGGGGAACAAAGGTTAATGACAACTCTATTTAATCATTGATCCAACTAATAACTATACAGCTCCTAAAACGCTGGAATTGAATGTAATGTACAGCCTTTCTCAATCCCAAGCAATATAGTTGTAAGAGCAATCTAAACAGCTGTTTTTCATATATCTTTTTTTTAATTAAAAAAATAATATCTCAATAAAAAATTAATAACTGAAAGAAATAATAATACTATTTAAAAAGAAGAGATTTTTTTAATAACTTATCATTTTTTTAATTAAAAAATAGGAAACAGGACCGTGATTGCATTTCTTGCAAGACAGGTCATAATATGTATAAAATATGTTTAATCCTCTACACGATTTCTATATATACCCTTCACAGGACATCCTCTTCCCCATAACATCTTCATCCTCTGCACCTGCCAAAAGCATCATCCACCACCAAATTAGACGAAGATATGGAAATGAAGAAAATCTTTTGTGCTTTCCTTCTGGCTGCCACCTTGGCTTTGGCCGCAGCACAAGAGGGCCCAGCAGCAGCTCCTGGACCTTCCAGTGGCTCAAGCGCAACCATCCCCATTGTTGGTTCCTTGGTTGGAGCTTCATTTTTGTCTTTCTTTGTCCTTTACTTGCAATAAATTTCTTGATCAATGAAGGAGGTGGAGGTTCAAATTATATGTTATCATTTTTATGAAATTGATTTGTGTTCCGTTCATTATGGTTTCCACTTTCCAGCTAATTATGTAAACATTTTGTAGCAAAATGTCATTTTCCTCTTTATTATATCTTAATGGAATTCATGGAGTGATCATGTGCTATTAATCTTATGAATTCCATTATTCATTTCTCTTTAGAGAAAGTGTAAAGCAAAAAGCAATGTTATAAACTCAGAACCGAATCAATGTGTTAATGATCAAATTAGTAAATAGATCAATGGTCATATCGGGTAAACATATATATAATATTTTTATATAATATAATTTATTTAAATATATTTTCACAATATATAATATTTGTCTTTAGTTTATAAAATGATTTCTTCTGTGTGTGTGTTAATGATTTGCACATATATTACGAGGGATGCTTATAGGGTGTTTCACCTTATGAGTGCAACACTGGTGTTCTTCATTTTTAACCTGTTATAACATGTTTTGTTATTTGATAGTTTAAATTGATAAAGTTTATAAATTTGCAAAGACGTTCAGAATAAAATAAAAAGATATGCTTATATGGTTTTTTCCTATTGATTTGATTTTTATTTTATAAATAAAAATATATATTTAGATAGTGCAATTTAAGGTTGTGCTAGCAAGCAATTTAAATTTGCAATCAAAATTCAAGAATAACAGACATAACTAAAGCAGAAAAATTGAACAAAACAATGCCAAATAATGCGCATAAATGGCAAAATAAATAGCTAAAAATTGCGCAAAAATAAATGGGGGAAGAAATGAAATTAAAAGGATGAGGATGACAGAAAATTAAATGGCAGAAATGTAAAGGGGAAGCAGAAACGAAAAGGATGTGAGTGACTGAAATTAAAAGCGGAAGAGTAAAGAGATCAATAATATGGATGAACAATTATATGGGACGAACAAGAATTAATTGAATTGGGAGAAAATGTAGGTGAATGGTCTTTGGAAAATGGAAGCAACAATGCTCCCACTTACCACAATCCACCACAAACAATCAGTTAATTTTCAAGAATCACTCAAGAACAAACATTGATCAATTAGAATAAGCATTTTATCAAACACCTAATGCGATGGATGAGCACATACCGACAGTCCCTCTAATCACACAATTGCAAGCAAATAAACAATGTTGACAGCGGCAGAAAGGCACCTTGGGCCCGGGAAACAGTTCAAGTCTGAATTACAACCAAAAGAGATGAAGAATTACACAATTAAAAGATATTTTACTGCATCAAACTCAGCCCCAAAACAATGCCAATATGTGCAGCAACAGCCCCCAAAAATTGCTCAATTCAACAAAGCTCTGATACCAATTAATAGCAGGAAGGTTGTGGATCTAGAATTAAACAACAAGAGCAAGTTAGAAACAATTAAACACCGAAATTCCAGAAGTAAAAACAGTGAAAATGCATAGAAAATTAAGGAAAATGAAAGGGAAAATGGAATGGAAAGAGGTGGATTTAGGCGCCACTGGTGAAGGCAACCCCTTCGACAGATAAGCCCGGGGTGCAAACTCGCCACCAGCTTGTGGAGCGGGATAAGAATCATCGTGGTTTGAGCAAGAACTATCAAGCCTCTCAACTGACAAGAGAGAAACAAAGCAAAGCTTTTCAATTAGAAATGAAGATTAAGTGTTACAAGAAGGAGAGGCTCCCCTTATATAGCAATAAGGGCGACCAAGAGTGAAAAGAAAATAAAAGAAAAATTAATTCCTCCTAACTTGGGTGTTGAACCCAAGCCTCTTAAGCCGAGTAGTAAGACTAACTCTTAACCACTTAAAACCCAAAAAGTAGCGCCCACTCTAGGAAAATTAGAAGAAAATTACAATTAAAATAAAATACACAAGAAATCCTACTCTAGGATAGAACATAGGACCATACGTCCTATTGGAGGGTTACTAGTGCCCTTCTAAAGGGTAGTATCCTTAAAAATAAAGGTCACTAGTTTACCCATATCTTTCTTTAGCTTCTTAGCCCTTCCTCTAGTCATAGGGCCATTCATGCCTCTCACAGTTGTCTCGTTAGGTGACTCATGAGTTGTGCCATTACACGTTCTCGCTCAAGCGAGAACCTTTTCGCTTGAGCAAAAATACTCTAGACAGCACCCCCCTCTCTAGACTTTTCTCGCTCAAGTGAGAATCTTCTCGCTTGAGAGAGAATCTCCTCGCTTAAGCGGAAATCATCCAGAGAGCACCCCCCCTCTGGAAAATTTTCACTTAAGCGAGAGGTTTTTCGCTTAAGCGAAAACATCATAAATCAGAATTATCCTTTTTACTGATATTCTCGCTCAAGCGAGGACCTTCTCGCTCAAGCGAGGACCTTCTCGCTCAAGCGAGGACCTTCTCGCTTGACTGAAAATGCTCCAGACTCACCCTTTAAAATTCAGTTTTAAACCCCTTTTACCTATTTTGTAACATCCTAATTTCTTAATTCAAGAATAATGCCTGTTGGAGACACTATTCTCAAATTTCTGAAATTATTTTGCGCCATTACCGATATCATTACATGCACAAGCGTTAAACGCTTAAGTAATTCTAACGTTTACATAAACTGAATACATTACACATTCAACCACATTTCATAATCCATCCGCCACTAAGTGGCTCAAATAACAATCATTCTTAAATATCATTTCTAGCCTAATACAACATGATACACCCAGTTACATATAAAGCATTCCTAGCCTCCAACTGATATCTAGGAGTGGAAGGATCCACACTAAGAGGGCCCAATCTCCATCCAGGCGTTCCTCCAGTCCAACCAACATAACCAAAATATATCCCACAACATGGGGTGAGACTAGTGTCTCAGTGAGCAAAGCATGCAACAAGCAGTGTGGGGAGGCAGGCATATGAAATGCAACATATCATTCAACAAATCATTCACTGTCTACAACTCATCATATCATGCATAAACTCTTTCAACTACCATATTATATGTACACTCACTATACATGACGTCTAATGCCAAATTTCAAAGTAAATATGCTATGCATGATCTGCATTACCCGACAGACGGGGTCTTATCACTATCTCTGAGGCTAGACCTAAGTTCAAACTACAAGGAACGTCTTCCTTGGGAACGTATCACACCATTACTTTGGGGACCGAAGTCCAAGTTTTACTTTGGGGACCGAAGTTGAATTACTTTGGGGACCGATGTCCAATCTTGTTTAATTAAATGTGATATGGGAACAAAGTCAAAACTCTGGGGCCGAATCCATGTTTCTGGGCAGAAGCCAGACTCATTTTTATCTAGGAGCCGAGGCTCAAAGATCATTTTCCAGTGACACCCTTCTACCCCATACTATTATATGTTTCGTAAATAGAAGTTTAGAAAATGTAAAGTCCCTCGGTGGGTAAAAAGGTCCACAAACGCTCTTAATAAATCTCATAGTTCGAAAACAACTTTATTAAATGAACTCAAACTCCAAATATAAATCAATTATAAACAGCAGAAATCTCCATAGGAATAAAAACAATTAATAATCTACTACTATCCAAGGCATCCAGAAGTTCATAAAAATACTCCTAATCTAGGAACATGGTAAAACCCCCAAGCACACCCTGATGTCACATCTACCAGAGCATACCCTTTTATTCATAATCAACACCAGTTGTGTCCCCATCAACACCTGTAAAAGATATCCACGGAATACGGTGAGGAAGAGGAATACTACTTATACATACACATAAAGAATACCCATCCTCACCCACAACATCATTACATCATGCCAACAATACATTAATCACCGATAAATAACATTCATCTAAAACTCAACATATATTTAATCATCTATATCAACATATACATGCCATACCATCATTCCTATTCATAACACATAAATATATCATTTATACATTCATCAAGCTCATCATCATCATAACCTCATTCATATATCATCATATAGTTCTCATACCATCATTCACCCAATTAATCATATATTCTATTCTCACACATAATACTCATAATCATCAATATTCATAACATCATTTAATAACACCATTTCATCATGAAATATCACACACCAATACTCTTCTCATCGTCTACCCAAAGATCATGACTTAGAACTCGACACAATGGGTGCACCTCGTCAATCACTCTAGTTAGTACCAAGATAGTCTACCGGTGTTACCACACACTATCCGATAGGTTGTACCCCCTCTATGGGCCCGCACAATGACATTCGACCCTAGGTTGTACCCCCTCTATGGGCCCGTACAATCACTCCTAGGTTGCACCCCCTCTATGGGCCCGTGCATCGAACGTCTCATCTTGATCCCCTGAGCTGTACCCCCTCTATGCGCCCGCACAATTCGGGTCTCATCACATGTGCTCAAGGCATCTCTCCTAAGTTGTACCGCCTCTATGGGCCCGCACAACTTAGATAACCTCATCATCAAAAGGTGATATACACCATCATCATAAATCATCATTATCATGCATTAACATGCTCATCATCAAACATCATCATTATAAAGTGATATACACTTATCATCATCATCATACATCAATATGCTCATCATTAAACATCATCATAATAAGGTGATATACACCGACATCATTATCATCATCACACTCATCATCAATTATCATCATAAGCATCGCAATCCTCATCAAACATCATTAATCATCAACACCATACTCATTATAAAGTACTCACAAACAACGTCAATCATCATCAAATAGTTAGGATCTCAAAATCCACTCTGGCAATCGATTACCAACCTCTAGTAATCGATTACCTGCAAACAAGGTCTCTGGTAATCGATTACAACCACCTTGTAATCGATTACCTGCAAGCAAGCTCTCTGGTAATCGATTACATCACCCCTGTAATCGATTACCCACAGACAAACTCTCTGGTAATCGATTACAACACCCCTGTAATCGATTACCGGCAAGCAAACAGTGCTTCTGGGTTGCTCAGAACACTCTGGTAATCGATTACCACACCTGGTCATCGATTACCCACGACACAGATCGCAGAATTCACGATTTCAAACCTCTCTAAACGCATCCAATCAATCCCTAATCAATCTTTTACGTCTAAACATCATACATAATCATTATTAGCATCCAATACTCCGTAAATCAACAATCAATTACAGATTATACCATCAGTTCATCAAAACCCCAAATTTCTCAATCCCTAATCACCCCTTTTTCCATTATTCTCAATATCATCTTTAATCTCATCCAACACCCATCAATTTACATACAATCAATCATCAACCAACAGATTATATCTTCATTCTAAGTTATAAATTCATCAATTTAAAATTATACTTTTAGATTACTACCCAAACATCCCCTACATGCATATACAGGCAATACCCTCTCCTCCAACGTACCTTAAGCGAAGCTTGATCACAGCAAGGAAGTCCTTTCTTGGATTCTTGGCGTCCACTCCACATCAGCTCTCTCTTGAGACTCCGTTTCTCCCCTCCTTAGCGTTTCGCTTACTGACGAATGATACGAATAAGGATTAGGGTGCTCTGTTACCCCTCCTTACAGAAATAACTAATTGGGCTTGGGCCCACTCTCACCCCCTTATTCTATTTTCAATTAAAATTACCTTTACGAAACAAAACTAATAATAATAACACTCCTATTATTTATTTCCCATTAAATTAATTATTTTCTTAATTAATCTATTTAATTTAATTAATATTTATCCTAACAAAATTTAGGATGTTACAACTCTCCCCTCCTAAAAAGAAAATTCGTCCTCGAATTTTACCTGAAGCGAACAATTCTGGATAAGACTCCTTCATCTTCTCTTCGAGTTCCCAAGTGGCACTCTCGGATGTAGGTCCTCCCCATATCACCTTAATTAAAGGAATCTCTTTACCTCGAAGTTGTTTCACCCTCCGATCCTCAACTCTCACTGACATGGTTTCCACTGTTAGGTTTTCCTTAACCTCAAGATGATCCGACTCAATCACATGCGAAGGATCGTGAACGTATTTCCGGAGTTGAGAAACGTGGAAAACGTTATGAAGATTAGACAAGTGTGGAGGTAAAGCGATTTGATAGACAACATTGCCGACTCTTTTAAGGATTTGGTAAGGACCAATAAATCGAGGTGTAAGCTTTCTAGACTTTAATGCCCTACCAACCCAGTCCACGGAGTGACTTTCAGGAATACATGGTCCCATTATTTGAACTCTAACTCCTTTCTTCTCTTATCAGCATAGCTCTTCTGCCTACTCTGGGCTGTCCTCATCCTCTCCTGGATTATCCTAACCTCATCAGTGGTCTGCTGCACTATCTTAGGTCCTAATGCAAGACTCTCACTCGGCTCACACCAACATAAAGGGGTTTTACACCTCCTACCATATAATGCTTCATAGGGCGCCATACCTATGCTAGAGTGAAAGCTATTGTTATAGGTGAACTCTATCAAAGGTAAAAAGCTATCCCAACTACCCCCTTGGTCTAACACACAGGCTCTAAGCAAATCCTCTAAAGATTGGATGGTTCTCTCGGTCTGACCATCGGTCTGAGGGTGATAAGTTGAGCTAAGCCTAAGCTGGTTCCCTAAGGCCTGCTGTAAACTCTCCCAAAATCTAGAGGTAAACCTGGGATCTCTATCGGAGACTATACTAGATGGTATGCCATGCAACCTCACAATCTCACTGATGTACAACTGAGCCAACTTCTCTAAAGAATACTTAATGTTGATGGGAAGGAAATGGGCACTCTTAGTTAACCTATCAACAATGACCCAGATTGAGTCATGTCTCTTCGCGGTCTTAGGCAAGGCAACTACGAAATCCATAGAGATATTATCCCACTTCCACTCAGGTATACTCAAGGGTTGGAGAAATCCTGAAGGTCTTTGATGCTCTACCTTAGCCTTCTGGTACACTAAACAAGAACTCACGAACTCCTCTATGTCCCTCTTCATCCTAGGCCACCAAAATACTATCTTCAAATCCTGATACATCTTAGTGGATCCTGGGTGGAAACTAAGCTTACTTCTATGCCCTTCTTCTAGTACTAATCTCTTAATGCTAGGTTCACTAGGCACACACACTCGATCTCCAAATCTCACTACCCCATCGGTACCAATTACAAACTCCCCACCACTACATCCTTCTATAGCCTCTCGCCTGCTAACCAAAAATGGATCCTATAACTGGGCCTTACTAATATCCTTCAGCAAATCATTGCTTACTCTAGTCATCCCTAACTTCACACTAGAAGATGTTACTTCACAAGCCAAACTTAAATCTCTAAACTGGGTTAAAAGATCCATATCTCTAATTATTAGGGAACTAACATGGATAGACTTCCTACTCAAGGCATCAACCACTACATTGGCTTTACCGGGATGGTAACTTAACTTAAAATCATAATCCTTAAGAAACTCTAACCACTTCCTCTGTCTCATGTTCAGCTCTTTCTGGTCAAACAGATACCTAAGGCTCTTATGGTCACTAAAAACCTCAAATCGGGAACCATACAGGTAATGTCTCCAGATCTTCAACACAAACACTACGGCTGCTAACTCTAGGTCATGGGTAGGGTAGTTCCTCTCATGGATTTTCAATTGCCTAGAAGCATAGGCTACTACTTTACCCTCTTGCATCAACACCCCACCTAAACCCATCTTAGAGGCATCACAGTACACCACAAAGGATTTACTAAGGTCAGGCAACACTAACACTGGTGCACTAGTCAACTTCTCCTTAAGGGTTTTGAAACTAGTCTCGCACTTACTATTCCATACATAGGCAACTCCCTTCCTAGTCAACTCGGTCAAAGGCAAAACTAACTTAGAAAACCCTTCTATGAACCTCCTATAGTACCCAGCCAACCCAAGGAAACTTCTAATCTCACTCACTAACTTAGGGGACTCCCACTTAAGCACGACTTCTACCTTAGAAGGATCTACACCTATACCACCCTTAGAAATTACATGACCTAAGAAACTCACTTGCTCTAACCAGAACTCACACTTGGACATCTTAACATACAACCGCTTATCCTTAAGAACCTGAAGCACTACCTTTAGATGTTCCTCATGCTCCTCCTTAGTTTTGGAATAAATTAGTATATCATTTATAAAGACAACTACGAATTTATCCAAATAAGGGTGAAAAAATCCTGTTCATGTAATCCATAAAAATGGCAGGAGCATTCGTCACACCGAAAGGCATTACCAGATACTCGTAATGTCCATACCTAGTTCTAAAAGCGGTCTTAGGTATATCCTCCTCCTTAACTCTAATATGATGATATCCTGATCTAAGATCTATCTTGCTAAACACACATGCCCCCACTAATTGATCCATCAAGTCATCTATCCTAGGCAAAGGATACCTATTCTTGATGGTTACCTTATTTAACTGGCGGTAATCAGTACACAACCTCATGCTACCATCCTTCTTCTTAACAAACAATACAGGCGCTCCCCAGGGTGACACACTAGGCCTAATGAACTGTTTCTCTAACAGATCTTCTAGTTGCTTCTTAAGTTCTGCTAGCTCTATGGGTGACATCCTATAAGGTGTAGCTGAAATCGGTCCTGTACCTGGCACTAAGTCTATAGCAAACTCTATCTCTCTCTCAGGTGGTAAACTAGACACATTATCAGCAAATACTTCAGGGTACTCACATACTACAAGTATCTCACTCACCACAGCGCTACTATCAGATTTCAAAGAAGCTAAAAACATGTAAACCTGGGCATCTTCCCTTAGAGACGCCTTTACCTGATTGGCAGTCATAAAATCCTTACTCTTACACTCGACAGGGTGACCAAAAACAACAGACTTATCAACACAGTTTAGAAGGACATGGTTGGACAATAACCAGTCCATACCAAGGATGACATCTAGTTGACTCAGAGGCAAACAAATCAAATCAACTAGGAAGTTTCTATCATTAACAGATATAGAACAATTTAAGCAAACATCAGAAGTAGAAATTGACCCACTAGCTGGCGTTTCCACACTCAATACAAAAGGCAAGGAAGAAACAGGCAATTTAAGTTTAGACACGCAAGCATGTGATATGAAAGAATGAGTCGCACCAGAGTCAAATAAAATCACTAAAGGATTACCAGTAATGAAACCCATACCTTGGATCAAGTCCTCGGATTGAGCAGCTTCAGTACCACTCAAGGCAAAGACCCTTCATGTAGCCTTAGGTTTACTGGCGCTCCCATTGGCATTCCCGCTTGCCGCTACCGTTCCCTGCGTCTTTTGAGGGCAATCATGAGCAATGTGTCCCTTCTCCTGACAGGTATAGCAGGTGATCTCTCTGTCTCCGCATTGGTTTGCTCGGTGACCCTCATTTCCACACTTGAAGCATGTAATAGGAGTGGTAGAACCAACACTCCCACCCTTTGACGCTCGACCAGCTGCTGAAGCATAACTCTTCTTTTGCATTGTGCCTTCGCTGCCACCTCCAACTTTGGGGTTTCCTGTTGCTCGAGAGTATGGCTTGCCCTTACTAGTTTCTTGGAACTTGTTCTGACTCCTCAAAGGCCCTCCACTCTTGTAATGTGTTGTCTTTGCCCGATTGTCTTCATCATAGATTCTGCACTTATTCACCAGCTCGTGAAAGCGCGTGATCCCTTGGTAGTTGAACACTTGTTTAATCTCGGGACGAAGGCCGCTGAGAAACTTGACGCACTTTGCTTCTTCATTGACTGCTCCCTCATATGACGGGCAGAATCATACTAAGGCCTCGAATCTTGATGCGTAGTCTGCCACGGTGCCTTCTCCTTGCTTCAGATCCAAGAACTCTATCTGTTTCTTGTTGCGCACGTCATGTGGAAAGTACTTCTCCAGGAACAACCTTTTGAAGTTGTCCCAGCTCAAGGCGGTGCCCTCATCAATCATCCTTTGGCAGGTGCTCAGCCACCAGAAACTAGCATCTCCAGATAACATGAAGGCTGCTAAGGTCACCTTCTGAAGCATAGGGCAGTCCATTGCTCTGAAGATCTTCTCAATCTCGTAAATCCAGTCAACCGCTCTATCCGGGCCATAACCTCCTCGGAACGTAGGTTGATGGTTCCTCTGGAACCGTGCAAGCCAGTCCGTCTCGTGGTGTTGGTTAAGGTTGCCAACATCCTGTGCCATGGCCATCAAGGCATCGACCATTGCTCGATCGTTTCTACCCCTAGCCATTACTCTTTCTGTATTTAAGAAAGGGTAAGCACACATACTAAGTAAAGCAGAAAAGCAAGGAAATCAAACAAACAACAATCAATCAAGCAGACAATTCACTCAAGCAACCAATCATTTACTCAACCAATCAATCAGATTAGCACATCAAAAGCATAGTAAACTCATAACTCAAGGCCGGTGAACCGACCTGCTTTGATACAACTAATGTGACACCCTTCTACCCTATACTATTATATGTTTCATAAATAGAAGTTTAGAAAATGTAAAGTCCCTCGGTGGGTAAAAAGGTCCACAAACGCTCTTAATAAATCTCATAGTTCGAAAACAACTTTATTAAATGAACTCAAACTCCAAATATAAATCAATTATAAACAGCAGAAATCTCCATAGGAATAAAAATAATTAATAATCTACTGCCATCCAAGGCATCCAGAAGTTGTCATAAAAATACTCCTAATCTAGGAACATGGTAAAACCCCCAAGCACACCCTGATGTCACATCTACCAGAGCATACCCCTTTTTATCATAATCGACATCAGTTGTGTCCTCATCAACATCTGTAAAAGATATCCACGGAATACGGTGAGGAAAAGGAATACTACTTATACATACACATAGAGAATACCCATCCTCACCCACAACATCATTACATCATGCCAACAATACATTAATCACCGATAAATAACATTCATCTAAAACTCAACATATATTTAATCATCTATATCAACATATACATGTCATACCATCATTCCTATTCATAACGCATAAATATATCCTTTATACATTCATCAAGCTCATCATCATCATAACCTCATTCATATATCATCATATAGTTCTCAAACCATCATTCACCCAATTAATCATATATTCTATTCACACATAATACTCATCATCATCAATATTCATAACATCATGTAATAACACCATTTCATCATGAAATATCACACACCAATACTCCTCTCATCGTCTACCCAAAGATCATGACTTAGAACTCGACACAATGGGTGCACCTCGTCAATCACTCTAGTTAGTACCAAGATAGTCTACCGGTGTTACCACACACTATCCGATAGGTTGTACCCCCTCTATGGGCCCGCACAACGACATTCGACCCTAGGTTGTACCCCCTCTATGGGCCCGTACAATCACTCATAGGTTGCACCCCCTCCATGGGCCTGTGCATCGAACGCCCTATTTTGATCCCCTGAGTTGTACCCCCTCTATGGGCCCGCACAATTCAGGTTTCATTACATGTGCTCAAGGCATCTCTCCTAAGTTGTACCCCCTCTATGGGACCGCAGAACTTAGATAACATCATCATCACAAGGTGATATACACCATCATCATAAATCATCATTATCATGCATTAACATGCTCATCATCAAACATCATCATTATAAAGTGATATACACTTGTCATCATCATACATCAATATGCTCATCATTAAACATCATCATAATAAGGTGATATACACTAACATCATTATCATAATCACACTCATCATCAATTATCATCATTATTCATCATCATAAGCATCGCAATCCTCATCAAACATCATTAATCATCAACACCATACTCATTATAAAGTACTCACAAACAACATCAATCATCATCAAACAGTTAAGATCTCAAAATCCACTCTGGTAATCGATTACCAACCTCTAGTAATCGATTACCTGCAAACAAGGTCTCTGGTAATCGATTACAACCACCTTGTAATCGATTACCTGCAAGCAAGCTCTCTGGTAATCGATTACATCACCCCTGTAATCGATTACCCACAGTCAAACTCTCTGGTAATCGATTACAACACCCCTGTAATCGATTACCAGCAAGCAAACAGTGCTTCTGGGTTGCCCAGAACACTCTGGTAATCGATTACCACACCTGGTAATCGATTACCCGCGACACAGATCGCAGAATTCACGATTTCAAACCTCTCTAAACTCATCCAATCAATCCCTAATCAATCTTTTACGTCTAAACATCATACATAATCATTATTAGCATCCAATACTCCGTAAATCAACAATCAATTATAGATTATACCATCAATTCATCAAAACCCCCAATTTCTCAATCCCTAATCACTTCTTTTTCCATTATTCTCAATATCATCTTTAATCTCATCCAACACCCATCAATTTACATACAATCAATCATCAACCAATAGATTATATCTCCATTCTAAGTTATAAATTCATCAATTCAAAATTATACTCTTAGATTACTACCCAAACATCCCCTACATGCATATACAGGCAATACCCTCTCCCCCACCGTACCTTAAGCGAAGCTTGATCACAGCAGGGAAATCCTTTCTTGGATTCTTGGCGTTCACTCTACAACAGCTCTCTCTTGAGACTCCGTTTCTCCCCTCCTTCGCGTTTCGCTTACTGACGAATGATACGAATAAGGATTAGGGTGCTCTGTTACCCCTCCTTACAGAAATAACTAATTGGGCTTGGGCCCACTCTCACCCCCTTATTCTATTTTCAATTAAAATTACCTTTACGAAACAAAACTAATAATAATAACACTCATATTATTTATTTCCCATTAAATTAATTATTTTCTTAATTAATCTATTTAATTTAATTAATATTTATCCTAATAAAATTTAGGATGTTACAATTTCCATAGATTTAAGCATAATAGATCTAACACGAGTACATATAACATACAACACATAATAGATCTAAGCATTTCCTTAGTAACAATCCCACCCCAATCATGTGAATCTCAAGATAAACCACCAATTCGAACCCTAAGATCAACTTCCAGAACGAAACCCTAACATAGTCTGCATACATCCACTACCAACAGAATCAATCATACAACATGCACATACAAGCTCTAGAAAAGGAAGATAAGAGGTAGGGCTCATGAGGGAAAGCATACACAAGATGGAGTGAAAGTGTGTGAGCTTTACTCACCTCAAGAGCTAAAAATGGAGAACGGGAAGAAGGTTGGATGGGTTGATCCTTGACTCCCCAAGCTTCCTCCTGGATCCAAGCATGGTTTTTCTCTCTAAAATTCTCCCTTCTCTCTCTAAAAATCCTAAAGGAGGAAGAAGAATGAAGAAGGGGGAGAATTCTGCTCGTTTATGAAGACAGGGACGCGTTCGCGCACTTGAACGCGCCCCCAAGGCACTTGAGCTCCCAGAGTTTCTATTTGGGAGTAAAAAGAAACAGGCTTGTGCGCTTGAGCGCGCACTTGGGCGCCCAAAGTTGCAGCCAGAATTCCAAAATTCACTCCTCTGCGCGCCTGCTAGCGCGCTTGTGCGCGTAAACTTGTTGTTTGGTGGTGTAAATGAGCTCTGAATACTATCTTATAGCATATCGAACTGAACCCCCGGATCTTAGCTTTCTAATGCAAATGGAATCACCTTAATTTGACACCTATAACTCTAGATATTATCGAATTAGTGCACCAAGGTCATTAAGCTTAAAACCCAAAATTAAGCAATAACCTTGGTTGAAGCATAGCGGGGCACACTTTACATGAATCATATGATAAGTCATCAATTCACTCCAATAAGGCTAATATCAAGGGTTCTAAGTGTCCATAAGACTATGCTCCTCTATTCCCTTGTTCATTTCCATCTGATCACCTTCTACCTCGGTTCCTTGAGTCTACGCCTCTCTTCTTCCTTCCGGTCAATCCGTTTAATCTTAGTTCCTTCCGTCTTAATCTAATTCCCTAGTTCCAATGTCTCTACTTCCTTCCTCACCTCTTCACCATGCTAGCCTTTCTACCACCGGGTGTGACTCCTCCTATGCTAACTCTACAGTCAGGTTTGGCTTAATACTTAGTTTTTTCCCTTTTCGGTTCCCTTAAAACTCATAACTCTTAATCGATTCCCCAACTCTCATCTTCTTTTCCCTTCAAACCCCTAAGTTCTCATTTTACCTCTAACGTCCCTTTTTGCGGTGGGATTCACAGCCTAAGGCTTCCACGGTATTTCTAGATTCAAATTTCTGGGATGTTACATATTTCCTTTTACGAAAACCTATTATACTCTTTATGAAAATAATTTTCAAATTTTGGGATGTTACATCCGTTCTTCTGCAGCTAGTGTTGTACGTTGCACAACCATTTTGCTTTAGGAAAGAAGTGCAACGAGGTACATTTCATATTAACACTAAACAAAGTTTCTATGAAAAGTGCTAATAACACACTTTTCAACACACTCCCTATGATTGGTTAAAAGTCACATAGGTTTCACCACATTGGGAGTGGGACCCACATAATTTGGTGGGACACGTTTGAATTTTAACCAATCACATGTGAATAAAGAACAAAAATAAAAGAGAAAAAGGAACATTTTTCAAAATTTAAGTAGTAAGAAACTTTTAATAGAATATAAAAATAATATCATCAACAAATAATCTATATGAAATATCATCCTCTAATGTTTTACTTGAAAACTAAACAATTATACCATGCATCAAGCACCATGTGATGGCAAGGTGCTCTGAATATTTGAAGGCATAAGGACAGTGAATCCATCTGAAGGGCAACATGCATTAGTATGACCCAAAGTTCCATTTAGTACCATGCAAACTAGATCTAGACAAGTATAAACAACGCAATACAAATTAATACTAGGCAAGTGGTTTCTTTATTGTTGACTAATAGAACTAGCAAGGCATGCCTTATTATAAATTGAATCATACCACTTGCCTATTCCTCCTGCTTGAATTTAAACAAAAATACACAAAATTTTATATTATACATATTATGAGTTAGTATAAATTGAAGCCTTTTGGAATTGTATTTGCCTTACCTTGAATTCGCCTCAGAATCTTGTTGAGGCATGATGTTGGAGTTAGCAGGGAAAAGAAACCACTGAATTTTGACATCGGGAAAGGATGAAGAATGTAATATCATAGAATCTCATATCGATGCACTATTCAACATTTTACAACACAAAATCACCACTAAAAAATTCAAAGAATTTTATAATATGTTATAAGGAAAGAATATTTATCCATGACACAAATTGAGCATCTACCTGTGGGTGTTTATTGTAGTGAAGATTTTTGAAAGAAACTAGAAACTAAGATAGCACCCCGACCTCATCTTTGGCGGAGAACTTCACTGCGGAATTGGCAGAGAACTGAGATTTGGGATAAATCTTATGACCTTTTTCTTAACGCCTTTGTTTGTGGTAGCTGGCAAAGGAGGCACAGGGGCGATGGAGGAGAGACGTAAGTGGCAGAGACGGCTACGGTGCAGGACAACAGTGATGGGTCGGAATTAGAAAACTTCGTTTAGGGTGGGTGAGGGTTTGTGGGTTCAGAGTAAAATCATATTTAGAAAGAGAGAGAGATGAGGGTAAACTAAAAATAAAATAATTTAGGGACAAGAGATACATTAATAAAGAACGGTTATATAACTGTTGTTAGAATATATGAGAACGGTTATTCAAGTGTTGTCTAAAAACGAAAACAAACTGTGGCCTATTAATTTTAGAGAATGGTTTTTAGCCATTGTATATAAAATATATAAAACTTTTGTTATTAAACCAACTGAATCAATAATTGTTGTCTAATATGGTTTAAGACAACGGTTTCTTAGTCGTTCTAGTGAAAGGTGTTCCCATAGATTAAAAATGCTGTAGTTTTTCCAGCACTCCTCAATTTCCATTCTTGGCTTACGTTCCAGGGGTGGCTGCTAATGTGAAGTACCCGAGTGGGTGGTCCACCACTGAGGCACCAAAAGTAACCTGTTTTAGTAGGTATTGTTAACCGTTGAAGTCAAAAGGGGTTATTTGCTTTTTGACCCCAAATTTTATAAAATACAAAAACAGACTTAAATGATTAAAAAAGAACTATCACTAGGATTGAATCTGTTGAAGGAAAAAAACATTGTTCTGCTATTTCTTTTCGATTTCATCATTCAGTGAGTGGGAGAACAATGCTACGTGGTCTGAGTTCTTGATGCAAAAGAAGCATATCTTACTGACTTCTCATGGCCCCGTAATTGCGTTCGTTCTGTGAAATGAGAAAATGTTGTGGTACTTGAGTGAGGCTCAGATCTAAGACACCATTAAAGGTGTTAAAGCTCTGCAAGAGGAGAAATGGTTTCGGAGAAAGGTGTGCAAGAGGAGTAGGAACTTACTCGCAATACGTCGCAAGTTTGGGGAGGTGCAACCCATCACGAGACAACGCAAGGTACTGCACTGTTCCTGAATCTTATCGATTTAGAGATGTAGGATTTTACCTGATTCAACTTTGCAGAAGAGGGATGATGAAATCGAAATGAACTAGTCAGTGCATTTTATTGTACTCCAATGGGGCGATGATGTGAATGAAATTTTTTTAGCTGTTTCTGTTACAAGGTTCACTTCATTCGAAAATGAATCTATTGTGATTGTTTTGGGATTTGACTACTGGTTTTTTATTTGTACTTAATTGATGAATTAGTGGATTGGTAATTTAAATTGTTGAATCCCTGTATCAAACAAGCAATGAAGGATACGATGGAAGCGTGTTTAGTCAAGTTAATGAAACACACACTCAACTCAAGGGTCTTCTGGAGACTTTTGTAATTTTTTCATTTACACATGTCAACTTCATAATATTTCAACTTTCAGGTGTTTCAAGTTACCAGTAAACGATCTTCAATGTTGATTATTATATTAATAAATCTAACAGTTAAAAATATTGCCTTAGCGGTAGACTACCCATGCGATGCTTTACGCCAGGGGTCTACGTCTAAACTATAGAAGTAAATGAAATAAATTATAATTATAATATTTAATAAATAAGGCAGCTTAATTAAATATAAAATTGTAAAATAATGATAATTTTAATTTATAATAATTATAATAATATAATCGGTAAATATATTACTAAAATAAAGTCAGGAGATTTTAATGTAAAAATTGTTGAGAATCACGACACTAGGCCCACTGCCACCCACATTTCATTGCTATTGAGTCTATGACAAACCTTTTTCACTACTTGCACTAAAATGGAAAAGAACGCGTTGTGAGGAAAGTATAAAGAAAGCACTTGTAAATGTGGGTGCTGCTTTTTGTCCGTTGAGTTTGGACTTCCTCTTGGGGTATTGTGTACAAGGTGTTTATAGCCTAATTTTTCCTTCTTTTTTAACATCACCACTATAGTGAGAGGAGGTAATCAAATCCATTATGTGCAGAAAATGGCTGAAGGAAAGGAGAGTAGGAGGCAGGAAATGATGATAGGGCAAAGAAAATGAAGGAAACGAGACACAGGAGGCACACCTATCACACAATTACTCTGACTCCCGTGACTTAAGTTTAAAGTTTGAGGATAAAAAATAAATTTAACAATTTTGGGGCACATTCTGTAAATTGGGTCTTTACTGCCATCTTCTACAAATACCTGCTATAATAGGTCAAATTTGTTAGATACAGGTACACGACCTACAAGTAACATGTATCATAGAAGCACCTCACATCACATGTATTATGCAACCTTTTACCATGAGATTTAGGGTTTCTCTTTTCTAAATAGAAATGTTATTTGTATGCAAGTTTCTTCCGCTGATTTACACCCATTTTTTATAAAATGAAACAAGATTAAAAAAAGCATAATTCTCATTTTTATTTATAACTAAGATAGATTTAGAAAATGAAGTGTAATGAATTTTTTTCTTAAAAGGAATAAAATAATGTACAATAAGAGAGGTAAATTTTGAAAAATATTTTCTATTTTTATTTTCTAGTTTTTTACTTATAAAAATGTTATCTTATTTTTTACTTTATTTTCTATTTTCAATGATAGATAATGGTTTGTAGACACTAATGAAGTGTATACACCACAAAGAAAAAGGAAGAGAGGAGAGACAAGTAATTGATGATGCGTGTGATAAGAAGAGAGATAGCGAGAGATTAAGAGTTAAATGGGTGTGATTGTTCTATGATTTTTTTTAAAAAAAAGATATTCTTTTTTATAAAAACACAATTTCTTAAATGAATATTTAAAATTAAGAGATGCAATGAAGTAAATGTCATGTTTTTGTGATTAAAAGTGAAACTAAGGAAATAATGATGAACATATTTCTTAACATCACCCTTGGACCCGAAAAAAAATAAATTAAAAAAGAATTTACAAAAAAAGCAAGGTGGTTAAACCATGGTCTTGTTTTTTTTTCACTATGATTAAACTTCCACGTACAAAATTAAATCTTCAATAATTAAGGTAACAATAATTTAGGCACTCCATAAAATATGAACTAATATTGGGTTGTGTTAGCATGCTCCCAGAAACACAGGGAATATTCAAAGCTAGCAAAAGCAGTAATAGCAAACGTATGCCAGATAGTAACTTCCCACCGCCTCAATTAAGTAAACAGAGTTCGTTGCACATAAAGAGAGGGGAGAGAAGCAACAAAAGGTCCTTTTAAATAACAAACATTGATTTCAACAAAAAAAAAAAATAACAAACACTGACACACACAAAAAAGAAACATCTATTTCTCTCTCCTCGTCGATCTCAAATCTACTAGGGTTAAGGTTTCATTTTCCTTATCTCATTTTCATTTTTTTTTTGTTTAATTGGCTCAATTGTTATTCATCCACTTCCATTTTGTTGTGTCGTTCGTTGAATCCTATATTCATATATGATGTGATTCTGAGCTTATAGATCAACGTCAAGGTTTCATTTCCTAATTTTTTTATTTTTTGTAAATTTTTTCCCACCTGACAGGTTAGATAATGTTATGTCTTGCAATTTCCAATTATTTCATATTGATTTTGTCTTGTTTTAATTGTACTGTGTTATGTGAAGGGATATCAGATATAGTTGAGTGGAAATAGTTATATTTGCGGATATGGTTAAAGAGTTATATTAAATTTATTAAAATTTGAAGTGTTGAGACCTAATAGTTATGGTATTTGAAATTTTTAATACTCGTTATATCATCTAATTATTATGTACTTCTGTTTTGGCTATATCTTCTAGTCCTGTTCGGGGTTTGTTATTGTGTTTCTCTAATCTTATTTCTAAAGTTTGTTGGTCAATAGTAATAGATAGAAGATGTGATATAAAATGTTTTCAAGTTTGGAAAAAATTTCATTCACCAAAGTTAAGTTTGTGGTACATAAAATAAATTTTGACGGAAGTGAAATTTTTTCTTTTTTTGTTGAGAAAAAATAATTTTGGGTGTGAGATCTATAAAATATATTTATATTTACCCATCAAAAGTAAATTCTTTCTTACCATCCAAATAAAAATAATTCTTTTAAAATTTACTTTTACAATCGGTCCTACATTCCATCCCAATTTATTTCCTTTCATTCTTCAAGGCTCCTAAAGGTATCATTTCTCACCTTAATTCTATTTTTAAATCTTTTTTGTGGGGTGGGTTTGTAGATCATAATAAAATTTCATGGGTGGGTTGGGAAGAGGTTTGTAGAGAGAAAAAACATGGGGGTCTAGGAATTCGGGATTTGAGAGCTTTTAATTTAGCTCTTTTGGGGAAGTGGAGGTGGAGGCTCTTAGTGGAAAATGATAGGTTATGGCATATGGTCTTAACTTCTATCTATGGTGAGAGGTCTTTTCGTGGGTCTGATATGGGTACTAAAGGTTCTGCTTGGTGGTATGATTTGTGGTCAATTGAAAGTAGTAGTAACATTGTTGTTAACTGGTTTTCACAATGTTGTGAGAAGGTGGTGGGGAATGACTCAGACACACTTTTTTGGAGGGATGTGTGGTGTGGTAATGATGCGCTATGTAACCGGTTTCCTAGATTATTTTCGATTGCTGTTAACAAAGATGTTTCAGTAGCTAGTATGTTTCTTAGGTGTAATAGGGATGTGGTTTGGAACTGGGAATGGCGTAGGGGATTGTTTAAGTGGGAACTTGAGCAACTTTCCCATTTGGTGAATGAACTTCAATCTGTGTCTTTGTCTGGTGATCAAGAAGATAGATGGCGTTGGAATGTTGACCCTGCGGGAAGTTATTCTGTTAAGTCTGCATATTCTGTTATTATGCATGATGGGATCTTTGCAATTTTCCCGATGTATAAATTTGTATGGTCCAAGCTTGTTCCTACTAAGGTGTCTGGTTTTGTGTGGAAAACTATTCTGGATAGAATTCCTACAAAACAAAATCTAATTAAGAGAAATGTGATTCCACCCTCCAACAGTGATTGTGTTTGGTGTGGCCTTGCTGCAGAAACCTCCTCACATATTTTCTTTGACTGTTATTATGCTTATTCTATTTGGATGTTATGTTTGGATTGGTTCGGATTTAGTTCTACCCATCACTACTGCTGCCTTAGTAACTTTCAACAGTTTGTGGGCCTGCCAGTATGCAGTGCTAACAATAGACTAAGGTGGTCATTGGTTTGGATGGCAACAATTTTGTCCTAGTGGTTGGCTAGAAATGAAGCAATTTTTTCAAATTATACAGTCGAACCAAGTGCTATTCTTGACTTAATTAAGGTAAGATCTTGGAAGTGGATTAAGGCTAAAGATTCATCCTTCCAATATCCTTTTGTTTTATGGTATGCTAATCTGGTTGTTGCCTTCGTTTCTTTGTTAGTTGAAATCTTTGTATATGTATCTTTGAGGCGTGGGTAATGCCTTTTTAATTCTTTTGGTTGTGGAGGATTAGACATAGCAGGGGAGATACTGTTTGGTAATATTCTTTGGCATTATGTCTTTTGATGAGATGAACAACTCAATCACTTTGTTCGGATGTGGTATGGTCATTGTTTTTCTCTGTGATGCTGAGTTTCTTTAAATTGCCTTCCACTTGATCAATCTTGATTACCTATTGGAAGCTCCTGCTCTAGTTAATTTTGGAGAATTGGTTCACAGTTTTGGTGGTGACTACTCGCAAAGGGATCGCTTTTTAATTGTGTTTCCCCGTTGCCTCTTTACTTGAAATAAGTGTTGGTAATTTGTTTCTTTAGTTGGAATAGGTGTTGGTATTGCTATTCTTTGTTGTATTCAGACTTTCCAGTGGTTTTCTTGTAATGGGTTGGAGTACCCCCTGTACTCCCGTTAAATAAAATTTCTTAGCTTATAAAAAAAACATCATTTTCAAATACAAATAAATTATTTCAAAATCAATTCTACCTAACATTAATACAAATAAATTCATTTTTTTTTCTTTTTTTATCCTTTGGGTTATATGTAGGTCTTCTACTTTGACGAAATATTCATTTATTCTTTGATACAAATATTAAATTAAACAAATGAATTTACTTTGTTCAGTCTTGGTCAAAGACAAAAGTGTCAATATAAATGGTGTATAAAACTTTATTTGAGATTGATAAAAATATACCTATTTTATTCAAATTAAAAACATATATTTTAGATGAAACTTGTCTCATCTTAATTATATGCCAAGATAAATTAAACAAGAATGCTAGAACGTTCTAGAAGTTTTTGTGATCCTGTAAAATGCCTAAGACAAGTCTAGAAACCTATAGAATCTTGTAGATACTTATTGACATATTTATGCAAGAATTGAGAGTTCTAGAAAAATCTATGACCTTTGAAATATACAGGTACTTGTTGACATATTTATGCTATGAAATATCTATATATTTTTAGAAACTTTTTATGACCATTGGGGTAAATAAACCTCCATTGTCCATTAAATGAGTCAAAGGCCTGGACTAACGTCCCTTTTGTAAATTATTCTAAAATCCAAAAAAACTAAGTATACCACCTTATTTAAACCAATATAAATTCAGTCTACCTAGATTCTTCCACAACGTTCTTTACTCATTTGAGTGACTTAGCAAAGATCTATATTGGTAGCTATTATGGTTCAAGGTTGTCAAAGCTATGACATTGGGCTCTCCTATTGAAAGCTTAAACCAAGTGCTTCTAATTTCCTTAGAGACCATTTTTTCTTTCTTATTAAAAACTTTTCACACAATATAGAGTGTGAAACAAACTCATATTTAAATTGAAATTGAGATATTGATGCAATATCTTCCCTTTAAATTGGTAGATTCATATCTAAAAGAGGTTGACAATAAGTTCCTTCAAAATTGACTATTAATTCCTTCAAAATTGAATTTGTTATCGTTATATAAAGAGAATATTTTGCTACAAATGAACATGACATTCTGCAATGTTTCATATAGGGATATTCAAAAAATAAAAATAAAAAAAATGAAATGAAGGCACCTTGAGATTTCTTAAGAAATGAGTCATAGAAGGGAACCACATTGAAGAGTTAAATTTTCTCATATCAATACCTTTCTATAATTGAGAAAGTGTTCTTTCAAAAAATAATTTCACATCGTAACAGCTCATGTCAAAGTTAGTAATCATTACTCTAAACCAGACGTGTTTGTAAGATTCCACAAGTCCATCTATCAGAAGCGAAAAATGAATTGCAGTAGCAGCTACAACAACAAGCCTAATGAATTCTGTTGACTAATTCTATTGGCTTTCTACCTTGAATTCTTCATTTATTCTTTGATGCAAATATTAAATTAAATAAATGAATTTTCTTTGTTGAGTGTTGGTTAAAGACAAAAGTTTCAATATAAATGCTTTATTAAAATTCGTTTGAGATTGATAAAAATATACTTATTTTATTCAAATTAAAAATATATATTTTAGGTGAAAGTTGTCCCATCTTAATTATATGCCTAGATAAATTAAACAAGAATGCTAGAACAATCTAGAAGTTTTTGGGATCCTGTAAAATGCCTAGGACAAGTCCAAAAACCTATAAAATCTTGTAATACTTATTGACATATTTATGCTAGTATTGAGAATTCCGGAGAAATCAAAAACCTATGAATATTTTTAGAAACTTTTTATGATCATTTGGGTAAATTAACCTCCATTGTCCATTAAATGAGTCAAAGGCCTGTAAATAAGATTAACGTCCCATTTGTAAATTATCCTAAAATCATAAAAAACTAAGTACATGTACCACCTTATCTAAACCAATATAAATTAAGTCTACCTGAATTCTTCCACAACATTCTTTACTCATTGGAGTGACTTAGCAAAGATCTATATTGGTAGCTATTATGGTTCAAGGTAGATAAGTGTCAAAGCTATAACATTGGTCTCGGCTATTGAAAGCTTAAACCAAGCGCTTCCTATTTCCTTGAAGACTATTTTTTTATTTCCTATTAAAAACTTTTCACACAATATAGAGTGTGAATCAAACTCATATTTAAATTGAAATTGAGATATTGATGCAATATCTTCCCTTTAATTTGGTAGATTCATATCTAAAAGAGGTTGACAATAAGTTCCTTCAAAATTGACCATTAATTCCTTCAAAATTGAAATTTTTATCGCTATATATAAAGAGAATATTTTGCTACAAATTAATATGACATTATGTAATGTTTCATATAGGGATATTCAATAAATAAAAAAAAACATGAAATGAAGGCACCTTGAGATTTCTTAAGAAATGAGTCATAAAAGGGGTGAAGAGTTTGATTTTCTCATATCAATACCTTTCTATAATTGAGAAGGTGTTCTTTCAAAAAATGACTTTCACGTCGTAACAACTCATGTCAAAGTTAGTAACCATTACTCTAAACCAGACGTGTTTGTAAGATTCTACAAGTCCATCTATCATAAGCTAAAAATGAATTGCGGTAGCACCTACAACAACAAGCCTAATGAATTCTGTTAACTAATTCTGTTGGCTTTCTACTTTGAATTCTTCTACTTTGACGAATTATTCATTTATTCTTTGATACAAATATTAAATTAAACAAATGAATTCACTTTGTTGAATCTTGATCAAAGACAAAAGTTTCAATATAAATGCCTTATTAAACTTCGTTTGAGATTGATAAAAATATACTTATTTTATTCAAATTAAAAATATATATTTTAGATGAAAGTTGTCCCATATTAATTATGGAAACGTCTAATGTCAACTATCTCGCGGGTTCTGCACTGGTGTCTCACAGCTTTGTAACTATTAGATATATTATTAAAATATTGAAAGGTCCAGATTGAATACCTGATACTTGCTGAATTGATCATTTAATAATTTCCATTAGATCCTTCCTTATTTTTAAAAATGTAAGTGATATTACTATTTGACCCTTCATATTATTAGAAGTATTTGAACTCATGCCATTTTTTTATTGAAATGATACCTTTTTTGTGGAATTTTTTGTCATTTTTTTGAACTGATGCCCTTTTTTAGATTTTTTTTTGTCATTTTGGTGGACCTTTTTTTGTCAAATAGATGACATTTTTTTGTCAAACCAATACCAATTTTTTATCAAATTTTTTATCCCATTTTATACCTCGCAGAAAATGGTTTGGGATACCCAAAATTTAAATTTTATTAATTGTGGATAAAAAATGTATTTTTAATGTAAAATATTTTTAATTCAACTAAAAATCACTTTTATACCATAAAAAATTATAAAAATTATCTCTGGGTCCTATAATTTGTGGCTAATCTTGTGGGATGCCCAGAATAAAAAAATTGTTAACTTTGGACAAAAAATGTATTTTTAATATATTGTTTATTAGAAAATATTTTTAATTCAATTAAAAATCAATTTTATACTTGAAAAAATTGTAAAAATTATTTGTGAGACTGTAGTATGTGGGAAATTGTGTGGGACTCCCAGAATTTAAATTTAGTGAATTTTGGTTAAAAAACGTAATTTTAGTGAATATTTTAATAAAAAAAATTATTTGAAAAAGATAGGGTTTTGTTTTTCTTAAAAAAAATCACCTTTTTATTTGAATATTTTGGTTAATGTTTTTAGTGAATTTAAATGGTTTTAGTGAATGATTTGGCTCTCACAAAATAACACCCTACTTTTCTCTAATAATAGATATCCATAATTGCGGTTATATTAAATTTTAACTTTTAACATTAACAAGTAATTTGACCCACTATACCAGGTAAAAAACTGACATACCGGTACACCATACACTACTTCACATTAGAAGAACCCCTTAATTATATGATGAGATAAATTAAACGAGAATGCTAGAAGGATCTAGATGTTTTTGCGATATTGTAAAATGCCTAGGACATGTCCAAAAACCTATAGAATCTTGTAGATATTTATTGACATATTTATGCTAGTATTGAGAGTTCTGGAGAAATCTATAACCTTTGAATGTTTTTAGAAACTTTTTATGACCATTTGGGTAAATTAACCTCCGTTGTCCATTAAATGAGTCAAAGGTTAATAAATAAGACTAACATCCTATTTGTAAATTATCCTAAAATCCTAAAAAATTAAGTACATGTATCATTTTATCTAAACCAATATAAATTCTGTCTACCTGAATTCTTTTGAGTGACTTAGCAAAGATCTATATTGGTAACCATTATGGTTCAAGGTAGATGAGTGGCAAAGCTATGACATTGGGCTTTCCTATTGAAAGCTTAAACCAAGCGCTTCCTATTTCCTTGAAGACCATTCTATTCTTTTTTATTAAAAAATTATCACACAATATAGAGTGTGAATCAAACTCGTGTTTAAATTGAAATTGAGATATTGGTGCAATCTCTTTCCTTTAATTGGGTAGATTCATATATAAAGGAGGTTGATGATAAGTTCCTTCAAAATTGACTACTAATTCCTTCAAAATTGAATTTTTTATCGCTATATAAAGAGAATATTTTGCTACAAATGAACATGACATTCTGCAATGTTTCATATAGGGAAATTCAATAAATAAAAAAAAAACATGAAATGAAAGCACTTTGAGATTTCTTAAGAAATGAGTCATGGAAGGGAACCACTGTGAAGAGTTTAATTTTCTCATATCAATACCTTTCTATAATTGAGAAAGTGTTCTTTCAAAAAATGACTTTCACATTGTAACAACTCATGTCAAATTTAGTAACCATTACTCTAAATCAGACGTGTTTGTAAGATTCCACAAGTCCATCTATCAGAAACTAAAAATGAATTGCAGTAGCAGCTACAACAACAAGCCTAATGAATTTTGTTAACTAATTTTGTTGGCTTTCTACCTTGAATTCTTCTATTTTGATAAATTATTAATTTATTCTTTGATGCAAATATTAAATTAAATAAATAAATTCACTTTGTTGAGTCTTGGTCAAAGACAAAAGTTTCAATATAAATGCTTTATTAAACTTCCTTTGTTCTTGATAAAAATATACTTATTTTATTCAATTAAAAATATATATTTTAGATGAAAGTCGTCCCATCTTAATTATATGCCAAGATAAATTAAACAAGAATGCTAGAACAATCTAGAGGTTTTTGGGTTTAAGGTAGAATGCTTAGGACAAGTCCAAAAACCTATAAAATCTTCTAATACTTATTGACATATTTATGCTAGTATTGAGAGTGGGTTTAAGGTAGAATGCTTAGGACAAGTCCAAAAACCTATAAAATCTTCTAATACTTATTGACATATTTATGCTAGTATTGAGAGTTGTGGAAAAATCGAAAACCTATGAATATTTTTAGAAACTTTTTATGACCATTTGGGTAAATTATTCTCCATTGTCCATTAAATGAGTCAAAGGCCTGTAAATAAGACTAACTTACCATTTGTAAATTATCCTAAAATCATAAAAAACTAAGTACATGTACCACCTTATCTAAACCAATATAAATTCAGTCTACCTGAATTCTTCCAGAACGTTCTTTACTCATTTGAGTGAGTTAGCAAAGATCTATATGGGTAGTTATTATGGTTCAAGGTAGATGAGTGCCAAAGCTATGACATTGGTCTCTGCTATTGAAAGCTTAAACCAAGCGCATCTTATTTCCTTGAAGACCATTTTTTTCTTTCCTATTAAAAACTTTTCACACAATATGGAGTGTGAATTAAACTCATATTTAAATTGAAATTGAGATATTGATGCAATATCTTCCCTTTAATTTGGTAGATTCATATTTAAAAGAGGTTGACAATAAGTTCCTTCAAAATTGACCATTAATTCCTTCAAAATTGAATTTTTTATCGCTATATAAAGAGAATATTTTGCTACAAATGAACATGACATTATGTAATGTTTCATATAGGAATATTCAATAAATAAAAAAACATGAAATGAAGGCACCTTTGAGATTTCTTAAGAAATGAGTCATAGAAGAGAACCACTGTGAAGAGTTTAATTTTCTCATATCAATACTTTTCTATAATTGAGAAGGTGTTCTTTCAAAAAATGACTTTCACATGGTAACAACTCATGTCAAAGTTAGTAACCATTACTCTAAACCAGAAGTGTTTGTAAGGTTCCACAAGTCCATCTGTCAGAAGCTAAAAATGAATTGCGGTAGAGGCTACAACAACAAGCCTAATGAATTCTATGAACTAATTCTGTTGGCTTTCTATCTTGAATTCTTCTACTTTGACGAATTATTCATTTATTCTTTGATGCAAATATTAAATTAAACAAATGAATTCACGTTGTTGAGTCTTGGTCAAAGACAAAAGTTTCAATATAAATGCTTTATTAAAATTTGTTTGAGATTGATAAAAATATACTTATTTTATTCAAATTAAAAATATACATTTTAGATGAAAGTTGTCCCATATTAATTATGGAAACGTCTAATGTCAACTATCTCGCAAGAGCTGTACCGGTGTCTCACAACATTATATCTATTAGATATATTATTAAAATATTCAAAGGTCCAGATTGAGTACCTGATACATGCTGAGCTGGTCATTTAATAATTTCCATTAGATCTTTCCTTATTTTTAAAAATGTAAGTGATATTACTATGTGACCCTTCATATTATTAGAAGTATTTGAACTCATGCCATTTTTTATTAAAATGATACCTTTTTTTTGTGGATTTTTTTGTCATTTTTTTTATTTTTTCGATCTGATGCCCTTTTTTAGATTTTTTTTGTCATTTTTTGTGAACCTTTTTTTGTCAAATCGATGATATTTTTTTGTCAAACCAATACCAATTTTTAATCAAATTTTTTATCCCATTTATAACTCATGGAAAATGGTTTGGGATACCTCAAATTTAAATTTTATTAATTGTGGATAAAATATATTTTTTAATGAAAAATATTTTTAATTCAACTAAAAAGCACTTATATCCCATAAAAATTATTTCTGGGTCCTAAAATTTGTGGCTAATCATATGGGATGTCCAGAATTAAAAATTTGTTAACTTTGGAAAACAAATGTATTTTTAATATATTGTTTATTAGAAAATATTTTTAATTCAATTAAAAATCAATTTTATACTACAAAAAATTGTAAAATTATTTGTGAGTCTGTAGTATGGGAGAAATTGTGTGGGATTCCCAGAATATAAATTTGGTGAATTTTGGATAAAAAACATAATTTTAGTGAATATTTTAATAAAGAAATTTTTATTTCAAAAAGATAGGGTTTTGTTTTTCTTAAAAAAACACCTTTTTATTTGAATATTTTGGTTAATGTTTTTAGTGAATTTAAATGGTTTTAGTGAATGATTTGACTCTCACAACATAACACCCTACCTTTCTATAATAATAGATATCCTTAATTGCGGTTATATTAAATTTTAACTTTTAACATTAACAAGTAATTTGATCCACTATACCAGGTGAAAAACTGACATACCGATACACCACCCATACAATACTTCACAATAGAAGAACCCCTTAATTATATGTTGAGATAAATTAAACAAGAATGCTAGAAGGATCTAGATGTTTTTGGGATATTGTAAAATGCCTAGGACAGGTCCAAAAACCTATAGAATCTTGTAGATACTTATTGACATATTTATGATAGTATTGAGAGTTCTGGTGAAATCTATATCCTTTGAATATTTTTAGAAACGTTTTATGACCATTTGGGTAAATTAATCTCCATTGTCTATTAAATGAGTCAAAGGCTATAAATAAGACTAACATCCCATTTGTAAATTATCCTAAAATCCTAAAATACTAAGTAGATGTACCATTTTATCTAAACCAATATAAATTTAGTCTACCTGAATTCTTTTGAGTGACTTAGCAAAGATCTATATTGGTAACTATTATGGTTCAAAGTAGATGAGTGCCAAAGCTATGACATTGGGCTCTCCTATTGAAAGCTTAAACCAAGCGCTTCCTATTTCCTTGAAGACCATTTTATTATTTTTTTATTAAAAACTATTCACACAATATAGAGTGTGAATCAAACTCATGTTTAAATTGAAATTAAGTTCCTTCAAAATTTACTATTAATTCCTTCAAAATTGATTTTTTTATTGCTATATAAAGAGAATATTTTGCTACAAATGTACATGACATTCTGCAATGTTTCATATAGGGAAATTCAATAAATAAAAAAAAAACATGATATGAAGGCACTTTGAGATTTCTTAAGAAATGAGTGATGGAAGGAACCACTGTAAAGAGTTTAATTTTCTCATATCAATACCTTTCTATAATTGAGAAAGTGTTCTTTCAAAAAATGACTTTCACATCGTAACAACTCATGTCAAAGTTAGTAACCATTACTTTAAACCAGACGTGTTTGTAAGATTCAACAAGTGCATCTATCAGGAGCTAAAAATGAATTGCGGTAGTAGCTACAACAACAAGCCTAATGAATTCTCTTAATTAATTCTGTTGGATTTTACCTTGAATTGTTCTACTTTGACGAATTATTAATTTATTCTTTTGTGCAAATATTAAATTAAACAAATGAATTTACTTTGTTGAGTCTTGGTCAAAGACAAAAATTTTATTATAAATGTTTTATTAAAATTTGTTTGAGATTGATAAAAATATACTTATTTTATTCAAATTAAAAATATATATTTTAGATGAAAGTTGTCCTATCTTAATTATATGCCAAGATAAATTAAACAAGAATGCTAGAACAATCTAAAAGTTTTTGGGATCTTGTAGAATGCCTAGGACAAGTCCAAAAACCTATAAAATCTTCTAACACTTATTGACATATTTATGCTAGTACTGAGAGTTCTGGAGAAATCGAAAACCTATGAATATTTTTAGAAACTTTTTATGACCATTTGGGTAAATTAACCTCCATTGTCCATTAAATGAGTCAAAGGCCTATAAATAAGACTAACGTCCCATTTGTAAATTATCCTAAAATCATAAAAAACTAAGTACATGTACCACCTTATCTAAACCAATATAAATTCAGTCTACCTGAATTCTTCCACAATGTTCTTTACTCATTTGAGTGACTTAGCAAAGATCTATATTGGTAGATATTATGGTTCAATGTAGATGAATGCGAAAGCAATGACATTGGTCTCTGTAACGTCCAAATTCCTAATTCAAGGATTTAACCCGTTGGAAAATAAATCCCGAATTTCTGAATTTAATTCGCGCGATTTAGATATCGGTGAGCAACTAAGTACTATTCAAGTTACCAATGAACACTTAAACAAGAAATGTTATGAACTCTAAAATGTAAATACATTCCTGGTCATAAAAGTTAAGTAGAGTAACAATCTGAGGATAACCTCATACATGTGTCCTAACACTACAAGGAAATCAGATGTACAATCATATCCCCACAAAATACAATCTCAAAATAAAGCTAATAGTAACCAATTACACAGTTACAACTCTCATCACAAACTACATCTAAATCAGGAGTCTACAAGTAATATTCTGGATCACTCGGGGAGGTACCTGTGCATCTAAAAGGAAGTCCACAAAACGTGTCGTGAGACAATGTCTCAGTGAATATAACTATGCAACAAATGGTGTGAGGATAATAGGAAAATGATGCACAAACATTTCAAATCCACTACTTAGTAAAATACTCAAGTAACTCGAACATATGCATTAATACATGAGACCGGCATAACCCAGCCGGCGGGTTCTTTTCACCTTCAATACTGTGTGGCTAGACCTGAGCTCAGACTACAAGGAACTTCTTCCTTGGGCACTAATTACCACCACTGGGCACTAATCACCCCTTAAATCTCTGGACACTAATCGCCCAAGTCTTAAAACAACAGTAAAGTTATATTCTTTTCATTCTGGTAAATTAACTGGCCCAAAGCCAAAGCTTAACAGAAATGTGAGTGTGAAGGCAAAAACCAAAAATCATCTTCTTCAACATTTCCAATCAACACTAAATCATACATATTCAATAGCTTTAAAATCAACATAGAACATCCAAATAAATTACACAAACCCTTACTCATAATTATTCCTGCAAAACCCCCAAGATTCCCAAAACTCCTTACCCTCGGGTTTCTCATACAAGCTCTTAATCCACAATAATCATGTACAACAATCCATTCAACAATAAACCAACAGCCACAAGTCAAAGTGAAGGGGATTAGAGGGAAAAGGGATCATAGAAAGGAAAACACCAGGTGATAGTGAGGTGTGTGAGTTATACTCACCTAGAGTGTGACCCTTGATGAGGTTTAGCACCTGGGACTCCCTCAGCCAAGTGCTTCACTTCCCCAGTTCTAGGTAAAGCTTTCTATTTTACTCAATAATAGAATTCCTCCTCTGATTATTGATTGGACTATCACTATCCAAATACAAAAGAATAAGACTGAGGGGTTTGGGACGATCGCTACTCCCTGTTACTTCGTATTTGAAATAATCAATTTGAAGCATAATGTGTAAGAGACAATCTGTGAGAGATAAGGCGCGGTGAACGGAGGGAGAGAAAGAGAGCAGTTTGTGGGAGAGAAAGAGAGCTAGCCAGGGATTTTGACTAGATGAAGAAAAAGAAAATCCGAGAAACGCCCAGAACAGGGATTTGATAATTTCCCATTCTTCCTATCATTTCAATTTCATTAATTAACTAGATAACGTAGTTGATTCCCTCCTTTTAATTATAAATAATAATGATGATGATGATGATGATGATGATGATGATGATGATGATGATGATGATGATAATAATAATAATTATAATTTTGAGATTATCATTATTAATCCTTGATATTGTTATATTAAGACGGTTATTATTATATTTATAACAATCAGGTTTAATTGTGATTTTAATAATATGATTATCTCCTATAAATTTTATTATTATCATATTATATTGGTAACAATTATTATATTTAATAAGATCAAATCTTATATCCTCTTAAAGGACTCTCACTCTCTAAGACTTAGGCTACTAAAAAGGCTCTACTGACTCACACTAATTCCGCCGAAAATCCTGCAGAGTCTCCCCTAAAAACTGGACAATTCCCCAATTTCTAAAACAACCTGAAACTCAGCAAAAAAAAAAAAACCAATCCAATACAATAATTTTCGACCACATAATATTAATACACAACCAAAAGAGCCTCAGTGGCTAACATATAAATCTGAAGAGGGGGATGTTACAATCCTACCCCCCCCCCCCCCCTTAAATAATTTTGTCCTCAAAATTAGCTAGAGCTGAAAGTAAACATACAACTTTTACCTTAACAGGAAAACTCTGGAAATTGAGAGCAAATGTCCTCCTCCTTTTCCCAAGTCGCCTCCTCAGGCGTTTGACCCTCCTAAAACACCTTAACCAGAGGGATTGCTTTATTCCTCAGTGTCTTGACACTTCGGTCGACAATCCGTGCAGGTTTAGTGGGGACTGTGAGGTCCTCCTTTAATTGTACTGATTCAGAGCTAATGATGTGTGAAGGGTCATGAACATATTTTCTCAATTGAGACACATGAAACACATCATGGATTCGGGATAAATGAGGTGGTAAGGTTATCCTGTAAGCCAGAGGGCCAACCCTCTGTAGGATCTGGAATGGGCCAATGAATCTGGGATTGAGCTTTTTGGTCTTGATGGCACGTCCAATACCTGTGACAGGAGTTACCTTTAAAAATATATGGTCCCCTTCCTCAAGCTCTAAATCCTTTCTTCTCTTGTCAACGTAGCTCTTTTGCCGGCTTTGGGCCGTTACAAGCTTCTCCCTAATGATTCTAATCTTATCAGTGGTCTCCTGAACCAACTCCGGACCCAACAAGGTTCTCTCACCCACCTCATACCAACATAAGGGGGATCTACACTTCCTACCATACAGAGCCTCATAGGGTGTCATGCCTATGCTGCTGTGGAAACTATTATTGTAAGCAAACTCTATGAGAGGCAGGTACCTATCCCAACTACCCAACTACCCGACTCCTTTAGCACACAAGCTCTCAACATATCCTCTAAGGTTTGGATGGTCCTCTAAGACTGGTCGTCAGTCTGAGGATGGTAAGCGGTACTAAACCTAAGTTTAGTCCCGAACGCCTGATGAAGTGCACTCCAGAACCTAGAGGTGAACTGTAACGTCCTAATTTCTTAATTCAAGAATAATGTTCGTTGGAAACACTATTCCGAATTTCTGAAATTTTTTCGCGCCATTTTCGATATCGTCACACCATTCATACAATTGCTTAGGCAATCCAACGTTTGCTTAAGCCTTCACAAAGTTCATACATCATTAATCTCATTACAAAACTTTAACCAAAATTTAGGGAATGAACTTACACTTGGAGTGTCATGATTCTCAGAGCTCACACCGGAATTCCGGCAGAGTTTCCCTTAAAAACTGGACGTTTACCAGTTTCTATCTTAACCTGAAATCCAGAAAAACCACCAGTACAATTTATAATAACACAACCTAATTTCAACTACAATCAAGCCTCCATGGCCAATCTAAAGTTTTTACAAAGTTACATCATTAACCATCAAGTACAATTATTTCTATTTCAAAAGTCCCTATCTGACCACTGGGAGTGTGGTTCCACTCCAAGGGCTCTCTTCCTCTCCTGCACATGAAGCTGGAACACCCTTCACAACTAGAATATATCCCCGAAACATGGGGTGAGACTACAGTCTCAGCGAGCAAAGCATGCAACAAGCAGTGTGGGGAGACAATCATATGAGATGCAACATATCATTCAACAAATCATACATGGTTTAGTTCTATCACATTTCATCATATCATACATAAACTCTTTAAGAGACCACAATACAACTACACTCAATTATACATGATGTCTAATGCCAATACTCAAAGTAAATATGCCATGCATGATCTGCATTACCCAGCAGACGGGGTCTTATCACTATCTCTGGGGCTAGACCTGAGCTTAGACTACAAGGAACGTCTTCCTTGGGGACGTATCCCACCATTACTCTGGGGACCGAAGTCCAAGTTTTACTCTGGGGACCGAAGTCCAATTACTCTGGGGACTGAAGTCCAATCTTGTTTAATTAATGTGATCTGGGGCCGAAGCCAAATCTCATTTTTCTCTAGGAGCCGAGGCTCAAAATCATTTTCCAATTATCTGGGCCAAAGGCCTTAATGCAATGCACACACACACATAACATATAGTTCATGAATCTTGCTAGGTCTAAACATTCTCTTTCTTAATCTCTGGGGGCAAAGCCCAAGTGTCTATTAATCATTAACATATGTACAAGACCATCATAATACAGGACATAAAGAGGAAAAGCTAACATAAAGAGGGGAAATCTCAATTTGAAACCCTAACATAAATCTCTAATCACAATCTAAATGTAAATCTCCAAGCAAACCCTAGTATCATGCTCATATCTAAGCTACCAACAATTTAATCACACAATAATCACATACAAGACCTAAGAAGGGGAAGAGAATAGTTAGGCTTCATGAAGGAGAGTATTCGCCAAATGAAGTGAAAGTGTGTGAGCCTTACTCACCTCAAAGGAGTTCAAAGAGAAGGGGATGAAGGTTGGGGATGGGGGTCAATGGCTCTCTCCTCCTCCTCCTAGCTCCATGGCCACTTTCTCTCACTAGAAACCCCCTCTCTGTCTCTCTCTAGACGGAAAAGAAAGAAGAAAGAATGAGGAAGTTATGCCCTAAAGTGTGTTTAAAATCTCTACCAGGGCATTCTCGCTTAAGCGAGATATTCTCGCTTAAGTAAGATGGTCGAGACCCAAATTCCTCTCACATTCTCGCCCAGGCTAAAAGCCTCTAGCTTAAGCGAAAATGGCCCTAAAAATGCACCCTCTCTGGACAATTCTCGTCTAGGCGAGATCCTTCTCGCCTGGGTGAGATATGCAGAACCAAAACTCTCAAATTTTACTGATAAACTCACCTAAGCGAGACCATTCTCGCTTGGGCGAGAATCCTGAATTTCAACCACTAAATTTTTCCTCTATTTCTCGACAGCTTTCTCGCTTGAGAGATAATACGCCCGTTTGGGGTGCAAATGAGCTCGAAATACTATCATATAGCATATCAAACTGAAGCCCCGAATCTTAGCTTTCTATTCCCAATGGAAGCACCTCAATTGGATATCTACAACTCTTGATATTTGCAATTTAGTGCACCAGGGTCATTAGGCTTAAAACCCGAAATTAAGCAACAACCTTGGTTTTTTCCCCTCTTTGATCCCAATTCAATTCTCTCCTTATCGAACCTAATTCCCACTCTAAATCTAGATAATCCAATTCTCGTAGCTCTCATCTTATTTTCCTTTTCCAACCCCTAATTTCTTATCTTGCTTCTAACTTCCTCTAGATTCTTCTTAGGTCCAATTTCCGGGATGTTACGTGAACCTCGGGTCTCTATGTGATATGATGCTAGAGGGAATGCCATGGAGCTTAACAATCTCCTTGACATATAGGTCATCTAATCTACTCAGGGAATAGGTATTCTTAACTGGCAGGAAGTGGGCCGACTTCGTCAGCCGGTCCACGATAACCCAGATGGCATCAAAACCCGCTTGGACTTGAGGCAATCCTACCACAAAGTCCATGGCTACACTCTCCCATTTCCACTCAGGAATCTCTAAAGGCATAAGGGTCCCTGATGGTTTCTGGTGCTCAATCTTAACCTGTTGACACACTAGACACCTAGAAACATACTCTGCTATCTCTCTCTTCATACCATCCCACCAAAACATTCCCTTCAAGTCCTGATACATCTTGGTGGTGCCAGGATGTATGGAAAACTTGCCCTTATGAGCCTCCTCTAAAATCTGTTGCCTGAGGCTACCCCCTTAGGGACGCAGACTCTCCCTTGGAAGAGCAGCAATCCATTCTCCGACTCAACAAACCCTGGCTGCCCCTTCTTGTCTTGGAGGTCCAAGTTCGAACTCTGGGCCTCCCTAATCAGAGCTCTAAGCTCACTAGTGACCTCTAACCTGTAAAGATTTAAGCTACTCTCCCTTACTTCCACATTGAGACTTAAGTTCCTAAATTCCTCCAACAACCCCATTTTATGTACCATCATGGAGGACACATGGAGGAATTTCCAACTGAGGGCGTCGGCCACTACATTGGCCTTACCCGGGTGGTACCTCAACTCAAAATCATAATCTTTAAGGAATTCCATCCACCGCCTCTGCCTCATGTTGAGTTCTTTCTGATCAAACAGATATTTCAAACTCTTATGATCACTAAAGACATCAAACCTCACACCATACAGGTAATGCCTCCACATCTTGAGAGCAAATACCACTGCAGCCAACTCTAAGTCGTGGGTAGGGTAGTTCTCCTCATGAGGCCTCAACTGCCTAGATGCGTACGCTATTACCCTTCTCTCCTGCATCAAAACACATCCCAAACCCTTCCCTGACGCATCACTATACACTTCAAAGGGCTTGGACAAATCCGGCAATACCAATACAGGGGCTGAAGTCAATTTCTCCTTGAGCTCCAGGAAGCTCCTCTCACACTTCTCGTTCTAAACAAAGGCTTGACCCTTACGAGTCAATCTTGTGAGGGGCAAGGCTAGTTGGGAGAATCCCTTAATGAATCTCCGATAGTAGCCGGCCAACCCAAAGAAACTCCTAATTTCTATGATGGTCTTAGGCTTTTCCCATTCAAGGACGGCTTCTACCTTGCTAGGGTCAACAGACACACCCTCTCTGGAGATCACATGCCCTAGAAAATGGAACATTTCCATCCAAAGCTCGCACTTCTCTGGGTTGGCAAATAACTTCTGCTCTCTCAGAATCCCCAGGACTACCCTAAGGTGCTGCTCATGTTCTTCTAAACTCTGGGAGTTGATCAGAATATCATCGATAAACACAACAACAAATTGATCAAGGTAGGGCCGGAAAATCCGATTCATGTAATCCATGAATACGGCAGGGGAATTGGTTAGGCCAAAAGGCATCACCAAGTACTCATAATGCCCATATCTAGTCCTAAAGGCAGTCTTAGGTATATCCTCTCCCCTAATCTTGATCTGGTGATAACCAGACCTCAAATCTATCTTAGAGAAGACCGAAGCCCCTCTAAACTGATCTAGCAGATCATCTATCCTAGGTAAGGGATATCTATTCTTAATTGTCACTTTGTTCAGCTGCCTAAAGTCCACACACAACCTCATACTCCCATTCTTCTTCTTGACCAAGAGCACTGTTGCTCCCCAGGTTGACACACTAGGCCTTATGAACCCTTTAGCTATAAGGTCTTCTAATAGGGTCTTAAGCTCACTAAGCTCTAGTGGGGACATTCTATAAGGTGCCTTGGAAATGGGCCCAGTGTCTGGTACCAAGTCAATGGTAAACTCTATATCTCGGTCCGGAGGCAAAGTGGTAACCTCACTAGGAAAGACATCTTGAAATTCCCTAACCGTAGCTACACTGCTCAAGTCAACACCAGTCTCTAGAGTTGAGGAAAGAAATAAAATAAAGCAACTACTCCCGTCATTCAGGCATCCGGATACTTGGGTAACACTGGATAAGAGCATTGGTGGTCTCTCCCCCGAAAGAGGAGGAAGAGTGGGAAGAACAACTTCTTTGTTGAAGCAGTCAAGCATGACCTGGTGTTGAGACAACCAGTTCATGCCAAGGATGACATCTAAGCCCTTAAGTGGCAAACAAATTAAATCAACCTCGAAGGCCTTCCTTTGTATAACAATGGGGCATTTGAGACACACAAGGGAAGTGGGGATTGCCTCCTTGGCTGGGGTGACCACATTCAGGTTAAAAGGTAAAGGGGTAGCATGCAATTTCAGGTCCTTCACACAATCATGAGAGATAAAAGAGTGAGTAGCACCTGAATCATAAAGTACAATTAAAGGAATACTTCCTAAAGTGCACATACCTCTAATCAGATTATCAGCCAACGCAGTTGTCTCGGCACTGAGAGTATACACCCTCCCAGTGGTTTGGGGTTTTGGGGCTCCCTTCCTCTTTGGATAGTCGTTCCGCAAGTGACTTGGCTCCCTGGAGTTGAAACATATACGTTGACCCGCCAAGCATTCGCCCCCGTGGCTCTTGCCACACTTAGGGCAAGTGGGATGAGAAAGTGTGGATGGAAGTGCAAGTTGCTTGCCCTTGCCCCCTGAAAAGGTGTACGGGGGTTCTTCCCTATCAGCGTCTCCTCTCGTTTCCTCTTGCCATCCACCCAAGTCCTGGCGACGGACTTAGGCACTTCCTCCACCAAGCTTTGCTCCACCACTAGGCATTTCGTGACCAAAGCGGGAAACTCCCTCAGCTGGAATGCAGCCACCACCTTCTTAATCTCGGGCTTGAGGCCAAACTCAAAGTGTGAGCATTTCCAACCTTCGTTGGGATTAGCTTGAAGGAGGGTGTTGTATTTGGCGAGCTCCTCAAACTTGGCCACATATTGGCCCACCGAAAAGGTACCCTACTTAAGCTATAAGAATTCCATCTCCTTCCGCTTTCTGACCGGCTCAGGAAAATACTTCTCCAAAAATAGGGCCTGAAATCCATCCCAAGAGAAGGGAGTCTCCGCTGTTGTAGCTCCCACCCTGACGCCTTTCCACCAGGTTTCCGCTTCACCTTGCAGCATATAAGTGGAAAAATGGACCTTGAAGTCGTCAGCACAGGCCATAACTTCAAAAATCTTATTCATAGCGTTCAACCAGGAGTTTGCTACCTCAGGGTCATAAGCTCCGAGAAAGTTTGGAGGATGATGTTTTCTGAACTCGGCCAAGCCCTGAACAAACGGATCCATCACTACCACGGGAGGTGGAGGTGGTGTCTCCGCTGGTCGTTGGGCCAACTCTTGGAGCATGGAGGCATTGGCGGCCGCCTGCTACCTAGCTGCTGCGGCCTGCTGTCCCATCATCTGAAGTGTTGCAGCTATAGGGTCTGTGGTACCCTACTTATTGGCCCACCGAAAAGTTACCCTACTTAAGCTATAAGAATTCCATCTCCTTCCGCTTTCTGACCGGCTCAGGAAAATACTTCTCCAAAAATAGGGCCTGAAATCCATCCCAAGAGAAGGGAGTCTCCGCTATTGTAGCTCCCACCCTGACGCCTTTCCACCAGGTTTTCGCTTCACCTTGCAGCATATAAGTGGCAAAATGGACCTTGAAGTCGTCAGCACAGGCCATAACTTCAAAAATCTTATTTATAGCGTTCAACCAGGAGTTTGCTGCCTCAGGGTCATAAGCTCCGAGAAAGTCTGGAGGATGATGTTTTCTGAACTCGGCCAAGCCCTGAACAAACGGATCCATCACTACCACGGGAGGTGGAGGTGGTGTCTATGCTGGCCGTTGGGCCAACTCTTGGAGCATGGAGGCATTGGCGGCCGCCTGCTACCTAGCTGCTGCGGCCTGCTGTCCCATCATCTGAGACATCATCTGAAGTGTTGCAGCTATAGGGTCTGTGGTAGAACTTGAAGGTGTAGGGGTTGGAGGGTTACTCCTGGGTCTACCCCTTCCCCTTCCTCAGCCAGCCATGATTCCCTACACATCATTAATAAAACCTCGAGGTGATCAGTCTCTCAATTTTATAATAATGTACAAATGTGATAGCTAACCTCAGAAGACAAATGAATTCCACAGTCCAATTGGATTGAACTGCTCTGATACCAAAATGTAACGTCCAAATTCCTAATTCAAGGATTTAGCCCGTTGGAAACCAAATCCCGAATTTCTGAATTTAATTCGTGCCATTTAGATATCGGTGAGCTAATAAGTACTATTCAAGTTACCAATGAACACTTAAACAATACACGTTATGAACTCTAAAATGTAAATACATCCCTGGTCATAAAAGTGGATCATGAAAGTTAAGTAGAGTAACAATCTGAGGATAACCTCATACATGTGTCCTGACACTACAAGGAAATCACATGTACAATCATATCCCCACAAAATACAATCTCAAAATAAAGCTAATAGTAACCAATTACACAGTTACAACTCTCATCACAAACTACATCTAAATCAGGAGTCTGCAAGTAATATTCTGGATCACTCGGGGAGGTACCTGTGCATCTAAAAGGAAGTCCACAAAACGTGTGGTGAGATAGCGCCTCAGTGAATATAACTATGCAACAAATGGTATGAGGATAATAGGAAAATGATGCACAAACATTTCAAATCCACTACTTAGTAAAACACTCAAGCAACTCGAACATATGCATTAATACATGAGACCGGCATAACCCAGCCGGCGGGTTCTTATCACTTTAAATACTGTGTGGCTAGACCTGAGCTCAGACTACAAGGAACGTCTTCCTTGGGCACTAATTACCACCACTAGGCACTGATCACCTTGACACTAATCACCCCTTAAATCTCTAGGCACTAATCGCCTAAGTCTTAAAACAACAGTAAAGTTATATTCTTTTCATTCTGGTAAATTAACTGGGCCTGAGCCAAAGCTTAACAGAAATGTGAGTGTGAAGGTAAAAACCAAAAATCATCTTCTTCAACAATTCCAATCAACACTAAATCATACATATTCAATAGCTTTAAAATCAACATAGAACATCCAAATAAATTACACAAACCCCCATTCACAATTATTCCTACAAAACCCCCAAGATTCCCAAAATTCACTACCCAAGGGTTTCTCATACAAGCTCTTAATCCACAATAATCATGTACAACAATCCATTCAACAATAAACCAACAACCACAAGTCAAAGTGAAGGGGATTAGAGGGAAAAGGGATCATAGAAAGGAAAACACCAGGTGATAGTGAGGTGTGTGAGTTATACTCACCTAGAGTGTGACCCTTGAGGAGGTTTAGCACCTAGGAGACTCCCTCAGCCAAGTGTTTCACTTCCCCAGTTCTAGGTAAAGCTTTCTATTTTACTCAATAATAGAATTCCTCCTCTGATTATTGATTGGACTATCACTATCCAAATACAAAAGAATAAGGCCGAGGGGTTTGGGACGATCGCTACTCCCTGTTGCTTCGTATTTGAAATAATCAATTTGAAGCAAAATGTGTAAGAGACAGTCCGTGAGAGATAAGGCGCAATGAACGGAGGGATTGAAAGAGAGCAGTCCGTGGGAGAGAAAGAGAGCTAGCTAGGGATTTTGACTAGATGAAGAAAAAGAAAATCTGAGAAACGCCCAGAACAGGGATTTGATAATTTCCCATTCTTCCTATCATTTCAATTGCATTAATTAACTAGATAGCATAGTTGATTCCCTCCTTTTAATTATAAATAATAATAATGATGATGATAATAATTATAATAATAATTTTGAGATTATCATTATTAATCCTTGATATTGTTATATTAAGACGGTTATTATTATATTTATAACAATTAGGTTTAATTGTGATTTTAATAATATGATTATCTCCTATAAATTTTATTATTATCATGTTATATTGGTAACAATTATTATATTTATAAAAATCAAATCTTATATCCCCTTAAAGGACTCTCACTCTCCAAGACATAGGCTGCTAAAAAGGCTTTACTGACTCACACTAATTGCGCCGAAAATCTGGCAGAGTCTCCCCAAAAATTGGACAATTCCCCAATTTCTAAAACAACATGAAACTCAGAAAAAAAAACCCAATCCAATACAATAATTTAAGACCACACAATATCAATACACAACCAAAAGAGCCTCAGTGGCTAACATATAAATCAGAAGAGAGGGATGTTACAGTCTCTGCTATTGAAAGCTTAAACCAAGCGCTTCCTATTAAAAACTTTTCACACAATATAGAGTGTGAATCAAACTCATATTTAAATTGAAATTGAGATATTGATGCAATATCTTCCTTCAAAATTGACCATTAATTCCTCAAAAATTGAATTTTTTATCGCTATATAAAGAGAATATTTTGCTACAAATGAACATGACAGTATGTAATGTTTCATATAGGGATATTAAATAAATAAAAAAACATGAAATGAAGGCACCTTTAGATTTCTTAAGAAATGAGTAATACAAGGGAACCACTGTGAAGAGTTTAATTTTCTCATATCAATACCTTTCTATAATTGAGAAGGTGTTATTTCAAAAAATGACTTTCACATCGTAACAACTCATGTCAAAGTTAGTAACTATTACTCTAAACCAGACATGTTTGTAAGATTCCACGAGTCCATCTATCAGGAGCTAAAAATGAATTGCAGTGGCACCTACAACAACAAGCCTAATGAATTCTGTTAACTAATTATGTTGGCTTTCTACCTTGAATTCTTCTACTTTGACGAATTATTCATTTATTCTTTGATACAAATATTGAATTAAACAAATGAATTCACTTTGTTGAGTCTTGGTCAAAGACAAAAGTTTCAATATAAATGCTTTATTAAACATCGTTTGAGATTGATAAAAATATACTTATTTTATTCAAATTAAAAATATATATTTTAGATGAAAGTTGTCCCATATTAATTATGGAAACGTATAATGTCAACTATCTCGCGGGTGCTGTACCGGTGTCTTATAGCTTTGTAGCTATTTGATATATTATTAAAATATTCAAAGGTCCAGATTGAATACCTGATACCTGCTCAACTGGTCATTTAATAATTTACATTACATCATTCCTTATTTTTAAAAATTTAAGTGATATTACTATGTGACCCTTCATATTATTAGAAGTATTTGAACTCATGCCATTTTTTATTGAAATGATACCTTTTTTTTGGATTTTTTTTTGAACTGATGCCATTTTTTAGATTTTTTTGTCATTTTTTGTGGAGCTCTTTTTTGTCAAATAGATGACATTTTTTTTGTTAAACCAATACCAATTTTTAATCAAATTTTTTATCCCATTTTATAACTCGTGCAAAAATGGTTTGGGATGCCCAAAATTTAAATTTTATTAATTATGGATAAAAAATGTATTTTTAATAAAAAATATTTTTAATTCAACTAAAAATCTCTTTTATACCATAAAAAATTATAAAAATTATTTCTGGGTCCTATAATTTGTGGCTAATCATATGGGATGCTCAGAATTAAAAATTTGTTAACTTTGGACAAAAAATATAATTTTAATATATTGTTTATTAGAAAATATTTTTAATTTAATTAAAAATCAATTTTATAATAGAAAAATTGTAAAAATTATTTGTGAGCCTGTAGCATGTGGGAAATTGTGTGAGATTCCCAGAATTTAAATTTGGTGAATTTTGGTTAAAAAACGTAATTTTAGTGAATATTTTAATAAAAACATTTATTTGAAAAAGATAGGGTTTTGTTTTTCTTAAAAAAACACATTTTTATTTGAATATTTTGGTTAATGTTTTTAGTTAATTTAAATGGTTTTAGTGAATGATTTGGCTCTCACAAAATAACACCCTATTTTTTCTGTAATAATAGATATCCTTAATTGCGGTTATATTAACTTTTCACTTTAATATTATCAAGTAATTTGACCCATTATACCAGGTAAAAAAACTGACATACCGGAACACCACCCATACACTACTTCACAGTATAAAAACTCCTTAATTATATGACGAGATAAATTAAACAAGAATGCTAGAAGGATCTAGATGTTTTTGGGATATTGTAAAATGCCTAGGATAGGTCCAAAAACCTATAGAATCTTGTAGATACTTATTGACATATTTATGCTAGTAATGAGAGTTCCGGAGAAATCTATAACCTTTGAATATTTTTAGAAACTTTTTATGACCATTTGGGTAAATTAACCTCCATTGTCCATTGAATGAGTCAAAAGCCTATAAATAAGACTAACGTCCCATTTGTAAATTATCCTAAAATCCTAAAAAACTAAGTACATGTACCATTTTATCTAAAGCAATATAAATTCAGTCTACCTGAATTCTTTTGAGTGACTTAGCAAAGATCTATATTGGTAACTATTATGGTTCAAGGTAGATGAGTGGCAAAGCTACGACATTAGGTTTTCCTATTGAAAGCTTAAACCAAGCGCTTCCTATTTCCTTGAAGACTATTTTTTTCTTTCCTATTAAAAACTTTTCACACAATATAGAGTGTGAATCAAACTCATATTTAAATTGAAATTGAGATATTGATGCAATATCTTCCCTTTAATTTGGTAGATTCATATCTAAAAGAGGTTGACAATAAGTTCCTTCAAAATTGACCATTAATTCCTCCAAAATTGAATTTTTTATCGCTCTATAAAGAGAATATTTTGCTACAAATGAACATGACATTATGTAATGTTTCATATAGGGATATTAAATAAATAAAAAAGACTTTATTTAGGGTGGACCAATAAAAATCGGGTGTATCGATAGACTAAATGGTATATTCCATAAATTATGGAATTTAAACTATAAAAGGTATAATATAGAGACATCAAAGCATCTGTAGATAGTATAATAAAATTACCAAGTAGTCCTTGCACTTAATAGTATCTTTTAAATGAAAAAATTTTAAATTTTTAAATCATAAATGAATATATATATCACTATCTAATATACCATAAATAAAAATTTACTTTACATAATGATAAATATTTACATGATAACTTATTATACAAATATATTTTTTAACAAAATATTAGGTAAAATATCTTAAACAATTTTTTCTTCAAATATTTTTACATACAATTTTATTATTTTTTAACTAATTAACCTAAAAGTGATTTTTACAATTATCAGATAAAAATAATCTTAAATAAATTTTTTTCAAATATTTTACATGCAATTTTATTTATTTCTAAATTAAGCGAGTGATTAGTGTTTATTAATATAATAATTGTAAAAATAAGTATTTACATTATAAGGTGATTAAAACATTAAAACAGTAAATAAAAATGTATGAATCTTTGAATCGCAAGTGAACACATAATAATATATAACATTTCATAATCAAATATTTATCTTACACAAGAATGAATATTTTTCATGAACATTAATTAAATTAATATTATTTATAAAATTATCAAGCAAAATGTTTTTAATATTTTTTTTTTCAAATATTGCGCATATAATTTAATGAATTGTTAATTAAATTACTAGAAAAAAATTATGCTTTAAAAAATATTTTCTCTAATTCATTGGTAATTATTTATTTCAAACTCTGTAAAGTCAAAGCTTCTCTGCCACACATTAGAAGACTTAGCTCAAGAAAGGAAGATAAAAGACAATTTTCTGGGAAGCTTTCAAAAGTGAAGCACAAATAAGGAAACATATTCTACAATATTGTTGTGGTTCAGAACAACGCTGCTTCCTCGTTATCCTTAGCTTTGTGAATTCAGTTTTTATGCTAACATTAAAGCTACACGGGTTAAATAGTGATTGAGAAGCTTGAGTTTTTGAAAATATTTTCTTTAAGAAAAACTCTTATTTAAAACTTCAGATAATAGAGCAATATTTTAGATAACCTTTTAAAACCTGACTGAAATCTTTAAGGCGTTGTTTTTTAAAGTTTCATCTGAAAATGAAAAGTTATTAAAAACACAATTCAACCCTCCTCATTGTGTTTACTTGTGCTTCTACATTAATTTAAGTTAGATCTACTATCTAAAGTTTAAAAAGGATTGTCTGAGACTTTAGATGAGGTCTTAAACATTTTTTTCCTTTTAAAAACCAATTTTAAGAGATGTTTCCTTCCCATATGCACACTTAACACCAATTTGAATAGTTTAATATAATGATAATATAGTGAGATAATGGTTAAGTAGATCACACTTAGGTTTTTATCTATAGTCACTCTCAATTTTCGAAAAGTTGTGTTAAGTGTTAGATTAATTTAATTAATGTGGCCCATGTATTTTAATAGTCTGACTTTAATAAAATAGGACTCAGTGTGATGGTTGTTGACCCACTATGGAAAATAGAGTCAGAAAGGGTTATTTTAAAATCCCACTCCTCTTCCTTTTTAAATATAAGAGAAGTTACCAAAATGGTTAACTGTGTGAGAGAAAACTTCCTAACCATCAAGGAGTCTGAAAAGTGAAGGAAAAGGGGAGAGAAAATTTATCATCAATTTTCACAGAGAATTGAAACAAGAAGAGCAAATATGGATCCGGATAATTAAGTGTCTCTGTCACTCTCATTGTTGTATAGGTGTTCAGCTGTGATCCTTCGAACGGTGGTTTCCGGTGAGAAGTTGGTTGTCAACGGCAATTTACGTTAGACTCCGGTGGTGGTGTACCTCCAAACACTCTGACGCTCAAGTCAGCATGTGTAGCAGATAGGTTTTGTATAGTCAGAATAATGTACTTGATTTCGGCTTACTCAGCCTTATTTATATGCAGGTAAAAGGCGAGAAATTCCTTTAGGAAGTTGCAACGGTAATTTAATAGGAGCACAACGCGTCTGAATTAAAGTGGACTCACGTGCCCCGAGGCACATATGTCCGGATGTCGTTCCATGTCGGTTAGAGTCTATATTCGTTTGTTGTACGTAGCCAAGTAAATCCATGAGGTGGATGTCGGCACTTACAAGTCGGATGTCGGTCTAAAACATAGTTCATACTTGTTATCCTTATGCAGTTAAGTCAATCCACGAGCTAAGCTGGATGTCGGTCGAGAACAGTAGCCTCAAAGGTAGCATGCTGGTATGCCCCCTATGCTGGTAGGCGCCTGCATCGTAAGCCAACTTCGGTTGACCCGTAACAGAAACAGCATGAGGCGTACGTATGTCGGTCCAGAACAGGACTAAGCCTAGATAGATGTCGGCGGATGTCGGTCCTAACAAGTTTGATCAAGGGACTAAGCCCGAAACATTGTTAGAAGCAGGTCAGAAGTTGGTCCAGAACAATAGGTATGTGAGAACCATGAAATTCTAGATCCTGTGTGGTTTCCATAATTTGAATCCTAGGAAACTATCATAATAGAAATTTACATTAAGTCCTTAACACTCGACAAGTGTATAGGCAGTGCAAGATAAAATAGTGAAAAACTTAAAGAAATAAATGAGCACTTTCAAATTGGTGTTATTATATGGGACCGACCCAGTCAGTTCAATTGGTTGGATAGGATACAAGACCCATGGTCGGTCTGATAAATGTACCAGATCAAATTTGCTTATAAACCAGTCATGACATCATCAACTTGGTCTTAAACCAATGAAAATCGCCTAAACCGACTGGTTCACAGGTTTTGCTTCTGTTGGATTGAAAGTTGGAATAATACATGAATTCAAAAATACCTTCCCCTCGAATCGGATGCGTGAACACATGCAGGACAAACGTGCTACAAACGAGCTCGGTAGCAATTCACTGAGTTGCTCTTTGTAACTTTAGGGCAAATTACTCTTACTGAAACATGAACACACAACTAAAATATATTTCATATTATAAAATATAAATTTCAATTTATAATTTATATTATTAAGCATGAATATATTTTCATAATTATGATCGCATATTATTTTATTATTTAAAATTTTATATAAAATTTAAAAATATATTAAATTATTAATAAACTATGAACTAATATTCGAAGGTGTATTGTGTTAAAACATACTACCTTCGTCCCTATTTAACTGTTCATTTGTAAACCTAATGCAATAATAATTACATCTTTCTCTATTGTACCCTTATGTTAATAAATGACTACTCACTATTAAAAAATAATGAGACCCAATTGTATTAAGAGAGATAAAGGGTAAAATTGAAAGGTTAAAATTTATTTGCATAAAAACAAGAGTAATAACTGCTTTCCTTAATATATGTGTTTTTTATTCAAGTGGACAGTTAAATAGGAACGAAAATAGTAATTTTTATGAGAAGTATTAAATAGTTAAAGGAATTAATTTAATAAAAAAATTTATGAAAGAAAGTATATTAAATTTTTGTCTATTTTAATTAAAAAATAATTTAAAAGTATCAAATAAATATTATTCATTAAAGAAAATTATTTTAGTATTCAATTGATAAATTATTTAATTTTCTATCATAATCTTTCCGGACTCCAACAGTGAAATAATAAGAGATGGTTATATTGGGTATATCTCTACACACTCTAAAAGGTTTGTTATCTTCTCTGTGTAAAATAAGGATTCATGAAAATAAACTCTAATTAAATTTTGATAAGAGAATGATTTGGAAATATTTTTATCAGTCACAAAAAAAAGAAATATTTTTTATCGGAAAACAATCTTAACAAATCTATTTTGTATTGGATTATTTTATAAATATAGTCTTTTACTGGATTATTTTATAAATGTTATAACTTTTATTCTCTTTCATTTATACTGTATCAATTCTTGGTCCATCGGTGGGAAAATATTGGTTTGGACCACTGTAAAAGCCACCAATAAAAAAACATGAAATGAAGGCACCTTTAGATCTCTTAAGAAATGAGTAATAGAAGGGAATCACTGTGAAGAGTTTAATTTTTTCATATCAATACCTTTCTATAATTGAGAAGGTGTTCTTTCAAAAAATGACTTTCATATCGTAACAACTCATGTCAAAGTTAGTAACCATTATTCTAAACCAGACATGTTTGTAAGATTCCACAAGTCCATCTATCAGAAGCTAAAAATGAATTACAGTAGCACCTACATCAACAAGCCTAATAAATTCTGTTAACTAATTATGTTGACTTTCTACCTTGAGTTCTTCTACTTTGTCGAATTATTCATTTATTCTTTGATGCAAATATTAAATTAAACAAATGAATTCACTTTGTTGAGTCCTAGTCAAAGACAAAAGTTTCAATATAAATGCTTTATTAAACTTCGTTTGAGATTGATAAAAATATACTTATTTTATTCAAATTAAAAATATATATTTTAGATGAAAGTTGTCCATATTAATTATGGAAACGTCTAATGTCAACTATCTCGCGGGTGCTGTACCGGTGTCTCACAGCTTTGTAGCTATTTGATATATTATTAAAATATTCAAAGGTCCAGATTGAATACCTGATACCTGCTGAACTGGTCATTTAATAATTTCCATTAGATCCTTCCTTATTTTTAAAAATGTAAGTGATATTACTATGTGATCCTTCGTATTATTAGAAGTATTTGAACTCATGCCATTTTTTTAATGAAATGATACCTTTTTTTGTGGATTTTTTTGTCATTTTTTATTTTTTTGAACTGATGCCATTTATTAGATTTTTTTGTCATTTTTTGTGGACCTTTTTTGTCAAATAGATGACATTTTTTTGTCAAACCAATACCAATTTTTAATCAAATTTTTTATCTCATTTTATAACTCGTGGAAAATGGTTTGGGATACCCAAAATTTAAATTTTATTAATTGTGGATAAAAAATGTATTTTTGATAAAAAATATTTTTAATTCAACTAAAAATCACTTTTATACCATAAAAATTATTTCCGGGTCCTATAATTTGTGGCTAATCATATGGGATGCCCAGAATTAAAAATTTGTTAACTTTGGACAAAAAATATATTTTTAATATATTGTTTATTAGAAAATATTTTTAATTCAATTAAAAATCAATTTTATAATAGAAAAATTGTAAAAATTATTTGTGAGTCTGTAGTATGTGAGAAATTGTGTGAGATTCCTATAATTTAAATTTGGTGAATTTTGGTTAAAAAACGTAATTTTGGTGAATATTTTAATAAAAAATTATTTCAAAAAGATAGGGTTTTGTTTTTCTTAAAAAAACACCTTTTTATTTGAATATTTTGGTTAATGTTTTTAGTTAATTTAAATGGTTTTAGTGAATGATTTGGCTCTCACAAAATAACACCCTACTTTTCTATAACAAAAGATATCCTTAATTGCGGTTATATTAAATTTTAACTTTAACATTATCAAGTAATTTGACCCACTATACCAAGTAAAAAAACTGACATACCGGTATACCACCCATATACTACTTCACAGTATAAAAATCCCTTAATTATATGCCGAGATAAATTAAACAAGAATGCTAGAAGGATCTAGATGTTTTTGGGATATTGTAAAATGCCTAGGACAGGTCCAAAAACCTATAGAACCTTGTAGATACTTATTGACATATTTATGCTAGTAATGAGAGTTCGGGGGAAATCTATAACCTTTGAATATTTTTAGAAACTTTTTATGACCATTTGGGTAAATTAACCTCCATTGTCCATTAAATGAGTCAAAAGCCTATAAATAAGACTAACGTCCCATTTGTAAATTATCCTAAAAAACTAAGTACATGTACCATTTTATCTAAAGCAATATAAATTCAGTCTACCTGAATTCTTTTGAGTGACTTAGCAAAGATCTATATTGGTAACTATTATGGTTCAAGGTAGATGAGTGGCAAAGCTACGACATTAGGCTTTCCTATTGAAAGCTTAAACTAAGCGCTTCCTATTTCCTTGAAGACTATTTTTTTCTTTCCTATTAAAAACTTTTCACACAATATAGAGTGTGAATCAAACTCATTTAAATTGAAATTGAGATACTGATGCAATATCTTCCCTTTAATTTGGTAGATTCATATCTAAAAGAGGTTAACAATAAGTTCCTTCAAAATTGACCATTAATTCCTCCAAAATTGAATTTTTTATAGAGAATATTTTGCTACAAATGAACATGACATTATGTAATGTTTCATATAGGGATATTAAATAAATAAAAAAACATGAAATGAAGGCACATTTAGATCTCTTAAGAAATGAGTAATAGAAGGGAACCACTGTGAAGAGTTTAATTTTCTCATGTCAATACCTTTCTATAATCGAGAAAGTGTTCTTTCAAAAAATGACTTTCATATCGTAACAACTCGTGTCAAAGTTAGTAACTATTACTCTAAACCAGACATGTTTGTAAGATTCCACGAGTCCATCTATCAGAAGCTAAAAATGAATTGCAGTAGTACCTACAACAACAAGCCTAATGAATTCTGTTAACTAATTATGTTGGCTTTCTACCTTGAGTTCTTCTACTTTGACGAATTATTCATTTATTCTTTGATGCAAATATTAAATTAAACAAATGAATTCACTTTGTTGAGTCTTGGTCAAAGACAAAAGTTTCAATATAAATGCTTTATTAAACTTCGTTTGAGATTGATAAAAATATACTTATTTTATTCAAATTAAAAATATATATTTTAGATGAAAGTTGTCCATATTAATTATGGAAATGTCTAATGTCAACTATCTCGCGGGTGCTGTACCGGTGTCTCACAGCTTTGTAGCTATTTGATATATTATTAAAATATTCAAAGGTCCAGATTGAATACCTGATACCTGCTGAACTGGTCATTTAATAATTTCCATTAGATCCTTCCTTATTTTTAAAAATGTATGTGATATTACTATGTGATCCTTCGTATTATTAGAAGTATTTGAACTCATGCCATTTTTTTAATGAAATGATACCTATTTTTGTGGATTTTTTTGCCATTTTTTATTTTTTTGAACTGATGCCATTTATTAGATTTTTTTGTCATTTTTTGTGGATCTTTATTTTGTCAAATAGATGACATTTTTTTTGTCAAACTAATACCAATTTTTAATCAAATTTTTTATCCCATTTTATAACTCGTGGAAAATGGTTTGGAATACCCAAAATTTAAATTTTATTAATTGTGGATAAAAAATGTATTTTTAATAAAAAAATATTTTTAATTCAACTAAAAACCACTTTTATACCATAAAATATTATAAAAATTATTTCCGGGTCCTATAATTTGTGGCTAATCATATGGGATGCCCAGAATTAAAAATTTGTTAACTTTGGACAAAAAAATATATTTTTAATATATTGTTTATTAGAAAATATTTTTAATTCAATTAAAAATAAATTTTATAATAGAAAAATTGTAAAAATTATTTGTGAGTCAGTAGTATGTGGGAAATTGTGTGAGATTCCCATAATTTAAATTTGGTGAATTTTGGTTAAAAAACGTAATTTTAGTGAATATTTTAATAAAAAAATTATTTCAAAAAGATAGGGTTTTGTTTTTCTTAAAAAAACACCTTTTTATTTGAATATTTTGGTTAATGTTTTTAGTTAATTTAAATGGTTTTAGTGAATGATTTGGCTCTCACAAAATAACACCCTACTTTTCTATAACAAAAGATATCCTTAATTGCAGTTATATTAAATTTTAACTTTAATATTATCAAGTAATTTGACCCACTATACCAGGTAAAAAAACTGACATACCGGTACACCACCCATATACTACTTCACAGTATAAAAATCCCTTAATTATATGCCGAGATAAATTAAACAAGAATGCAAGAAGGATCTAGATGTTTTTGGGATATTGTAAAATGTCTAGGACAGGTCCAAAAACCTATAGAATCTTGTAAATACTTATTGACATATTTATGCTAGTAATGAGAGTTCTGGAGAAATCTATAACCTTTTGAATATTTTTAGAAACTTTTTATGACCATTTGGGTAAATTAACCTACATTGTCCATTAAATGAGTCAAAAGCCTATAAATAAGACTAACGTCCCATTTGTAAATTATCCTAAAATCCTAAAATACTAAGTACATGTATCATTTTATCTAAACCAATATAAATTCAGTCTACCTGAATTTTTTGAGTGACTTAGCAAAGATCTGTATTGGTAACTATTATGGTTCAAGGTAGATGAGTGGCAAAGCTATGACTTGAAGACCATTTTTCACTTCATATAGGGAAATTCAATAAATAAAAAAACATGAAATGAAGGCACTTTGAGATTTCTTAAGAAATGAGTCACGGAAGGGAATCACTGTGAAGAGTTTAATTTTCTCATATCAATACCTTTCTATGATTGAGAAAGTGTTCTTTCAAAAAATGACTTTAACATTGTAACAACTCATGTCAAATTTAGTAACCATTACTCTAAACCAGACGTGTTTGTAAGATTCCACAAGTCCATTTATGAGAAGCTAAAAATGAATTGTTGTAGCAGCTACAACAACAAGCCTAATGAATTTTGTTAACTAATTCTGTTGGCTTTCTACCTTGAATTCTTCTACTTTGACGAATTATTCATTTATTCTTTGATACAAATATTAAATTAAACAAATGAATTCACTTTGTTGAGTCTTGGTCAAAGACAAAAAATTCAATATAAATGCTTTATTAATCTTCTTTTGAGATTGATAAATTCACTAAAACTAACGTCCCATTTGTAAATTATTCTAAAATACTAAAAAACTAAGTACATGTACCACCTTATCTAAACCAATATAAATTCAGTCTACCTGAATTCTTCCACAATGCTCTTTACTCATTTGAGTGACTTAGCAAAGATCTATATTGGTAACTATTATGGTTCAAGGTAGATGAGTGGAAAAGCTATGACGTTGGGCTCTCCTATTGAAAGCTTAAACCAAGCGCTTCCTATTTCCTTGAAGACTATTTTTTTTCTTTTCCTATTAAAAACTTTTCACACAATATAGAGTGTGAATCAAATTCATATTTAAATTGAAATTGAGATATTGATGCAATATCTTCCCTTTAATTTGGTAGATTCATATCTAAAAGAGGTTGACAATAAGTTCCTTCAAAATTGACCATTAATTCCTTAAAAATTGAATTTTTTATCGCTATATAAAGAGAATTTTTTGCTACAAATGAACATGACATTATGTAATGTTTCATATAGGGATATTCAATAAATAAAAAAAAATGAAATGAAGGCACCTTGAGATTTCTTATGAAATGAAGTCATGGAAGGGAACGACTGTGAAGAGTTTAATTTTCTCATATCAATACCTTTCTATAATTGAGAAAATGTTCTTTCAAAAAATGACTTTCACATCGTAACAACTCATGTCAAGGTTAGAAATCATTACTCTAAACCAGACGTGTTTGTAAGATTCCACAAGTACATCTATTAGAAGCTAAAAATGAATTGCAATAGCAGCTACAATCACAAGCCTAACAAATTCTGTTAACTAATTTTGTTGGCTTTCTACCTTGATTTCTTCTACTTTGACGAATTATTCATTTATTCTTTGATGTAAATATTAAATTAAACAAATGAATTTACTTTGTTGAGTCTTGGTCAGAGACAAAAGTTTCAATATAAATGCTTTATTATACTTTGTTTGAGATTGATAAAAGTATTCTTATTTTATTCAAATTAAAAATATATATTTTAGATGAAAGTTGTCCCATCTTAATTATATGCCAAGATAAATTAAATAAGAATGCTAGAAGGTTCTAGAAGTTTTTGTTATCCTATAAAATGCCTAGGACAGGTGCAAAAACCTATAGAATCTTGTAGATACTCATTATATTGTGCGAAAGCTATGACATTGGGCTCTCCCAGTGAAAGCTTAAACCAAGCACTTTTTATTTCCTAGAAGACCATTTTTTTCTTTCTTATTAAAAACTTTTCACACAATATAGAGTGTGAATCAAACTATGTTTATATTGAAATTGAGATATTGATGCAATCTCTTCCCTTTAATTGGGTAGATTCATATTTAAAAGAGGTTGACAATAAGTTCCTTCAAAATTGAATTTTTTATTGTTATATAAAGAGAATATTCTGCTACAAATGTGCATTACATTATGCAATGTTTCATATAGGGATATTCAATGAATAAAAAAACATGAAATGAAGGCACTTTGAGATTCCTTATGGTGTGTTTGGTTCAAACGAGGGGAGGGGAGGGATTTTAATGAAGGGGAGGAGAGGTGAGGTGAGGTGAGATGATATTTCGAGGAGAGGAGGTGAGGGTAGGGGAAACCTTTTTGTTTGGTTCACATGGGGAGGGGAAGGAAAATAAAACTAATTTAAGTAATTTTGATTGTTTTATTTTAAACCTCCTCCCCTCCTCTCCAAATCCCCCCACTTTTGGAGGGTAGGCAAAATGTTATCAAGAGGGATTTTGGCCCCCTCCCCTCATCTCCCCTCTCGTCCTAAAAAAATTGAACCAAACACAACAACTCTCTTAAAATACCTCTCCTCCCCTTCAAATCTCTCCAACCAAACAATACCTAATGAATCATGGAACAGGACCACAGTTTAATCTTCCATATCAATACCTTTCTATAATTGAGAAAGTATTGCTTTCAAAAAGTGACTTTCACATCATAACAACTCATGTCAAAGTTAGTGACCATTTCTCTAAACCAGAAGTGTTTGTAAGATTCCACGAGACCGTCTATTAGAAGCTAAAAATGAATTGCAGTGAGTACCACATAGCCTGAACCAGAAGAGTCAGCAGCTGCAACAACAAGCCTAACAAATTCTGTTAACTAATTTTGTTGGCTTTGTGTTTTTACTTTTCAGTTTCTTTTCTTAGCTTCACTCTTGTATGTAAGGATTGATTTGGTGTGTATCTCTCCCTGAGGATTTCAATTCATACATTTCAGAATTCTCTTTTCTTTCTGTATTTTTCTGCTCTTATGGTATCTACAGCTGAAACTCAAATGTCATGGCTAGAGGTAACTCTTCAAATCCTCCTCTTCCACCTCAAGATCCAGCTCTCAATTCTCTCATTGTCTTCTACATTCATCCCGGTGAAAGTCCAGCCACTCCTCTTGTTTCTCCATTATTGAACCTCAAGCCAGCAGACAATGGTATGATAAGTTGTCTCTTTTTCTCCTCAATCTTGGTTATCAACAGTCTTCAGCTGATCATTCCTTGTTTCTGAAATTTTCTGGTTCTTCATTTACTGGTCTTCTTGTCTATGCGGATGATGTCTTTCTGTTTGGCAATGCTCTCTCAGAATTGAAGTTTGTTAAAGATCAGCTGCATCGTGTCTTTGGCATCAAAGATGTAGGGACTCAAATACTTTTTGGGCCTTGAAATTGCTCAACCCTCACTTGGCATCTCCCTCTCACAGCTATTGTGTGGACTTACTAGAAGACAGCTCTCATGCCAATTGCAAACCAGCTTCAACCCTCTTGATCCTGCGATCAAACTTCATCAGGACTCAGGACAACCCTTTGCTGATATTTCTTCTTACAGAAGATTAGTGGGAAGACTCTTCTACTTCACTTCAACCAGGCTTGACATCACCTTTCCAACACAGCAAGTTAGCCAATTTATGGGGTCACCAACACAAACTCATCATAAGGTAGCACTTAGAATTTTGAGGTACCTGAAAAGAAACCCAGGACTTGGTTTATTCTTCCTAAGAAAAACCAGCCTACAACTCCAGGGATACTCAAATGCAGATTGGTGAGGATGCATTGATTCTAGACGTTCCATTTCAGGGTGTTGCTTCTTCTTAGGAGAATCCCTCATTAGCTGAAAAGCCAAGAAGCAAACTACTGTTGCCCGATCTTCAGCAGAGGCAGAATACAGATCGTTAGCATCAGCAACCTGTGAACTTCAATGGCTACATTTTCTCCTTCAAGATCTCCAGCTCACTTATTCAAAGCCTCCAGTTCTTTTTTGTGACAACCAGAGTGTACTGCACATTTCAAACAATTCAGTGTTTCATGAGAGGACAAAGCATTTGGAGATAGATTGTCATGTAGTTTGAGATAAGGTTCAATCTGGTCTAATGCGATTACTACCGATCTCCTCCAATCAGCTGGCAGATTTTTTTACTAAGGCCTTGTTGCCCAATATTTTCAATTCCTTACTATCCAAGCTGGGAGTCTTGGATATATTCCATCCTCCAGATTGTGGAAGGCTATCAGAAGCTAAAAATGAATTGCAATAAGTCCCACATCGACTGAACCAGAAGAGTCAGCAGCGAGAACAACCAAGCCCAACAAATTCTGTTAACTAATTCTGCTGGCTTTCTGTTTTTACTTTTCAGTTTCTTTTCTCGCTTCTTTTCTTAGCTTCACTCTTGTATATAAGGATTGGTTTGGTGTGTATCTCTCCCTGAGAAATTCAATTCATACATTTCAGAATTCTCTTTTCTTTCTGTATTTTCTGCTTTTACCATCATAGTAAACTTCTTAGGTGATTAGAACTGGTATAATCATTCAAACTGGAAAAGCAAAAGTTTTTCATTGCCATACCCATTCAACACACCAACCAAGAGCACATAGCAATTGTATATCTTATATAGCTGAAATTAAATGCCATTGATTTTCTTAGAACCATTATTTTTTTTTACAATCAATTAAAGTGAATTCATGTAAAGCCAATCACCTGCAGATAAGGGTTTAACTTAGAAAGAATACTCAAATGTCCTTCATTTACAGAGAAATTAAAGGAAAGTGTGAAGTTTTGAAGCACATATTGTATTTTTAGAACTACGAAGCTGAGATCTCAAAATGAAAACAAAAGAAAAGAATAGGGGAATGAATCAATAAAAACAAAAGAAAAGAATAGGGGGAATGAATCAGTGGATTGAAGCTAGAAAAAAGAAATAAAAGAATGGAAGGAATGGAAATCTTTAAGATCTGATTATAAAAGAATGGAAAAAAATAGAACAAGAAATAAAGAAACAGGAGAGAAATTTTGAAGAAACTTACCAAATTAAATCACGTACTAACAGCAAGATTTCAAGATCAAATAAATCTCCTCATACTAGCCCATATTTCTGCAATTGATGAGCAACCTGGATGAGATGAGAAAATGATGAATTGTTGCCATCTAGGTCTGTCAGAGAGTGAAATTTTAGGTGTGGTGATGTTTGCAAGAAGAATTGCAATTTGGGATTGGTGTTCAGGAAGGAAGAAAGCGAGACTATAAATGAAAGGTGGACATGAACATTGAACATATAGAAAAGAGGAAATGGTGTTTGCCAATAAAAGAAAGGAACCTCTTTTTATACTGCGTGTCTGAGTGAAGTGCCGCCAAATTTTGCAAATCATATTATGAGTGGTAATCTCTTTTTTATATTATATTGTTTTTTTTTTGTGAATTATTATATATTTTAACTAGTATTTTACATATTTATTTTTATATAAATAGTAAAAATATTCTTAAATTCCAGAGCCAATGGCAAGTTGTTGGAGAATCACTTTGTGATTGGGTCAAACAGGTTTTTCTAAATCCCTTGCTTATTAAAGATGTAAATGATACCTTAATCTCTTTAATACCTAAAGTTGATAATATTCAAACCCTTAATCTACTGTGTCCTATATCTCTTTGTAATGTCTCTTATAAAATTGTTTCTAAAGTCATAGCAAATAGGCTTAAAGCGGTTATGGAGCATGTGGTGGCTCCCACACAATGCAATTTTGTCCCTAATAGACATAGCTTGGACAATATCATTATCACTCAGGAGGTAATCCATACAATGCGCTCTAAAAGAGGTAATAAGGGCATGATGGCGATCAAAATTGATCTTGAAAAAGCTTGTGACAAGCTCAAATGGCCATTTGTGATTGAAACCCTTCAGGATATTGGTATTCCCTCTACCTTAACTAACTTAATTCATCCGTGTATTTCATCTCTGACTATGAAAGTTCTTTGAAATGGGCAGGCTCTCACTCCTTTTGAGCCTGCTAGGGGTGTCAGACAGGGTGATCCCTTGTCTCCCTATTTATTAGTTCTTTGTATTGAACGTTTTTCCCATTTAATTAATGCTACTATGCACCATGGGTTTTGGAGTCCTATCCAGTTATCACGGGGAGGACCAAAACTATCCCATTTACTCTTTGTTGATGACCTTGTTTTATTTGCAGAGGAAGATATGAATCAGGTTGAAATCATTCAAGCGTGCTTGAATGTGTTTTGTTCTAGTTTAGAACAATGCATTAATAAGGATAAAACAAGGATTTTCTTCTCCCGTAATGTTCACTGGAATGTCAGATCAAGGATAAGCAGTGCTTTGAGATTCCAAAGGACTGATGATCTTGGAAAGTATCTTGGGATTCCCCTCTTCCACACCAGAACCTCTAGAAGCCATTCTTGCTATTGTTAAGACAAACTCACTCCCTAAGGATTTTAATGAGATCAAACCATCAGAAGTGAAAAAGCAAAGAAGTATATCTAAGATGTTATGTTTTACTCGTGCTCAAGTGCTTGCAAATCTTAGATCCATACATTATAGGATCTTAGACGTTGGTTTCAGGAAATGGCTTTCACATCGTAATAAGTCAGGTAAAAGTTAGTGACCATGTTAGCACCTCTACACTTTATTACATTTATGTCATAAGCTTTTGTATCCTCGTTCTGATTACTTATAAGTTTATTAATAACTAATTTATATTCTTTTGCAAATTAAGTACATGCACCACCTTCTCTGAAGCAGTACAAGTTAAATTGACTTAAACTTTTCCATATCATTCCTTACTTTAGCCACTACTTCGCGTAAAATCGTTAGGTAAAAACATGTTAGATGCTTATGGCTATTGACATATATGAAATGAAGTCGACATTCCTTCAATTGTGTAGTTTCGTATATAAAAAAGGTTGATCATAAAATATTTCAAAATTAACTTTTTTTCCAATATTAGTGGTGTTCCAAAAATATTTTGGATTGATCCATGGAACGGAACCACTGTGAAAAGTTTAATGTTCCCGTGTCAATACCTTTCTTTAATTGAGAAAGTGTTGCTTTCAAGAATGGATTTCACATGGTAACAAGTCATGTAAAAGTTAATGACCATGTTAGGACCTCTATATTTTATTACAACTATGTCATAATCTTTCGTATCCTCCTCATCAAATTATAAGTTGATTGATAATTAATTTAGGTTCTTTTGCAAATTAAGTACTAGCACTACCTTCTGTGAAGCGGTACAAGTTCAATTCACTTAAACTCTTCCATATCTTTCCTTATCTACTTTAACCACTATGTGATGGGTTTAAGTGACTTAGCAATGATATAGTTGGTAGTTATCACGGTTCAAGGTGGATGAGTGCCAAGGACATGGCATTGGGCTTTCCTATTGAAATCTTAAACCTCATGAAATAATCTTTTCCTCTTTCCCTGAAGACCATTTCTTTTCCTCTCCGATGATAAATTTTTCTCAAAAACATGTAGTGTGAATCAAACTCATGTTTAAATTAAAATTGAGATATTGATGCAATCACTTTCTTTCAATTGTGTAGATTCATATCTAAAAGAGGTTAACAATATATATGCTCTTTCAAAATTGACTTTTTATCCCTCTACTAGAGGTGTTTTAAAAATATGTGCGGGTAAGTAAATAGCTCTATGAGGCAAAAAGTGTATTTCGTGTGAAATTGTTAGGTATCATTATGTTAGTTGCTTGTGACTATTGAGATATATGAAATAAAATCAAAATTCCTTCAATTCCGTAGATTCATATCTAAGAAAGGTTAGCAATAAATTCTTTCAAAATTAACTATTTATCGCTTCTATTAGAAGTGTTCCAAAAACGTTTGTGATTGAGTAAATAGCTTGATGAATGAATTCATAAGATCCATTTTGGAAATGGAAAGATTTTCACTTTGTGTAAATTTTTAGTATCAATTTGTTAGATGATGGTGACTTGATTGCTAGAATTAATTGTATCTTACCAAATGCAAATTTTTTTATCGCTATATAAAGAAAATATTCTGTTACAAATGAACAAGACATCCTGGAATGTTCCATACCGGAAATATTCAATGAATAAAAAACATGAAATGGAGGAACTATTCAATAGATTGCGCCTTTGTATTTCGCTACAATTATTCATCAGATTTAAAATAGATTATGTCTTCGTATTTTGCTGCAACTATTCAATAGATTACGCCTTTGTATTTTGTTGCAATTATTCACCAGATTTAAAACAGATTGCGCCTTCGTATTTCGCTACAATTATTCACCAGGTTTAAAACATATTATGCCTTCGTATTTTGCTGTAACTATTCAGCAGACTGCACCTTCGCCTTTAAACTCTCCATGCATCACAAAAGCGCTATTTACAAGCTCTCTTACTACTTCAAATGGCATCATTTCACTATTTCAGATCTACACCTATTCTAGCAGAGGCATATTTGGAGATCTTTGATCAATGACTGCTTCTGTTACTTGTGGAATAACTATACGAGGTGAGTGTGTCTTGGCCTCCAATAAGGGGTATCTCCAGGTTGCTAGGAGGATCTATTTTTCGCTTCATCATTGTTGGGTAGTGGCTATGGAAATCTTTATTTTAAGCCGAGGAGAAATCTCTCATGATGGAAAATGATATTCTGGGCGTGACTATAAGATTGCATCTAACCAACTTCCACCATTCAAACACTTCCCCAGTGGAGTTGCCAAATGTTTCGGTATGGATTTCAAATATGTACATCAATATTATGAGGGGGTTGATAATCACAAGGTGAGAAATAATATGAGATAATACAAAGAGAAAGAGAATAGGATTCGTATGCTTTAGAGGTGTAAGATGATGGAAATGGATGGGATACTTTGGTTCTTGAGGCTTGAAGGTCAATGGGATGGGCACCATGGTTCTTTATAAAGGGTGAAATGATTTTACAGAATACGCCTTTTGTTCTTGGTTAAGTATATTTCTCCTTCTGATATTTATGGTGGTTTTCTATATTCAATGGTCTTTGGATGTTTGAATCTTGTTTTTTGAAATGATACCAGATGAAATTATTTATAAGCAATCAAGTAGGACAAAGAAATTGAATGGTGATAGTGATATGAGGGTGCAGGGGTGTAGAGCGACAACTTTGCAGAGTGATAGGCGCAGAGCGCAGATGTGCAGAGTGATAGCTTTGCAGGCGACTGGCGTACAGAGAACAGATGTGCAGAGCGACAGCTTTGTAAAGGGACAAGTGTAGAGAGCGTAGGCAGACAACTTTGCAGAGCGACAGACGTATAGAGCACAGGCAGACAACTTTTGTAGAGTGTACAGGGCGACTATTGTACGCCTTAGCTGTCAAGTAAGAGTGTCTTGGAGACCAAGCCAACCTTGGACAGCGTGTGCCAGCAGAGGCGTTAGGCGTCCAGACTGGAGTGTCAGAATGGTAAAGTGCAGGGCGTGTTTGAGTAAGGGGTCATGGCTTAGCATATTTCGTCAGGGCGTATTTCTCCAAGGTGTATTAAAAACTGATCCATAACATTTGCCCCCTTGCACCTGGGAGAGGGTTACTTCTCTTAAGGTGCAAAAGAAAAACTTTATTCAATGTGCGCCTCCATGTAATTTCTTCCACTTACTAGTTCCTGACTTGCTTTGTCAAACTTTATTGTTTCTTGTAGTTGTTGATACCCATGAAGTATGTTTCTTGGTTTCTTCAGCGTATTTGTTTGTTTCCCCCTTGTGCAGGTCGTGTATTAAGTTGCTTCAAGTTGCTTTTGTGCTTCTTCATCAGCGTGAGATGACCTTTTTCTTTTTTGCGACTCACTCGGTCATGTGAAGACTCTAGCTTGTTGCGATTGGTTTGTTGTTCGTATCATTTTGTTGGCATTGAGTAGATCCTGCTTTTGCTCATTCTCAACATAGTGAAGTTAAGTGTATAATAATGTTTCACAATTCAAGAATGAGTTAGTAGTTGAAGAGGCAAACCTGACTCATTTACCTATAAAGGACGTTGGACATGCCTCAGCGTCTTGTCTGCTTGGTGTTTAGAGTAGTTTAATCATCAAAAGGGAGATTTTTACTAAGTTAATATAATCCAAAGTGTCATAATAATAAGTGAATACTGCACTTTTATTTCCATTAAGGCTATCATTTGTTTATGAAATTTCATATATAAACAAAGGTCAAACATACATTTCAAAGATGAAGATACTTCTTGATTAGATATAGTGTGCAGAGAGCGTACCTGGATATTTCACATTAATTAGATGAGGTATGTAATCATGTCTTACCAATAGTATTTTCGCTTAAACCCGTAGTATTTTCGGCGTGCTAGGTTTTAAGCGTTCTTGAGGAGGGTACGTGTAACGTCCTAATTTCAAGAATAATGTCCGTTGGAAACACTATTCCTGAATTTCTGAAATTATTTCGCGCCATTATCAATATCGTCATGCAATCACATAATTGCTTAGGCAATCCAACGTTTGCTTAAGTTTCCACAAAATTCTTACATCATTACAATCAATACAAATCCTCATTCAAAGTTTATGGAACTAACCTACAATTCGGGAAGATATGGTTTATAAAATTCCTACCGGAAATCCGATAAAGTTTCCTCTAAAAAATGGATGTTTCCAAACTCTACATCTTAGTCTGAAATCCAGAAAGATCCAGTAATACAATAGATAATAGGCTAATCTAAAATTTCTACATTAATACAACTAATATTTTAATTACATCTAATTTTCACCCAAGAATCTCTCTGAAAACTAGAGTGGATGGGTCCACTCCAAGAGCTCCACTTTCCACCTAAACATTAGCTGGAATATCATGCATAACTAAAATGTAATCCCACAACGTGGGGTGAGACTAAGATCTCAGTGAGAAAAGCATGCAGCAAGCAGTGTGGGGAGAGCAAGCACATGAGATGCAACACACAACACAATTCAGCATGTAATACATCAACCATTCTAGTCACCTTAAATAATAAATTCCTATCGCAACTCAATCTAGACAACATATAATTGCATTTCAAGTAGGTACGCTATGCATGAACTGCTTTTCTCGGCAGAACGGGTTCTTTTCACTGATTTTTGGGCTAGACCTGAGCTCAGACTACAAAGAACATCTTCCAAGGGACCGCATCCCGCCCTTATTCAGGACCGAAGTCAAGTCTTAATGCATGAATATCTGGGCCAAAGCCAAAACTCTTATTCTGGGCCGAAGCCAATATTCTGGGCCGAAGCCAAAAAATATTATTCTGGGCCAAAGCCAAAAATCTTATTCTGGGTCGAAGCCAAATTCATTTTAGTTTTATTCTAGACCAAAGTCAAGCTTGATTAATTAGGGTTTGGTGGCCATAGGCCAAATTCATTTTCTAGCTGAAAAGAAATACATGTGCATAGTCTAAACTGAAACTTGGAAATGCCAAGAACAACTAAAACAGAGAATATTCATAATTTCAATATACAGGCCCTCAATGAGGAATTCTAACATAAATGAGTAATACCAATACATGAAATATATCTAACATACACATGATATCCAGCAAGAATCACCAACAATGCCAAACCTTAGCAAAAATCCCCAAATCCAAACCCTAGGTAGGAACTTCTAACTCAATCTCCATCAAACATACAATACAACTAAAATCAATCGGTAAATAGTCCTAAACAATCACATACAACCTCAAGAAAGGAAAAGGAAGGAGTGGGCACATGGAGGATCAACATACAAGATGGAGTGATTGTGTGTGAGCTTTACTCACCTCAAAGGAAGCCCAAAGAGAAGGGAATGAAGGTTGGGGGAGGGTTAGGGTTGGAGATCCTTGGCCTTGATCCTTTTTCTCCAAGCTCCCAAGGAGTTTATCTCTCTAGAAATCTATCTTTCTTTCTCTAAAATAAAGAAGGAACGAGGAAAAGTGAGGAAAGGAACCCTACCTCATGTTTTAAAAAGAGCTGACAGCGTTCCTGCGCTCAGGGCTCGCTCGGGCACAACTCGAGCGCAAGGAAGAAAAATCCTGACGCGGATCTGCGCTCAAGCTCAGGCTGAGCTGAATTTCCCAAATTGCTCTCTGTTTTCTGCGCTCAGGCTCAGCCTGAGCTAGAAAATCATATTGCAAATTTCCTCTTATTGTTGATATCCTCGCTCAGGCTACGCTTGAGCGCCACCTGAGCGAGCATATTAACCCCCGAAAACTTGATTTTTACCCCACCTTGATTCTAATTCAATTCTCTTCCACTCAAACCTAATTCATTCCCCTAAAACCTCCTTCTAACTTAGCTTTCTTCACCTAACCTCGTTTCCTCATTCTTAAACCGTTATAATTCTCTCTAACTCAGGATGTGATTCCTTCTAAGTCCAACCTACGGTCGTTGACTTAACACTTGGTTATTCTTCCAAAATCTCTTAAAATTCAAACCTCTTAATTTATTTATCTTATTCATATCTGAATTCACATTCAAGTCCTCAATTTCTCCTTCTACCTCTAACCTCCTTCTCCTGGACGGATCCACGACCTAAAACTTTCGCTATACTTTTAGGTCCTAATCTTGGGATGTTACAGTACGCCTTCAACCCCTCCTAAGTTATTCGCTTAAACCCACAGTGTTTTCAGCGTGCTAGGTTCTAAGCGTTCTTGAGAAGGGTATGCCTTCAACCCCTCCTAAGTTATTCGCTTATACCAACAATATTTTGTTTTGTTTTTTATGGATCACGTCGCCTTTGTAGCATAATACCTGCAAGTCTACAAAGCCAATGGCAAAATATCTTGTATGTTTATAATGTTTGTTAGTCATCCATTCATAGTGACATAAATTATATTGCTTGAAATGTAAAATGACAATTTGTGAAAGGCACTTACTTTATATCTATAGATGACTTTTAGAAAATGTTCCTTGCCATTAAATAATTCGCTATGGTATGACTTCTTATTTGAAAGAGTATATCATGGAATAGTTCCATTGCTGGGGCGTATTATCACGTCTGAGCATTTTCTCGCCTGAGTGTTTTATTGCGTCTGAGTGTCGTCCTCTAAGGCGTTTTATGTTTCCACTGTGTTTTTTCTCCTTTTCGAACATTTCTAATTTTTTCACCTTTGTATTTTTCTCTGCCTGATTTAAAGGGGATTGTGCATGTGTATTTTGCTCCAATTATTCACCAGATTTAAAAACAGATTACGCATTCGCATTTCACTGAAACTATTCACCAGATTTAAAATAGACTGCGCCTTCATATTTTGTTGCAACTATTCAACGGATTGCGCCTTCGTATTTCGCTACAATTATTCATCAGATTTAAAACAGATTGTGCCTTCGTATTTTGCTGCAACTATTCAATGGATTGCGCCTTTGTACTTTGCTGCAATTATTCACCAGATTTAAAACAGATTGCGTCTTCATATTTCGCTGGAATTATTCACCAGGTTTAAAACAGATTGCGCCTTTGTATTTTGCAGTGATTATTCAGCAGACTGCACCTTCACCTTTAAACTCTCCATGCATCACAAAAGCGCTATTTACAAGCTCTTTTACGGCTTCAAATGGCATCATTTCACTATTTCAGATCTGCACCTATTGTTGCAGAGGCGTATTTGGAGATCTTTGATCAATGATTGCTTCTTTCGCATTTTCATTATGCTACAGCGGCTGTGCTCACTGTTACTTTTGGAATAACTATATGAGGTGAGTGTGTCTTGGCCTCTAATAAGGGGTATCTCCAGGTTGCTATGAGGATCTATTTTTCACTTCATCATTGTCGGGTAGTGGCTATGGAAATCTTCATTTTAAGCCGAAGAGAAATCTCTCATGATAGAAAATGATATTCTGGGCATAACTATAAGATTGCATCTAACCAACTTCCACCATTCAAACACTTTCCCAGTGGAGTCGCCAAATGTTTCAGTATGAATTTCAAATCATGTACATCAATATTATGAGGGGATTGATAATCATACGGTGAGAAATAATATAAGATAATACAAATAGAAAGAGAGTAGGATTTGTATGCTTGAGAGGTGTAAGATGATGGAAGTGGATGGGATACTTTGGTTCTTGAGGCTTGAAGGTCAATGGATGGGCACCATGGTTCTTTATAAAGGGTGAAATGATTTTACAGAATACGCCTTTTGTTCTTGGTTAAGCATATTTCGCCTTCTGATGGTATGTGGTAGTTTTTTTATATTCAATGGTCTCTATATGTTTAAAACTTGTTTTTTGAAATGATACCAGATGAAATTATTTACAAGCACTCAAGTAGGACAAAGAAATTGAATGGTGATAGTGACATGAGGGCGCAGGGGCGCAGAACGACAACTTTGCAGAGTGACAGGTGCAGAGCGCAGAGTGACTTTGTGGGGCGATAGGCGTACAGAGCACAGATGTGTAGAGCGACAGCTTTGCAAAGGGACAGGTGTACAGAGCGCAGGCAGACAACTTTGTAAAGCAACAGGAGTACAGAGCGTTGGTAGACAGCTTTGCAGAGTAACAGGGCGACTATTTTACGCCTTGGCTGTCAAGTAAGTTTCTTTGAGACCAAGCCAACATTGGACAACGTGTGCCAGCAGAGGCGCCAGGCGTCCAGACTGGAGTGTTAGAACGGTAAAGTGCAGGGCGTGTTTGAGTAAGGCGTCATGGCTGAGCGTATTTCGTCAGGGCGTATTTCTCCAGGGCGTATTAAAAATTGATCCATAACAGTGAGCGAGTAAGTATATAGCTTTATGAGTCAAAAAGTGTACTTCGTGAAAAATCGTTAAGAATTATTATGTTAGCTACTTGTGACTATTGAGATATATGAAATGAAATCGAAATTCCTTTAATTCCAAAGATTCGTATCTAAAAAAGGTTGACAATAAATTATTTCAAAATTAACTATTTATCCCTTTCTATTATAAGTGTTCCAAAAATGTTTGTGATTGAGTTAATAGCTTGATGAATGGAATGGTAAGATCCATTTCGAAAATGGAAAGATTTGTAATTTGCCTAAATTTTTAAGTACCAAATTGTTAGATGATGGTGACTTGATTGCTAGAATAGTATCTTGCCAAAAGCGATTTTTTTTTATCGCTTTATAAAAAAATATTTTGTTGCAAATGAACAGGACATCATGGAATTTTCCATATAGGGATATTGAGTGAATAAAAAACATGAATTGGAGGAACTTTGAGATTCCATAAGAAATGAGTCGTGGAACGGAACCACTGTGAAGAGTTTAAACTTCTCATATTAACACCTTTCAATAATTGAGAAGGCGTTGTTTTTAAGAAATGGCTTTCACATTGTAACAAGTCAGGTTGGTGACCATGTTAGGACTTCTACACTTTATTACATTTATGTCATAAACTTTTGTATGATCGTTCTCATTACTTAATAAGTTGATTGATAATTAATTTATGTTCTTTTTGCAAATTAAGTACATACACCAGCTTCTATAGAGCAGTACAAGTTCAATTGACTTAAACTCTACTTTGCGTAAAATTGCTAGGTAAAAACATGTTAGATGCTTGTGGCTATTGTGATATATGAAATGAATTTGACATTCCTTCAATTGCGTAGATTTAAATCTAAAAAAGGTTGATAGTAAAATATTTCAAAATTAAATTTTTTTCCTTCTATTAGAGATGTTCCAAAAATGTTTTGGATTGATCCATGGAAAGGAACCATTGTGAAAAGTTTAATGTTCCTGTGTCAATACATTTCTCTAATTGAGGAAGTGTTGCTTTCAAGAATGGATTTCGCATGGTGACAAGACATGTAAAAGTTAGTGACCATGTTAGGACTTCTATACTTTATTACAACTATGTCATAATCTTTCGTATCCTCTTCATCAATACTTTATAAGTTGATTGATAATTAATTTAGGTTCTTTTGCAAATTAAGTACTAGCACCATCTTATGTGAAGCGGTACAAGTTCAATTCACTTAAACTCTTCCATATCTTTCCTTACTTACTTTAACCACTATGTGATGGGTTTAAGTGACTTAGCAATGATATAGTTGGTAGCTATCACGGTTCAAGGTGGATGAGTACCAAGGACATGAGATTAGGCTTTCCTATTGAAAGCTTAAACCTGATGAAATAATCTTTTCCTCTTTCCTTGAAGACCATTTCTTTTCCTCTCCAATGATAAATTTTTCTCAAAACACGGAGTGTGAATCAAACTCATGTTTAAATTAAAATTGAGATATTGATGCAAGAATTTCTCTTCAATTGCGTAGATTCATATCGAAAAGAGGTTTACAATATATATGCTCTTTCAAAATTGACTTTTTATATCTCTCTGCTAGAGGTGTTTTAAAAATGTGTGCGAGTAAGTAAATTGATCTATGAGGTAAAAGGTGTATTTCGTGTAAAATTGTTAGGTATCATTATGTTAGTTGCTTGTGACTCTTGAGATATATGAAATAAAATCGAAATTCCTTCAATTCTGTAGATTCGTATCTAAAAAATGTTAGCAATAAATTATTTCAAAATTAACTGGTTATCCCTGTATTAGAGGTTTTCAAAATTTGTTTGCACTTTGTATAAATGGTGGGGCAAATTAAACCTAAAGGAAAGTGTTTACACGCCTTGAAGACATTGTACACATTTTTGTTTCTATTTTTTCTCATCTTCTTTTACACTTCAAACTTCAAAGAGTCATTTATTTTTAACATTTAAGGTTGGTGTGGATAGTACCAAAAGTCATAGCCACCTTGTGATTCCTCCCTTTACTTGCGAACGGCTATGACCCACCGTTGTGGAGTCTACTACCTTCATTGCGCCTCTGTTGGCTGCATCACTCTCACTTTCTCTCTAAGCTCACTGCTGAAACATAAACCCTGTGCATGTAACTCCTAGAGAAACTATGACTCGTTTCTTCTATTTGTTATTTATTATCTTATCCACTTATTATTTTAATTATATTTTAGCATTACGAAGTTATTCTTTAGGCCAATTGTGAAGTTCGGTTGGTTTCAGACAAAAGATATGGGGTGGCGGAGGAGTGGGTTATGGTGGAGCTAGCTTATGCCTCTATTGATGTTGGTGGGGAGAATGGAAGGTTTTGGTGAAGTGGTTGTTATTGCTATAATTTGTAGTGGATTGAGAAAGGAAGAAGAGGATGAAGGTTGAGGAAAGAAGATCATGACTGATACAGGTGTAAATGAGCTAATATTCGTGAATTATTTGAACTCGACTCGTTAAATACTCAATCAAACTTATTGTTTATTTAAATAAATAAACTCAAATTTAAAGTTGGACTCTATTAATTAAATGGGTCAAGTCCAAGCTTTATAAAGCTTGTTATTAAGGTCTCGTGAATAGCTCACCTATTATATATGTATATAACAATTCATTAATATAAATAATGAAAATAATGTATCATCAGTAATTATTTAAAAAAGAATGTAAAGTTATATATTTATTGTTAAAATAAATAAAATAATAAAGTAAAAGAAATACGCTAGAATTATAAAAATAAGTATTGAAATTTTTTTATATTAGTCAGGAAGTTATGTATTGAATTTCAAAAATATAATACTCTAGAATTTTTTAACTACACATATCTTATATTAAGAATATATTTTAATTTTAAATTATCATTTAATATTAAATTATTTATAAAATACTAAATTGATAAACTTTAAATATGATTTAAAGAAAATTCTCATAAAAATAAAAAATAATGAAATTATAAATGAGTTAAACAAGTTAAACACAAACTTTATATTTTTTAAAAAGTCACACCCAAGCTTCAACATTAACTTATTTAAATAAATGAGTCAAGTTTGAACCGACTATTTTTTTTACAAGCTAAATTTGAGCTTTATGTTCTCGACCCGACTCATTTATACCTCTAATAACTGAAATTGTTATATATATGTGCTTTTAGAGACGAAAAATTTACGTCTCCATTGACTGAAAAATTTCATGGAAAATTTAAAAAATTAGTATCTAGAACTTGGAAAAGTTTAGATATGTTGAGTAATTCTTGAAACTTGGAAAAGTTTAGATATGTTGAGTAATTCTTGAAACTAATTTTTTACAATATAGCTTCCGGAAGTTATTTTTTAAAAGTATATTCAACAAGTATGTTTTTAAAAATTAGTTTTAAAAAGGAGAAAAAAATTGATTAAATTTATTTTTAGAAAGTAATTTTCAAAAAAGGGAGAGATGAAATAAAAAAAATGGTGGAATTTTTTTTTTGGGTATGTTTGGGGGTGTCTAGAGCCTTGACAACTTGGCCTTCTGAACAGGAAATGACAAGTTGGCCCAAAATGGATGACACTTGGGGAGAAATCTGAAATCCGTTGGCAATTGATTTTTACAAAACTAAAAAATCCTAGATATCTCTTTTTTATTGTTTTTTCAAAAAAATCCCTCATTTTATATTTTTCAAAAATTAGTATTATTTTTCGGAAGTACCGGAAATATGTTGCCGGTAGATTCCTGAAACTAAAATCCGATCTTGACTTTGCATTACAACCAAGTTAGCAATCCCCCACCACTGCAGGTTAGAGGCAAATCTTTATGAGACGGATTCATTTGAGGCTTTTTGAGACTGATTCATGATTTGAGGCAATATAAATTCACCTACTTCAGAATGCACAAGTCTGCTATGATCACTCTGTTGGACTTGTGTTGGTTGAAGTTCAAGACCTTCTGAATAGAAATAGGGAGGTGCAACTTGTCCATGTCCTTCAAAGGATGGAGGTGGCTGCACATTTTGAGGGTGGAAGACACGACCGTGGTCATGGCCTAACCGTGCAAACGGTGGCACGGACGGTGCAGATTTGTTTGGGATAAAGATAGCAATGCGATTACTGATCTCACCGGCGACGTGGCTACGGTTGGATATATAGAGAGGAAGATAAAATGTTTAAATTAAAAAGGGTAATTTGGGAAAACAAATTAAAAGAGAGGGGATGGAATGTGTTTGATTAAAAAAGGATGTATACAAATTAATTCCCAAATCCGTTAGATGGATTGGGTTACTAGGCCCAACCAAAATAGCTATTAATACTTTATTATCTAATAAATTAGACTATGCATTTCGACCAAAAAAAAAGAGTATGCATGTTGACAATTATAGCACAAATGACAGTTTTATGAATTGAGGTAGTAAAACATTTTTATATTTTTTTTGGTAAATGTAGATAAAAAAAATTATATGTGAATGTAAAATACTAACTATAAAAATTAAATTAAAAAACTATATATAATTTTTAAAAAGCAGTTATATTATTTGCATATATTTTCTTATAAATTGGTATCTTTTATTATATTTTTTTCTTTTTCGTTGAGGTGGACATATTTTACGGCTCCATAAATTTTAATTTTGTGAAGTTTTATACTCTATTCAGTCTTATTTATAGGACTCATTTTTAATTTAAGTACGAAATACATGTTTTAATGCATTAATTTTTAAAAATCTCCCCTAACTATTTATTTTTATTTAATATCAAATTCTATTCAATTTTTTACATTAATCAAATCTTAAAACGTAGAAAATTAATTAGTTGTGAAAGGTAAAGGTGAAAAAAAATTAATAAATACTTCTAAAATTTTACAATTTGTTTTAATAAAAAGAACAAATTAAAATTCTAAATAGCGTCTTTATAAAAAAAACCAAAGAGGAAGTAATGCTTCTGTCTGGGTGCAGAACATCTTTGTTTCAGCAGCAGGCCCTTATAAAACCACCGTTGGGTGTTAAGTATTGCTACGGATTTGTGATACAGTAATTCCAAATTATTTTATATTAAGAAAGTTATTTAATACATGAGGTGAGAAAGTGGAAACACATACCTACACTACACCCCTAATACGGATGGCAAGTTTGGGTCTGTCTTAATAATTTAGCCATGGTTATAGTCACCGTAGCTAAATGCCGCGTTTTTTTGTAGTGTTTGCTTCCACTCTATGTCCATGGCTAGCTTTAGAGGAAGACGTACTTATATTAATTCTTATTATTGTAAACGTATAATTGTCAAATCAACAATCTCTCATGATAATGTAGTATAACTTATAGTTTTATAATCAGAAAAAAGCTAAAAAAAAAAAAAAAAAAATTTATATACTATTTATCACAAAATACATGTAGCTAGCCTCAATTATGCCCTTTGCTATTTGCAATCTCCTCAACCATTTCGCAATGATAGTATACTTGAAATTTGCTATTGTCATCAATGCCAACAATAATAACAATAATAATTAAGAGCCCCAATCCAAAAGAATAAAAGAAAGCTGAACATAATAAAAGATGGGAAATCAGAACTTCAACTATTTGTGGTAGTGCTATTGCAACATAAAGCAGGTGCTGTGGTTTGTATCTTCTCCCATCATGAAATGCAGCTGAGGCTTCCAGGTGGATGCAACCATCCCTCATAAAAATGCATATCAATATGCATTATGCTTAAATATAACTGAAGTTCTACCATCCTTTTCTTTTCCTGACAATAGGCCCACTAAATGGTCCTGTTAATTCAGAATTTGATCCAAAGGTCATAATTGAGGGTTGTGATGAAAACTTAGGGGTTAACTTTATGAAAGGAAAATAAATTAAAACTTATATATAGATGGAATAAAGGTTCAATGATAATACCCCGTGTGCAGTCCTTATGAAATTATACAGAGTAATGATCATATAATATATGATCGATATATTGAGTAATTGGTGTGGGGTCCACGGAGATTAAAATGGTGCACCCACATCATCCAACACGATATGGTAGTCATGTACCAAGCTTAAACAATTAACCATGTAAATGCGTAATCCCCACTTTAACCACTATCAAATTAAAGAGTCAGACCTTTGCAATTCATCTAATTAATTAAACAAATTGGAGAAGAAATTAAATCAAATACTCGATCGTCTTATCATAACTAATTAAATGCATATTTTGTTCCTCACTAAAGACCATAGAATGTGCATGGATGACTATACATGCACAAATGTTTAATCTGTTCTTATCTTGAATAGACGTGTATGAATTTGTGCGTGCAGACACACCCCTATACAAAGCAAAGCAAGCAAAAGCATTACGCTTGATGGAAGTTCAATTATTAATTTATTGTTTAATTTTTTAAATAAAGCTCAATTAGGCTTGCTTTATATGAAGGAAAGTAGAAGAAAATTACAAGCATGACGCTGCGTGATATATACTCATGAGGAATCATGAATAGTATTTACATTCTCCCACCTAACCTCTAGCTCAAACCCAATTAAAGACCATAATATATATTTTTCCGAATAATTATCATGTAAATTTATAATTTTAAATGGTATTTCCCATCAATTATATATGAATTCTTTTATATGGTGGGATCATGGCCGACAAGGACATCAACAAAGTGTAAAGAGCTTTTCGCTTTAAAGTACATATATGTTCCAAACTTTGACATGGGTGGAGGAATATAATTACTACTAGTATACATTCTTTTTTCCTTTCTTTTTCCCCCTCCTTTGCACGAGCTTAGGTGGAAGCTTATATTTTCTCCCAGCAAAATGATGACCGACAGGAACGCATATAGTGAAACTTCAAAGGCAATGTAAAGTTATCTTTCAAAATTTGGAGTGGGGTTATTGTGTCTCCAACATATATAAGCTCAAAAGATAGGCCAAAAATATACAAAGATCTCATGTAACCTAAAGTTGTATTATATGGGGTTTAAGATCTGGGGTTCTTTTCCAAAGAGCCCTTCCCTTTGGTTGCATATTTGTGGTGTACATGGCTATTTTTCTTATCTCACGCATGGAAACTTTTTTTTTTTGGGGGTCACTTTTATGTGTTCTTTGTGGTATTGCCTTGGTTTTATGCAATAAATATTAATTGGCTTTATTGGCTAGCTAGCTAATTGCTAATAGGACTAAGCTCCCACAAATTGCCCTACAGCATCACATGACAACTTGGTTAGCTTTCCGATAAACAAACTAGAGAGGTTACCTATTTTACTTTAATTTGGCCCATTATAGCACAGATTTTCTTTAAAAAAGAAAACCCAAAGAATATGCTAATTATATAAGTAAATATGCAGGCACGACAACCCAAAGAATTATGCTAATTATTTTTGCATATTGTTAGACCCGGAATGGGATATATCAAACCTTTTATTCTCAATTTTTTAAGTATTAATTATTAGTCGTGACTGATCAAATTAGGTTGTAGCTAACAAAATTTAGAGAAATTTTATTGCCTTGATGATATCGTCAATAAAACATTATACAAAAAAAATTGTATAATTATAAATAATAATTAATCTGGCAATGAACATCTTAATTATTTTAAATTGCTTATATTGATTCAATGATTAAATGAAGCTAATATAATACAAAACTAGGTTACTAATAATTAATTCAATTTTATTCACGAAGATAAAAAGGTATTTAATCAATTAGGCTAAAATAGTTTTGAAAGTAGGAGGCTAAGAGCCTATCCTACCAATTAATCAAATAATGCTACACATGTAAGATTCGTGACACATATGCCTTAGATTTATAGGCATTACAATAATAGATATTCGTCAATCCCACAAGATTTACACATGATTAGCACAAATAGTTAAGATATCGCAAACAGATTGAGAAGTTGATATTCAAATTAAAAATGAGGAAAACTACTTTAATTATAATTTGGTTTAATTGCACTTTTGATCCTCCTATTATCATCAATCCGTGATTTTGGTCCCCTTACTTTTTTCTTCGCGATTTTGGTCCCCCTATTATTCCAAATTCACGATTTTGGTCCCTCTAACACATAGATTTTGAAAATAGGGGGACCAAAATTTTGAGCTAAATTGCGAATTTGGAATAATAGGGGGACCAAAATCGCGAAAAAAAAGTAGGGGGACCAAAATCGCGGATTGAAGATAATAGGGGAATCAAAAGTGCAATAAGCCTTATAATTTTGGACTCTCTAGCTAGTTTAAATTGTAGTGTAATTTTATCCCTTAATTTTGCTTTAACCTATTTAAATTCTTTGATTTTAAAAATTAAACAAATTTAATACTAATGTTAATTTATTTTTACTTAAAATCCCCAAATTATTTTTTATTTAAATATTTGGAAGTTTACCATAAATTTGAGATACAAAATAGCTAGTTTTAGAAGTTTAAATCCAAAAGTTTAGGGAAAAATAATAAAAAAACAGAAGGATTTCATAGATTGTGAGAATATGGTTTGAAGAGGGAGAAATTTTGAATTTTTTTTATTTTTTATTGAAATTTGATATTTTGATTTATGAATTTTGAGTGAATAGTTCAAAATAATTAATTGATCAAATTTGTGAAGTTTTTGAATAAAAATGAGAATCTATGGGTTTTAAGTAAAAGTAAAGTGATTATGGGATTTAATTGTAATAATTAAAACGATTGAGAGATTAATTTGGTGCAAAAAATTGTTGGGACTAAAATCATACATTAATTATAGTAGAGATATAATTAAGCCAATAATTTATCAAATATCAAGTGAACTTTTATACTACTCGGTTGAATAATTTATTGAATTTAATAACTATATAGGGTTAGTGTAAAATTATTTTACATTGTTATTGAATGATGTGTTATCATATCATTTCCTTTTTTAATAAATAATTATTTTATAAAGTAAAATATGTATTTTAAAATATACAATATATGTAATTGTTTATGAAATTTATACAAAGAGATCATTTCAAAATATTTTTTGCATCAGGTATAAGTAAAATAAATTAATTCTAATTATTGACAGGATTTCGTAAAATTATATTTACCTACTCTATGGTTTAATTAAGTAACAAACAAATCTGAGTTTGGTAATTAAGGAGTTTCTATAGACTATAATTAAGGAGTTTCTATATATAATGTCAAGGTTTAATTAAGTAACAAACAAATCCAAGAAATACTTCTATGTCCAAAAGGTGTGAGAATTAAGAAATCTATAATAATAATGATGATAAAAATATTCCTTCCATATTCTCGATCTCTCTTCTTTTAAGGTTTGCAGTTCTTAGGCCCTCATGCATTCTGTTTTTGTTGCTTAACTAATAAATGCAAGGGTGACCAAAAATGATCCCACAATCTTAAATTTATTAATGCAAATTGCAATTTATCTGCTTTGGACATGTATATAGATGGATGGACCCATTATTATGGACACTGGACACAGTACAATTCAAGATTTCGGAGGGAGAGTTGCAAGTAGGACCACAATGGGAACACATGCTTGTGAGTTGTTACCATCAAACACTGTGTGCTACATGTGGTGCAAGCTTTGAACAACCCCAGCAATACATTATGCACATTTTCCCATCACTGCCTCTACGTGTTTAATTTATCTTTTCCCCCCTATTGTCCGGTTTAACTTATGTGCGCGTCTCTCGATTAAATTTACATTTTTGGCATGGTTAAAACTATGTAATTTATGTTGAGATTCTTTTTGGGTAAGCAAATTTATATTTATTGGGTTAGATATGTTTTCAGTTCTAAAAATATAATAAAATTTAATTTTAATGTCTCATTTATTTTTTGGTCTTCCATTGCGGTAGGAATGGACTGGTTTTGTTGCTCATCACGCTACAAGTTTGGTTATCAAAAAGCTCATCAAATTGTAAGGGAGAGTCACAGAAGTGAATTGATGCACAAAACTCCTGAAAGTTTGGTCCAAATATTAAGAGCCGCAATGACAAGATCAATATCAGTCAATTGGATGACCAATGAGGGTAAGTTCATCTCCAATGGAACGAATGGCCTGTAAATAATCATGGGCACTGGTTGTGTCTTTTTTCATGGAAGCAAGTCTCTCCTTGAGAGACATATATAACATGTGCTCAAGAGCGACTGACATAGGCCTTTTCAACTTTGGACCATGCATCAGCTAGGGACGTGGCTGAAGACATCACAATTTGTGCTTTTGGACTGCAAGAGCCTAAAAGAGCAAGAGGTACATGGTTGTCTTGGCAACACCATTGTTGATATGCTGGACTTTTAGTCGCATTTTCATCATAATCAAGTTTGGCAGGAGGCATGGAGTTGAACCATTGACATATCCTTTCAAATCATTTGCTTTTCAGAAGGTGGATGATTTGTTTGTACCATGTGGTATAGTTGTTGGCAGTTAGTTTGATTGGAACTTGGAAGATTGGCAGCAAAATTGAATTCAACAAGGGGAGAGTTTGAGGAAGTGGGGGTAGAGGATGCGTTGGAGGCCATGGATCTTGTGTCGGTCGTTAAGTAAAATTAAGAGGGCTCTTGATACCTTATAATGATAATTGAGGATAATTTTCACAAATCAAGAGAAGACAGATTACAAGTATATGTATGACAATACAGTGAACCCTGATTCAACAACTTAAAGATAAGAAACTGATATGACAAACAAACGATAAGATAAGATGTTCAAAATTTAAACTTCAAATATCTATATACAAATTTGTTAGTAACAGACTAATAAAGATCAAGCTTATTCTATGTGGAAATAACACCAATACTATGCACCTTTACGTCACATTTATAACTCCACATGACTTTTTTAAGTAAAAATTCACAAGAAATTTTTGTAATTTTCTTCCTCCTAAAAAAATCATCTGTAATAAATTTCTAAAAAAAAATCACCAATTTCTACGTACAAAAGTAGTTGTGAAATTTCCCTAGCTACTTTGATGTAAGAAAATTCACAGGATAACCCCTATAAAATTTTAGAATCTAAACAATTTCCTATGAATTTTAAAATCTATAAAAAAAAATTGAAGGATAATTTATAGAAAAATTTACAAAAAAACATTGTTATATTATCACTTAATGGAATATAACTAACGATGAAGATTAAAGTCATATATTTTTTAAAAAAATAAAGGACATAAATTAATAAAAAAAATAAATAAGGGATTAAAATCAAATTCCATTATATTTTCAAAGACTAATTAAACATATTTAACTGTAATGAGATTTATAAAGATCTTTCTTATGATGTGACCTCCTCATATATATATATATATATATATATGTGTGTGTGTGTGTATGTATGTATCCTATAATATAATTTCTTTGCAAAGAATATAATATAAGTTTAACCAACCTGTTTAATCAATAATTTGTTATAACTAAAATATGAAAAATACTGTTTTATATGAAAAAATTTTCATAAATATTGTATGAATTAATTAATATTATGTAAGGAATATAATTATACTTTTAAAACAATTTCTTTTACCCATCCATATATTATTATAGATTTTTTTCATACTCGTAATGATTTTTCATACTAAATAGCATTGATGTTAAAATAGTTATTATAACTCAAAATTAAAATTTTGCAATTGGTAGGGTTTAATCATGGATTTCTTATATATGATCTCCTACTACTACAAATAGCTTAATACTTCGAGACAATTATATGAACATAATTACTTATTTAAAGTGCTTGCAATTTTTAGTAAAGCATTGTAATTTATTTAAAATTAATAACTTTTTAGGATATTTAGGGAGTATGTGAGATCTAGAAACATATGATAAAATGAGATTAATCTATTAGATCGATCTATTTAACATGTCATTTTTTGATTGATTAGGTTCCTATTCATTAATTATAATCCACCAACCCATTTTAATTCGTTGCGTTTTATTTAAAAATTATAACTTGATAATTCTATTATATATAGGTGGGGAAAATTTTTTTGCTAACATTTTTTTTTCCTTTTTTTTTTCTTTCTCTACTTTTTGCTACTTTGCAAGTCAACCTATATAGTTCTATACTGACTTGTCATCCTCCAAAACGTACATTTTATTTTATTATTTAATTTTATATATGATAAGTCAAGCCATCAATCCACTAATAATATAATTAAGATAGCTTAAATTTTTCAATTCACTTTTTAAATTTGGAACAACATTTTAACCTCATTTTGAGGGGGTTAGAGAGGGGTGATAGAAGATGAGTTGATCCAATTTGCCAATATTATGAAAAGGATTAGATATTTAATCAAAACACACCAACTATTGTTGAAGCATCTTTATGGCTTGCCACACCTTGTAATTGATAGGTAATGTTATCCAGAATTCGCTCCAATGTTGTTAATTTTGCAATTGGTCTTCATTGTTATGAACTATAAATTAATTAAACTATTTTGATAATAAATTACTTGTATTTTAATTTTTTGATTCATGGATTACTTGTTTTATACGTGTGGTTTCTTAAGTTAATTAATTAGTAGTTTCTTTCTAAAAGGCAACAGTTTCAAGTAAAAATTTGCAAATAGCTAGCTATATAGAAAGACTTTTAATTAGTGTATTAAAGGAAGCATAATGATTCTGTCCTCCACTTGTCTATGTTAGTTCTGTTTATTAACTATAGGCTCAATTCTAATTTATCTTATATGTTGGCATAAAGCCCACACTTTTGACGAAGCCATCACTAATTCATCACCCACCAAATAAATCTTCAACATGGCAATGGCAGGCAGCTACAGATTAATTAATGACTCAAATATAATGTGGATATTTCATTCTTTAACTTTAAATTGATAGATGATGAAACTAACATAAATTGTACATATATATTATAAATTCATATTTTTATTTAAATTAAACTTAAATAATTAATCATGTAAAAATTATTTAATAAAAATAAAATTATTCATTCACCTTTAGTAATTAATAAAATATAAAGTGGGATTTTAGTTCATCCAAGAATGGTCCTTCCAAGATATACATTTTGTAAGATTAACAATCAAAATTAATCAAACCGAAATGAATTATTTTTCTAGGATTAAAATCGACTATAAAGATAATCGATTTCCACCCGTTGTACTGCATTAATGTTTCAATAATAAATATATGGAAGCATAAGCTATATATATATATAGCTAGTCTATAGACCCGCTGTGTATATTTTAAATTTATAATTATGGGAGCAAAATTCAAAAATGATTGCAGCATATTATATTATCATAAGTATGTACCTATATAATTATCAAACTCTCATCGATGTAGATTATTACCAATAAAAGGACAGATATATATGTGTAATTACTTTAATAAGTTAATGCAACACACATGGCGATTTGAATAATTGAAGGGATAATTTCTTTAGCTTCTTAGCAATTTTTTTTGTTGGTTGGATATATATAGCTTATTAGCTAGCTATTTAAAAGTAGAGTGAGGAAAGGTAAATGAAATAGGGTGTTTTATTATAAGGAAACGACAAGGTTCCAAGAAGTATTAATGTAGGATGCATGTTCACGATCACCTTAGATTAGGGGAGTCCCCATGTGATAATCGTACAGCCAATTTGTTTTGTCATTTTGTTTGGCTCTATGCGTCTTTTTCTTTTTGTCTTGCACGTGTGACCCTCCATTCCTTTGCTTTCTGCAAACGAAGCTGCCTCATGCAATCTTTGCTTTCTCATTCTCCACATAAATAACATGATGGATTTAAAATTTTAATTTTTTTTTGAATTATTAAAATGGACTAAAAACATAAAAAAAAGTTTAAATTTTCATTTACAGGCAAGTAAAAACATGTTTTACTCCTATATATCTTTAATTCACCGAATTTAAGAAGTAAGTGACAAAATGATTATTTTTTAACTATATGATAAATAAAAGCACGCTACTTTTCATATTTAATTAATTACTTAAATAATCATTAATTACCTTTCTAAGTTAAAGGCGTTATTAATGTGTTCAATAAACTCAAATCAATTTAATTATATAATAAGAATAGATATAGATACAAATTTGAATCATAATTAAGTTTAATGTCTTGCTAACGAGTGCCCTGGGGACACTGACTAAGGATCCATAAAGTGAAGGTTTTTATTGTAACTCACATTATTGATTTCATCTATGACATTATATATCACATACCCCAATAAAAACTTTCTAATTTTGATTCTTTAACAAATGCCCTAAGGACACTCCATAACATTTTCCTTAAGTTTATATATAACTAGGGATGACAATTGAGCCCAAGTCCTATGGGTACTCGCAATGGGCAGGGTAAAAACCCGCAAAGCGGGTATGGGCGCGAGTACGGGAAAAAGCCCGCATTTTTTCATGGGGACGGGCGCGGGTACAGGCACTTTGATGCCCAGCCCGCCCCATACCCACACTCATATATATAATTATTTAATAAAAAATAGCATATATAATTATATATAGGGATTTATTAATTTTATTAAAATATCTAATATATCTATACATATTTTAAAATTGATATATATAATATATATTACAAATTAAAAATATATTTTTATAACTATCTATTTGTGTTTTTTTACTTTACAATATATGACTAATTAGTATTAATAATTTGTTTTTACAGATCTTGAAGAATTCTAACACATGATATCCAAGTTTATAAAATAGTGTGACATGAAAATATATTGTAATATTTAATAAAAAAAAAATTGAACTTTAGATCATTTGTGTGTTTTAGAGCATTAACATATTGTGTTTAAATGTAATTAAATTGTTGTATCACTGATATTTAAAAAATATGTTTGGACGATCTTCGAGTAACCTTTTCAATTTAGATATAGTTTTCTTAAATTAATATTTTTTAGTAAGTTGTTAATTATTTACTTGATAAAAAGTGCGGGTAACGGGCGAAGGTACGAACATATAAGTGTCCAACGGGTATAGGGACGGACACTAAAGTTACTGCCCACACGACTACGGACACGGGGACGGACACTGTGACGCCTAGAGGGTGCCATTGTCATCCATGTATATAACTGAACAGTTGATATTTTATCAAATAAATAATTTAACTACAATTAAGTTGTCAGTTCTTGACCGTGTTATTCTATTGGAGGAAAATGAATTAATTGGGATTTTTTTTTTTCAATATCATAGGTATACTCGAAGGTAAAAGCCTTGGGTTGATAAATTATATGGTAAAACCTCTCACTAGTCATTTACATAGTTATGATTTTAAACAATTTAATTCTCATATTGCAGAAGTTATGATAATTAATAATCTTGGAAGTCATTATAAGTTATACACGTACACGTACGTACTCCCCAAGCAATTTGGGGAGTTTTAATTAGGATACTCAAAGTGATTAATAACTATACTATATGCCTTTTAAAAAAAAACCTTCAAGCTTGATCTCGTTTGTATATTTCTGAACTTTAAGGTAAAAGACTTGGGTTGACTTGACCGTTCAAGCTCTGAAATTAAACACAAGTCGAATAATATATATACTTGACCCACTTAAACTCTAGGGGTTTCATCTCCTATATATATACATCTCACAGGTTTTACCATATGTATGTTCATTTTCTTTCCTACACTCTTTACTTTCTTTTAGCCTATGAGACTAGCTTTCCTATTGCATGGAAATAATGAGCGTGGTGTCACTCTTGCCAGCTTCCAAGCTTCAAGATTCACTAACATCATGATATATATTATCCTATTTTACAGATATGGTGTTAATATATTATTATCATGACATCTAGCTTCTACATACAACTTGTTTAATTCATATTAATTGTTATATACAGGTTTTATTTGTCTCATATCCTCTGCCTCTGGCTGTACATATACAATTAATGCTTCTTGTTATAGCATGAGATGAATTGCTTCTATGATCAACTTCATGTTCGATATATTTTTCATAACGTCAAAAATTATTGAAATAAATTAATCCATTGCTTTCTTGGTCTTGCGCATATATATCTTCAGAGCACCTTAATATTCTATTTCTTGTCGTCACACGATAAACAGTAATACTGTAATAGTCAAGTACACATGTGCAAACATCAAGTCTATTTACAATTTAACATGGCTAATTGGATGTTGATATAAATTTATATAGTGCCATTTACAAATTATTTTGAGTATACATTAATTATTATCAGAATCAATCACATTAAAAAAAAAACTAACATGACAAACTTTTATTATCTCGACTCTCGAGATCTACTCCCCACAACATAGCACCTTTGAGAAACAATTAATCGCATGTCTTTGTTCCACACTAGAGAAATGAAAATAAATAAATAAATCCTACAATAACGCTTAATGACATATATAAAATTTTATTATTTTGATAATGAATTATTACAAGAAAATAAAAAAAAAAACGAATATAACTGAATTAGATAATAGATACCATGCCACCCTAATTAAAAAGAATACAACAAACCCTCCTTTGGTATTTAAAAATTGTAGAAGCGATTCCTTCTCCTCAAATGCTCCAAATCTGTCCCCAAATTTGAGTCCAAAATAAACTACTACTATTTTTATTCACAATAAATTCCAACGTAAAATACATTGAATTTTTCTCAGATAATAACATGACAGCGTACGTAATGTTATGTTGTTGAGAAAGGAAGGAAAGGAGATAAGATAGAAACGAAATAAGACTGTCACTAAACAAGCAATTAAAAAGCCTAAACGCACAGAAAACACGGAAAAAAAAAACCAAGACAGAAAGAAAAGGCTATAAAAGTCATATACCAACCAACAAAACCATCTCTTTCTAATCCTTCCACCCTCATTCCCTCCTCGCCTTCCATTCCATGGAAATTAAAATGGATTCAACAACAGCAGCTCCTCCACCATCATTGGAGCTAGACCTTGACAACCTCAGAGCAATCAAAGTCCTCGGCAAAGGTGCTATGGGCACCGTCTTCCTCGTCCACGACACCACCACAACCACCCCTTTCGCTCTCAAGGTCGTAGACAAAACCTCCATCCACACCAAACTCGACGCCGAACGCCGTGCCCGGTGGGAAATCCAAGTCCTCTCCACCCTCTCCCACCCTTTCCTCCCTTCCATTCTCGGCACATTCGAGTCCCAACAGTTTCTCGCTTGGGCCCTCCCTTACTGCCCCGGTGGTGACCTCAACGTCCTTCGTTACCGCCAAAACGACCGCGTTTTCTCCCCTTCGGTCATCCGTTTCTACCTTGCTGAGATTCTCTGCGCTCTCGACCACCTTCATTCCATGGGCATCGCTTACAGAGACTTAAAACCCGAAAATGTCCTCATCCAACATTCTGGCCACCTCACCCTTACCGATTTCGATCTCTCTCGCAAACTCACCCCAAAAACCACCAAAACCGTTGCTCCTTCTCCAATGCCTTTGCCTCTTCCTGATTCCAAGCCTCCAGAGCCTCGCCGCAAACACCACCGCCGGAATTTTTCTCGTTGGATCCCCCTCCTCCCGCCGGACAACAGTCATCAAAACAAAAACGGGCTTAAGAAGGCCAAGTCCGCCCGAGTCAGCCCGGTGAGTCGACGGAAGCCGAGTTTCTCCAACAACGGCGAACGCTCCAACTCCTTCGTCGGCACCGAGGAGTACGTCTCGCCGGAGGTCGTACGCGGCGACGGCCATGAGTTCGCCGTCGATTGGTGGGCCCTGGGGATACTCGCGTACGAAATGCTGTACGGTAAGACGCCGTTCAAGGGGAAGAACAGGAAGGAAACGTTCCGAAATGTGCTGACGAAACCGCCGGAATTCGTCGGAAAACGGTCGGCGTTGACGGACCTGATTGAGAAATTGTTGGAGAAGGACCCTACGAAGCGATTGGGTTATGCGCGAGGCGCTGTGGAGATTAAGGAGCATGAGTTCTTCAGAGGGATGCATTGGGACATGTTGACGGAGGTGGTGCGGCCGCCGTTCATTCCGTCGAGAGATGACGGCGCCAGGGAATCGCCGGAGAAATTGCCCGCGGGGAATGGCGGCGTGGATATTAGGGATTACTTCCAGAGCTTGAAACCGGCGCCGTCGTTGCCGCCTTCGCCGTTACCGTCACCATCGTGTAAATTTAGGAGCAGGAGCAATGTTTCTCTAACAGAATTCTAACGCACGTGTTAGTGCTTGCTTGCACGTGTAAGAGTTAGTTATTCTTTTTAGCATTGTTGTAATTTCTGTGCACATAGAATAACGGTAGATCGTGAAAAACGGGATTAGTGGATTTATTAGTTGGTATAAACTACGAATGTACGTGTCAGGTATAAGACTTGTAGAATATGTGGAAAACATTTTTTTTTTTCTTTTTGTTGATGTCCATGGCACACACAACATCCTGATCCCCACTCCAATCTATTTCTATTAAACGATTGTATATATAGAGAGGTTCCCAAAATGTTTAGAATAATTAATTTAACTCGACTTAAGTCAGTTTGATTTGACTTATAAGAAAGAATCTAGATCTCAACCCGTAAATTAATGTAAATTCGATGACTAGTTTGATTAAATTTATCCAAATATTATTTTAAAACAAAATTCTATTTCCATAAGGAAAGGCTCAAGATAAGTATGTACTTTATAAACTAGTATAAACTAATTCATTTCTTATTGTATTTAGGTAATGAAGATGAAGATTTCGAATATGTTGGGTTTCTAGCATAAGATCAATGAATCAATCTTGTTCAAAATTGACATGATTATTATGGTTTTGGGCGGAAAGAAAGTAGTCATAAAATTAAAGAGTTTAACTGCGATCTTCAAGGTGCATTGAGTGCGAATTATTCGAAATCATAGCTGTTACCAAATTTTCCCCGTGTAAAGTTCATGTTACCTTTATCCAATTATAATATTTGCAATTTTTCATTTTGATATTCAAGTTGCGGTAGGGACTGGGAGTCTTTGATGCCTAATTGGCATATTGGTACATTTGTTATAATTGTAAAGCACTAAGCACAATTTGAGAAGAAAAATATATTACCATCGTCTTACCCAAAAAAAGATGAGCATGAATAATGATCAACGCTGTTATTCCCGTGTACAGTCGAGATTAATTATTATTAAATTACATGAAAAATTAATGAGCTACTGATTAAAGTTATAATTCTATAACACATCCTCAAGCTAGTTCTCATCACTATTGCTTTGTTTGGTTTGAGGAGAGAGTTAGGGAAGAGAGAAATAGGGAAGAGAGATAAGGAAGAGAGAGATAATAGAAAAATAAAGTAGAAATAGAGGTTGTTTGGTATGAGAGAAATATGAGAGAGATAGGAGAGAAATTAATTATGGTAGTTGTTTGGTTGTGGAGAAATGAGAGAGAGATATGTGTAAGAATATTAAAGTACAAAATTACCCTTGGAATAAAAAACATATATTTAAAACATAAATGTATAAAATAATCGATTGTTTTGAGGTGTTAATCGATTGAGAATCAAAACAGAAAGTGATTCAGCTACTGACCCCAATAATAATCGATTTACATAGTGGGGAATCGGTTATCCAAATTGACAGAATGTATCAAATAGAATTATAATCGATTTGGTAGGCAAGTAATCGATTATAATTCAATTATCACAAAATAGAATTGGCTTTTTATGGGGTAATAAAGCAACTTCATTGACAATGAGAACACGCATTCAGTTTGACACATAATCAATGAAATGACATATATAGGAATAATGAACTTTCATGGGGCAAGCAAAATGGGTAGAATCATAGAATATATATAACCCTTTTTAGTCAGTCTTTTAAAGAAGTAAAATTCATTGCTGAATTTCATCATCATACCAGCTTCCAAGTCCCGCCACGGGAACAAAGAAATGAGGGCACTCGTTAATCTTCAGTTCACAATGCAAGTTCAAGACGAATAATCTTCAAAAGGGGAAACAAACCAATAAGGAAGGGTTAATGTTAAAGAAAAAGAAAACAGAGCCAGAAAGTTGAAAATAAAACAGAAGAAGAAATTCGCCCAGAACCCACCGGAACAGCAGCGGCGACGATGCAGAAATCCTGCGCAAGCGACGGCGATGGCCGGGTAAGTGACGAGGACGCCTCCGTAGCAGATTGTTGCGGCCAATGACCTTCAACGGAGACCAACGGCGATCTTGAACGGCAACAAACGGTGGCACTTCTCCGATCGACTCACATTTCGCCGGACGCCATGGTTGCTGCTTGTGTTGTTGTTCGGTGTGTCTCTCAAGTTGGGCGCTTGGACGAACGAAATGGGGAAAGGGGTTCAGCTCATGAGTAATAACAAAGGGGCAATTTAGACATTTCATTATCAAACCCCACTCCACCCTCTATTTCACCTCATCTGAGAGGAGATTAAACATCTGCTGGGCCCCATTGCCAACTCTCTCTCTCTCACCCTATTCCACCTCAAACCAAACGAGGTTGTATAAATCACTCTCCCCCAATTCTCTCTTTGGTATTTCATCTATAACAAACAAGGGGTATAGTTTATTGTATGGTGCACATTTTACTAGTTTGACAGATAAAACATGACAAGGAAGTATAGATTTGGCAACCAGTAGTACTATTTTTAATTACAAGAGAAATGTTGAACTGTGTGGAATCTGTTTGCACCAATTAGCACCTGCCTGGCATTATATGATCTTTTTACCTATATTTTAGGTATGATTATTGGTTAATATATTACTCTATCTTTTTTTTTTTTTACACAAAACTTTTCGTACTAAACAGTGTTTACCGTTTTTATAAATCAGTATTCACATTAAGATACTACGTACGGAGAAGCAGAGGTGGCCATTCTTTTCTCTGGTTGGAAAAAATAGATGAAATGTTACTAAGATTTGATTTTTATCCTATCATTTAAAATCGTTTGTTCACTTAAAAATTAAAATATTCATTCTTAGTCTTATCAATAAAAAATATAAATAATCCGTAGTAAAACTTGTTAGGAAATTAAGTATTAAAAATTAAATTAGTGTATTTTTAATTTTTAAATGATCAAAACTACTAATTTTAAATTGGAAGAACTAAAATCAAATATTAATAATTTTTAGAGATTAAAAACTTATTTAACTCGTTTTATTTTAATTATATATTATGTATTTGTTGATAATGCAATCATGTCATAATTTAAAAGAAAAGTCTTGCTACCGTTGCCATAGAAAACAGAATTCTTGTATCGATTAATAATCAATTGATATTAGGGCTTTAAATGAGTCTAGCCAAGCATATGAAACTCAGGTTTGACTTGTGAAAAAATATAAATAGATAGCTCAAGTTTTGCTCTTTTATTTAAATGAGTCAACCTTAAAGTTTGGGATTAACTTGCAAAAGAAAAATAAAACTTGGGGTTTGACTTGCAAGAAAAGAAAAGAAAAACAAAACTTGAAATTTGTTTTGTTTAGCTCATTTATAACTTCAATATTTTTACTTTTAGAAAAAAATTCTTTAAATCATTTTTAAAGTTTATAAATTTAGTATTTACTAAATATTTTAATATTAAATGGTAATATAAAAATTAAAATATATTTTTAATATATGATATATGTAGTTTAAAAAATTCTAAAATATTATATTTTTTGAAATTCAATACATAACTTCTTCACTAATGTAAGAAATATTTCGACGTCAAAAAATGTAAGAAATATTTTAATACTTATTTTCATATATATATATATATATATATATATAGTAATTCTTTTAATTTATTATTTTATTATTCAAAATAAACTTAAAACTTTATTTTTTTCTATTTTTTACTAATCTTACTTTACTTTAATTATTTATATTAATTAATTATTATATATATAATAAACGAGCTATTCACGAGTAGGCATAACAAACAAACCCAAACCCGCAGGTATCGATCCGTCTCCGCCCCGATTTTAACAGGGGAAAACCCGCTTTGACCGGGTTTAAGTAAAACCCGACCCCGCCCTGCCTTTAACGGGGACGGGGGCGGGTTTGGGGGTGTAAGAACCCTCCCTGAACCCTCCCCGAACCCTCCATGATAGAATTAATTAAATGATTTTAATATACTAATGGTTAAATAATAAGGTAAACTTACATATTTTTCTTAAAATATAATATAGTTCTTAAATTTCTTATTTTTTTTAGGACTATTAATGTATATATTTAAGTGTTATTTGAATTAGAATATATTAGATATATATATATATAACTTATTTAAAAACATATATTTAAGTTATAAAAAATAGAAAAAAAAATGAAAAGTAGAGAAGTGAAATCCCGGGTTTCTCCGAACTCGACGGGGACGAGGTTGAGTTTCATAATTTCATACTCCCTCTCTTCAAACCAGAACCAGAACCCAGCCCGACTATTACGAGGATGGGGACGGGGAAAGCAAAACATACTCCCGACCCGCCCTGTTGTCATGCCTATTCACAAGCCCTTAGTGACAAGTTTATAAAGTTTGGGCTTGACTCATTATAAATAATCGAGCCCAACTTTAAACTTGGGTTTGTTTGTTTAATTAAACAAATGAGCTTGATCGGACATTTAACGAGCCGAACTCAAATAGTTTACAAATAATTTAGCTCATTTGCAACCCTAATTGATATATATCATTATTTCGGTTTTAGAATAATTGTGATTTTTTTCTTTGTTCATAAAAAGTATTTTTTTAATAAACAAAGACTTTTTTTTGGCACACAGATCATCGAAATAATTCAGTATTTTATCTCCAAACAAAATCTTTTTTTTTTGTGCACAAACAAAATCTTTTATAATACACATAATTAATATTACATTAAAAAACATAAAAAAAGTTAAAAAAATAAATTGAAAAAAAATATATGTAAAGAAATTAATCATAACTATAGATTAAAACTTGTATACCCGTTTGGTTTTAAAAATATATACCGATTTTTAAGTGATTTAATTAAAGCCACGATATTTTTTTTATTTTATGTCATTTAATATGTTTTCTTATCTACATCACATGCATTTTTTATAGGAGATAATTCTGATCAAACCGAGAACATTTATGTCTACACAAGACTCACATTCGATAACTTGTTTAAAAAAGAAATTATATATATTTGTGTGTGTACTATTTAAACTAACAAAGATTAGTGTGTGTTATTTTGGATATAACATTAAAATATAACAAAGTGAGAATTAATAATGGTTCATGCAGTTGAGTGCTTATTTGTTTTAAATTGTGGTAGAGCAAAACCATGGTTTTGAAAAGTTATTTTAAATCACTTCCGTCCAATGTATTTCGTAAAGCGTGCATAATTCATCTCAACAATTCATTTCTATAATCAATTCTACTCAACTGTAAACCAAACGGACCAAATATCAATAATACAGAACATGTCAAAATCTCATACTTCCAAAGAACCAAATATCCAAATCAAAAAAAAAAAACAAATATCTTTTCAAGAAAAAGAAAACAATGCAATTTTTACTTGGCAACAAAGCCCGGACACATAGCTTACTGATTAATATTTGGTAATGATTTGTTTCAGAGGCCACCAACTTAGAGAACTTAACGTATAGGGGCCAACCAACCATGTGCTTAAAGACAGTGTTAAATAAATTTGAGGAACGTACAACATACATTTCATGGCAAAGTAAATGGTACGTGCGTGCAGGTCCACCAAGTTTTGTACACAAATTTACTCCATGATAGTTTTTTAATTTAGTTTATCTAACCTTCAAACCCAAAATTTTAAAACTTTTTTTTTGGTGAATTCAAATTTAGGGTGAGGGGATAGCGCCCCAATCCAAGGCAGGGAAAGCCTCTGGGCCTCTTTGAGCAATTACAGAGGTAATTACATTTTACCTCATCCCAAGGGGACGAGTGGGGTTCGAAAAAACATTTGATGTATAACTATTTTTTATCATTTTCAATTAAATCGTTAATCCTAATTAATGTGAAATTTTTTCCCCTCATGAAGATCTTATCCAGTTTAAACAGGATTATATTTGTTCCCTAAAAGATATTTGTGGTCGCAAAAAAATTATATCAATGTGGGATTTTAAAAATGATCATAATTAAAATTTTCAATATTATCCCCTAATAAAATGTGAATCACCCCATCAGTGTACTATCCTCCCTCCAAGATAAAATGCCACACACAACATAGAGAAATACTCAGTCAAATCATCAACTTTGATACAATTTATTAGGGTATAGGAGAGTCCAAAAGTAGAGAAATATACATCAATTAATTAATGAACCAAATAACCCATAAATTAAAATAAATGTGATATGTCATTCAATCAAAATCTTAAAATATTGGGTATATATGAATGTGTTTTCTTTCATCATCTTCAATTAATCCATTCCTGACTAACATAAGACTTCAAAGTCATTTAAATTTCTACCACCATTATGCCAAAAATCTTATCATTATATGAATTAATTAAGTTGTATTTGTTTTAGATTTTGCTTGCGTAATACCGCGGCCCAGTAAAGGTCAATAAAAGGAGAAAATTTTAGCTTGACAAAATGTGTCTCCCAAAACAAGAATTTCTCAAATTCTAAGACAAGCAGATGTACTGAGTGTAAGTGACTAAAATTAAGCAAGAATACATTCCCTACCTGAGTAGCAGTAACATGAACAAGCAGTGTCGGTCAATTTTAGGATTGATTGATTACGAAGTTGATTATAAGTCTACAGGAGACGACTGATTCGAGGGCCCACAGGTAGTGTAAGCCCAATGTGCTCTTTTGTCTTCAACTGCTATCTACCTCAGAGGTAGTGAGCACTTGCACATTGCATTTTCACATTTATTGGCTATTAGCTATAGCCTATAGGATATGGCCCTTGTCCTTCCCAACTGTGGGTCTGCATATGGATACCAAATAGACTAATGAGAGATGTTTGGCCCGTATGGTTTCGGATTGCATTTCCCTCAGACAAACCACAAAAGCTACGTGACTATCTGTTTTGTTTCCATCTCCTAGCTTTATAAGTTTAAATGAAATAAATAAATAAATGTAACAAAAAAGTAGAATGAAAATTTTGTTGTATTTGTCTGATTTGACTCATAATTGGCTGCTTCCTTTTTTTTTCTTGCTCTCGTCGTGTTGTTACGTACATTAAAACTACCTTCCAGATCCATTTGACATCTAAGAATTTCTCAGTAACAGTTGATATGAATATGAATATGAAAAATTATGAGTAGAGCCATACTTAAATGTTAACTAGGGAAGTGTGGTGCATTAAGAGGAATAATTATGAGTTATGCAGACCATTCCCATGGAGAGTGGTGGTGAAAGACTTTCAATTGGCAAAAATAAATAAATAACAAAAATAATATAATTAATTAAGATGATTCATTCCCTGTCAAATTTAGTAACAAAAGTGTGCTGTTTTTTTGTTGTTTGGTAAAAAAAAAAGTATGCGGTTACGATTTTTCATCCTAATAATATCCCATTGCTTTTTTTTTTTGTCAAATAATATCCCAATGCTTATCACGCAGCAACCAGTAAAGGCCACTGTCCAGTTGCCCAAGCCCAATGGGCTGATGAACCACATGCGGACTGGGTAGCCATTGGAGATGGCCAATTAAGACTACAATAGAAAAATATCTCTTTTAAAGTAAGAAGCAAAGAAAACCCTAGAGCAGAAAGAAGGCAACAAGCACCACTCCCGCACAGCCCCTTGGGGATTCTCCCCCTTGGGGCATCTCCCTCTTCCATGGGAGGGTTTCCTACCTATTTCAGTTGGGTTTTCCTCTCTCCGTAGTGGGAGTGTTTTTAGTTTTTGTTTTTTTCTTTTTCAGTTTCTTTTTGCTGTTTTTTTTTTTCATTTTCTCCATCTCCATTGTCATGTTCCTCCTCTTATGCTCACCATCTTCATTTTCTTCTTTCTTTGGATGTCATCTTCATCGTTTTCCCTTCTCTTTTTCAATGTCTTTCTGCCTTACTCATCACCCTCCATGCATTGTTTTAAAAGCTCCCAAATGATGTGAATATTGGTTTTTCTGGTTACATCACTAGCAGAGCCAGCTGGCCAGAGAAAAAAGAGAAAAAAAAGCAAAGGAAAGTTGCAAGGGAGAAGAGAGGTTTGGACAACAAGGTTGTTCACATTGAAGAAGAGTTTTTTTTTCTCCTGGTTTGTATGTTTTATTTTATGTATCTTGAGCGAGCATGCTATGTTTTGTATTGTTTATTTATTGATGCATTGTAGAATCGCTCTCATGGGTTTATGAACCCATTTACTTGATGTAAGTGCCGTTAGGCTGCCCTAGGGCTTTAATTTAATCATATTTGACAAAAAGTAAGAAGCAAAAACCAGAAACAGAACTCAGAAGCAAAATCTCAAGTCAAACACAGAAGAGTAACTCAGATGTAAAAGCAAAAACTCAGATGTAGAAGCAAGTACAACGTGTTGATGCGTTAAAAGTTCCTGACACAAAAGGAAATAGTTGTTAAGGATTTCCAACGGCTATAAACGGCCACATTCAAGCACTCTCTTATAAATAGGCCAAGAAGAATTTAGAAAAATAGAGAATCACACAGAAAAAAGGCAGAAACGCTGCACACGAGCTTACTTACTGTTTCATTAATCTATTTGCTTCTGACCCACATTTTCTTCACTGTTTAATCAAACTCTCTGTGTGTTTAAACCTCAAGCTAAAACAACTTTTTTTCATCTACTTTTGTTGCAACTCCTCCACCAAGTCAAAAGTTGTTTCTAGGTTGTGGTGTTGAGTGGAGAAGCTTGGAGAGACTAGTTGAAAACTACTTAGACGCCTGGATAGGCTCTGTAAGGAGAATACCTAGAAGCCTGGAGAGGCTCTTGAAGAAGAGTACTTAGAAGCCTGAAGAGGCTCGTGAAGGACAATACTTGTAACTTTGAGAAGTTAGTGGAAAAATCTCACTGGGTTGAGGACTGGACGTAGCTCATGTTGATAAGAGTGAACCAATATAAATCCTTCTATATTATCCTCTTCTAACCCTAACTCACATTTGTCTTGCTTCTACCATCATTGTTTTGAAACTGCTTTTGAGTTTTGTAATCAAATCTAAAACTAAGCAACCATTCAAAATCAAGTTTCATTTATCTTAAGTATTTCAATTAACCTCTTTGGTAAAAAGATTATAAGCTAATTTTTTAATAGAATAAGTTTTTTATTCAGTGAGACACATTTGCTTCTGTCTGTGATTAATCTTCTAATGTCCAAGTTTAAAAAACATGAGAATTAAAGTCAGAAAAGAGTTTAATTTTTTTAAACAGACTCACACGCGTCTCAATTCAACCCCCCTTCTTGAGACTTTGCCAACTACAGGTATTAGTCCCCAAGGGAGACGTTCCTTGTAGTCTAAGTTCAGGTCTAGCCCCATAAAGTGTTAAGACCCCGTCTGCCGAGCAAAATGCAGGTTATGCTAGTTGATGCATTTCTATGAATTTGTGATAATGTCATGTTATGTATGATGATGTAAATTAGTTGTTGCATTACATATGCTTGTATTTCCTACACTGCTTGCTTGGTCGCACTCACTAAGACGTAAGTCTCACCACACGTTTGTGGTTTTATCTTAGATACGCAGGGTACCCAGACAAACGCATGATTGAACTGATTAAGAGTATGTTAGTGGCCTAGTCCACATGCATGATTCCTTATTTTTGCCTGCTCACAAGGGTTTTGGTGTAACGTCCTAATTCCTAAACTCAAGAATTACGTCCGTTGGAAACACAACTCTCAAATTTCTAAGATTATTTCACGCATTATCGCGATCGGTATCGTCATACAATCATATAATATTCGCTTAGGTAATTCAATAGTTACTTAAGCTCAATAAAAATACATTCATTCACTAAGTCTAGTCAAATACCAACGTAGGCCCAGTACAAAATGTAATAGTCTATAGGCTCAATGGGATACAATTATACATGTGTCCTGACATATTAGAAATAGGCCACGAAGGCTCCACATGTACTAAAATATCCAATTCAAAAGAATATAAGTATGGCCTATACAAAATAATCCTAAATCAAGCGATTAGGCCACACCAAGCCCAACCATAAACTCCTAGCCCTAATCAAGAATCTGGTCGGGAACCCTGCACATCTGAACATAAAATCCACAATGTGTGGTGAGACTAATGTCCCCGTGAGTGTGATAAAGCATTCAGTGTGGGGGAAAAACAAGCAGATGTAATGCAACAATCATTATACAAATCAAATCAATTCATCAATCATGAATAACATAAGACATTAACATAATAGCTGTGAAGTGTTTAACCCAACACCCTAGGGGTCTTTCCACTTTTCTGTGATGGCTAGACTAAGCTCATACTAACGAGAACCTTCGTTCCTGAAGGCCACTAGGACCTTACGTTTAAACTGTGATAGATTTTATCAAACATGAATAACATGAGTTTTACCATGAATCAATTGGATTTCCTCTTTGGCTACTTATAGCCCACGAAAGTTCCTGTTTGGCCATAGGCCCATGAATATTCTTTCTTACATGATTAGAGTTCATAAACATGAATGTGCATAAATAAGGCAGTTCATGAGATGCATCATCAACACCTACACTTAACATGGAACCCTAAATTGTAAGCCCTAGGATTAAGCAAGCATCAAAGAAATCATCACATACAACAATCCCCAACCCTAAGGGTATCCAATCAATCACAAGCAAAATAAAATAAGCAAGGGAGAAAAGGATAGGGGGTCATTCAAGGATTCAAGAAAGATGGGAATGAGTGGGTGAACCACACTCACCTCAAGAGTAGGGAAAAAGGATGACTGAGGGGTGGAGAATGATGAATATTCCAAGCTCTTCTAGAGGTTTGAGGCTTCAATCCAACCTCCTTGTGCTTCCTTCTCTCTCTCTCTCTCCAGAATCCTCTCTCTAAGAAATGAAGAGAAACCATAAATGAGAAGCCCTAAAACAGAAACAACATTAAAAGTTGTTTTGCGCACTCTGGCTCAAGCGAGGACCTTCTCGCTTGAGTGAGAGGGAATGTTCCCTGGGAGATTCGTGTTCTCACTCAAGTGAGAAAGTCCTCACTTGAGCGTTATTCTCCAAGAAAAATCCCCAATCCTCTCTAACTTTGTCTCGCTCAAGCGAGAGTCTCCTCGCTTGAGCGAGAGTAAGTCAGAGAGAAATTCCCCTTGCTTTTAGATGAATTACGCTTGAGCGAGAGGCTTCTCGCTCAAGAGAAAATATCAATAGCCAAAATGGTGGTTTTTACTGATATGTTCGCTCAAGCGAGAGGCTCTCGCTTGAGTGGCCAGTTTGCATACTTATTTTTCCTAGTTTAGTTTTAAACCCTCTTTTTCCCTCTTCCTTTTATACAAACCTATTATACTTCTAATTTCTTGTAAAACCTTGATTTTCAGACTTGGGATGTTACATTAGGGATTTGTATATGTTTACCTTTATGTTGGACTTATCATGAACCACTGGTTATGTATTTGTATGCCTTTGTTGGCACTTTAATTATAATTCAAGGATATGTATTTATGTCTTAGCTTATGTAACATTGGAGTTACTTAATCATTGTTTGTGATTGTATTTGATATCGTTAATGTCGCAAAAATAATTCCCTAAATTCAGGGCTTGTGCTTCCAGCGAGCATAAATCCTAGATTTCTGGAATTATGACGTTACAGTAGTGATCACAATGTCTACTTGAGTTTTAGGAACCCACAGGAAATTCCCCATTCAGGATATGAGGAAAGAGAATGAGGTAAAATTACCCAGAGGCGGGGATTGAGGGTGCCATCCCTAGTCCCTACATGTAAGTAGAGCGAGCAGAATGGGCTAGCTCCGACAAGACTAACCCGTAAAAATGTAGGGCATAGGTGTAGAAACCACAGGAAACACTAGAAGGGGGTTGAATAGTGTTTTATAAATTTTAAACTGATTTTGGAAAACCTTTCACAAGCAGCACTTTTCACAAAGAAGTTTTTATAACTTGCTGAAACTGGGAGTTGTATACTCGCTGAAGTAACTTCAGTAGGTTCAATAAAACAGTTTGGAAAACTTGTTTTCAATCTCTTTAAGATAGTTTTTCAACGTTAAGTTATTAAACAACAGTTTTCGAACCCTCCAAGTTAGTATAAACCAAATATAAATGAGTTAAGGGTAAGAGAAGACTTAGCCAAGATTTATACTGGTTCACCCACTTCCACTGTGAGCTACGTCCAGTCCCAAAGCCAAACAACTAAGGATTTCCACTAATCTCAGAGATTACAAGTATTTTTTCTATCAAGCCTCTTCAGGCTCTACAACACCAAGTATTCTTTCCTACCAAGCCTCTCCAGGCTCTACAGCAAGTATTGTTTAACCACAAGCCTCTCCAGGCTCAACAACGAATATTCTTTCTTCCACCCAGCCTCTCCAGGCTCTTAGACACTTAGAAATGTTTACAAGGAAATATGTTTAAGTTACTGAACTAAATAAGTTCCTAACTTAAACTGGAGCTAACTTGTACAGGATAACTGAGAACAACTCTGGATAAATGAAATTTTGTGTACAATTTATCAGAGAGTATGCAACGTAGATTTTTGCAGCATTTTGGCTTGATACAATTCTTCTCTCATCTTATCTTGAACTCTTTCACGAAGCTATATATAGAGATGAAATTAACTCCGTTGAAGATTGCTGAAAACACCGTTGAGAGATGACATTAAATGCTATAGGAATCGTTGTGAGTCTGATAGCTTTTGACTTTGAGTAGTGCAGGTGTGCAGGGATGATTCAGTTCTGACACACTGCAGGTACTATGATACAGAGGTTTCCCTTTCTGGTATGATGATTCAAATACAAGCAAAAGGTCTGTGTAATCTTTCCTTAATAAGACATGTTGCAGAAGACGTTGGGAACACTTTTAAGTCTTGAGCAGAAAGCCTTCTGACTTCAGACAAAAAGCCACGTTGGATATCTTCAGCAGGTCTTTATGTTTCAGTTAGTACATTTCTTTAGAGAGTTGATTTACTTCAGCAGGTTCCTCTCCTTCAGAAGGTTGCACCACTTCAGAGGGTTGCAAAACTTCAGAGGGTTGCTGAAACACAGAAAATGCTTTAAAGAGAATTTGTACTATTTTTCAGAATACTTTAACCAAATTTGTTATGCATTAAAACTTAGGGTTATTAGACTTAAAACATTATTAAATACTTAATAACATTTTGAGACTCAACATTCTCACCCTTTTTAATGATGACAAATTTGCTTAAAGTTTTGCAAATATCTGAAGGGAAATTTAAAAGATTTTATTTTAAAGAATTCTCCCATTTTCTCAGATACTTAAGCAGAATGTTTGTTCCCCCTGAACATAAGATTTCTTCTTTGAAAAACACTTAAACTTCAGATTTTGTTAGTTTATATTACTCCCCCTTTTGTCATCAATCAAAAGGGTAGACAGAGCTTGCTGAAGTAATAAATGTGCAACCAGAGCAATAAATACAGGGTATAATTGCAGCAAAACAATCAGTTAATTTTCAGTACTTGCCAAAACAGTAAATGTTTTCAATCAAACATCAGAGCAATTTAATGCATTTACTCAGTAAAATAAGCGCTCACAAAAACAATTTATCACGTAGTCATATTAAGACTTATGAAACAAACATCTCATTCATTAAATACTTGAGAAGGTTTAAAAAAAAAAGACATGAACACAAAATGCTTTCTGAAGGCACTTCAGCTATCACAGACTACAACTCCTCTTATGTTTTGAAGGTTTTGATTCTTGAGTTTGCAGTGGAGCTGGAGTGGCTTGCAACTATTTCATCAGCCTCTGAAGTCTCTCATTCTTGTTTCTCAATCTTTTTATTTCCCTTTCTCTTACTTCCAGGGCTTCAGTTAGGTCAGCTTCTTTGAAGATGATGGATATATGACGCTTAGTGAACACAATCTCCCCAAAACCACTAGGTAAGCCATAGTCAGCAGGCTTGACCACAAGACAAGTGTAGATGGCAGGGGTCCATTTTTGCATAATCCAATCCTCATGAAGTTCACGGTTTGAGCCAGGGAATTTATCAGGAAACCAAGTACTCCATTCTTGAATAGCTAAAGAACTTTTAGTGATGGAGTCAGCAAAATCATACTTAGTTCCTGAGCGAGCCTTCCTTTTCTCTTTCATTCCAGTAGGAATTCCATAACCACTCTCTGTATGTATGATCCAATCCACCATAAGCTTCTATATCTTCAGAAGTCCTTCTCCATCGTGCTTTAGACATGGGCTTCAGGTCATTCAAATATGTAAAATAGAACTTGGGCTCCTTCTTCTTATCATTTGGGCCTTCAACAAAAGGAAGCCTTGGAACAATTCTATCAGGTTGCCAAAAGATCTTGGTGGTTGGCTTCACAGAGAGAGGTTTGGGAGTCTTGAAGTTCTTACACCCAACAGAAGATACAATATACCTTGCATACAACTCAGTCTCCAAGTTGGGATGCCTGATGAGGATCCAGTCTTCAACAAGTATCTTGACATGGTCAGAGGAGTACACATCAATATTTTCCCAGAAGTGCTTGGGTGGTTGAACTACTTGCCTAATCCTTTCCAACTGATCAAACAGTAATTCTCCTTCAATATCCTTTTGAGCAGCTACCCTCTTCTCCCTTGCAGCATCTAGAGAATCCATATGCAGTCCAGTGTGCTTGAGCAAGGATGGGTTCTCTCTAAAGAACAACAATTTTTCATACAAATTTGGAAATTTGGGCACTCTGATTCTATCTCCATAAGGGGTGGAGTAGAATTTATGGGGAAACTGGGCAGCCTTCAGCAAGTCCTCAAAAGTCACAATAGGAACCACCAGGTCAAAGGATGGTTTTCTTGATAAGTCTCTGGACTTAGGCTTCAACAGGTTTTCCCTTGGAGTGAGATCACCTTCCTATACAAACTTCCCTTCTTCTTTCCAAACATATCTTCCTTGTGCCTCCCTATTGATTGATCTGGGTTCAGTAGGAACAATGGCATGATCAGTAAAGATTACTTCCTCTACTTGTTCTTCTTCAGATGATGATGATGATGACTGAGATGGTGGAGGTGAAGGGGGTGCAGTATCAATAGCAGGTGCAGAAGTATCAACAACTTCAGCAGGTGCAGGAGTATCAATGATAGCAGCAACATTCTCAGCAGGTATAGGTTCAACAACCTTATCAACAGCAATAGGTTCAGCAACCTTATCAACAACAATAACAGGTTCAAGAACCTTTACTGGTATCTTAGAGGGGCTGAGATCATCTTCTAAGTCAATGGGATCAAGATTCCCAAAGTTGACTTTGATCTTCTTGTAGGGTACTTCTTCAGCAGCAGGCTTAATACTGATCTCATTCATCTTCTTCTTGTAACAAACAGTTTCAATAATAGGGTTATAAGGAACTTACTCAGCAACAGGCTTAGCAGATTTCCTTTTAAGCTTTAATTGCTTCAGCTCCATGATCTTTTGAGACCTTATCTCCTAAGCAGCTTGCTGAAATATTGCAGCTTCTTCCTGTTGAATTGATTTGCTCCTTGTAACCATTTGAGTTGGAGCCTCTTCTCTCACAGGAGACAGGAGCCTTCTCTTCTTCATCCTCCCTGACTTAGAGAGTCTCTTCCTTTTGGGAATTGAGGATTTTTCTACTTTCTCATCCTCAAGTATAGCTTGCTGAGCAGCAAGAGCAATTGCATGGTCTGTATCCTCTTGCTCCTTAGCTCTCCTAGCTTCTTCTTCATCCAAAGCATTTGCCAGAGCAGCAACTTCCTAAAGCTCAGGATCGAGATGACTTGTTGCTAGAGGCATAACATCAATTGGCTTCTTAGATGAACTTTCATTGGAAACATCAACAATCATGGCCTGTCCCTTAAGGATTTAGGTAGGCTCAATGACTTTAGTAATAGCCACCTCAACAACCTGACCCACAATTTCAGCAGGTTCATTGAGAACCTTCTGAACAGGTTCAGAAGCTTGGGGTGATGCCACATCAGCCACCTTTTCAGATGGTGTTGCCTTCTGAAAAGCAGCTTCAACTTCCCTTATTCGTTGCATATCATCAGGATCAAGAACCTTCTGACAGACCTTGGTTCTTTTCTTTTTCACTACCTTCTTCATAGGAGTTTCAGCAGCTGTTGGAACTCTTCCTTCCTAGCATCTCCTTGAAGCTCATATTCTAAAATTTCAAGAACAGACCTCCCAGAGGTAGCAGCCTTCTCAACAGCAATAGATTCATTGACAGAGGGTGGAGGAGCTGGTTTCTTGATATCAATCCCCATCTGTTTGATTGTAGTGGCAATGAAGAAGGTTGGAGGCTTCTAATCATACTTCTTCTCCACTGGAATCTTGTAGTGAAGCATAATCTTCATTATCAGTGTTGTGGGGAAGGTTAGCTGCGGAATCCCTTTACCTTTTGATCATATGGTAGAGAATGATCCTTGGCAAGTTAATCTTCTTCTTCTACAGCAAGTGAATAAGGCAGAATCTCTCCAATTCAAAGACATGGTTTTACCTCCTCCTTTTGGAAGCACGCAACAACCAAGAACAACAAACATCAACCTAGGAACTTGCAACAACCCAGTTCCATTCATGTTTGAAGGAGTTTCTGATCCAAACAACATTTTGTTGTAAATTCTTGGTCCTCCATTGTATGCCTCCCATTCAGGAACGAACTGTACTCTTTCAGCTTTAACTTTGGTTACGGTTTCCAACACTAAGGCATCAACGAAGATATCTTGCCCCATAACAGTTGCCTTAAGAGAGACCTTCTTGTTGCCTTCAACCTCCCTAACAGTTCTCCAGAACTCATACACACTGGCCTCATGCCAAGAGCAGTAGATGTTCTCAAAGAACGGAGTCCACCCAACATCTTCGAAGTACTCAGTAAGATCATGACCGTACTCAGCAAGGTGTTCCAGTTTCACGCACCTGGTAGGGACAATCTTCCCACCAGCCTTGGAGGCAACATCTCCTTTCTTGGGTGCCATTTCAGTAGCAGAAGACTTGAGTGAAATTAGGGCTTGAGAGAGATGAGAGATTTGAGAAGACAGAAGATTTTTTGATAGTGCAAAGAGAGAGTAACCTTGAGAGGCTTCCCACGCGCTCTATAAATAGACTCAACTCACAACATTAATGATGACAGTTACAGGCTGCATAGACATAGAAAGTCGTGCGTCGTGCAAGAGACAATGGACAGGTGAAAAGCCAACTGTCTCAGATAGCCACGTCATCAAGTGACACTTCAAAGAGTATTTATGTTCAGCAAGTTCAAAAATTTCAGTAGGAACACATATTTCAGCAGACACATAAATTTCAGCAAGTTCAAATATCAGAGACTATCATGTATTTCAGAAATTTCATAGATATCAATCATCACAAATTTTCAGATAATGCATGTACTTTCAGATATTTATTTGCAATAATAAAAAGTGTTACCAACAAGGATTGTCAGTGAATGATCAAGTGAGTTGCAATTGCTGAGACTCAACATTGTTTTCTGAAATATATTGAGGATGGTCATTTCAGCAGCTCTTGTTTTGAGGTCTGGGCACATACACCTTCCTTCCATCAAGAGTTCCATGCATCCATTCCTCTATGGTAATTTTGGGAGTCTTCTTTGATTTATCTAAGACATCTGCAAGTGTAACAATTGAGATCTTTGGTACCCATATATTCTTGGGTCCATTTTGGTTAGTTTTGGGTGTGGATTTTTCTTTCTGTTTACACTTAGACACATGTTGTACAAGTTTATCATAGTAAATACACCCATCTACCTTCTTCTTAGCCTTTTTGGGAAATTCACAAGTTGATGATTTTGATGATTTGCCAAAGAAACCCAAGCCACGTTTGTTTTTAAAACTTCTTTGAGTTCCTAATAATCTGTTAAGATTATTAGTTCCCTCTACAAAATTGGCCAGGTCTTTAGTAAGTTCCTTAATCTGTCTTTGAAGACTTTGATTTTCTTCAAATAGATTTTTGTAATTACTATCTTCATGTTCCTGAAGCTTTTCTTTAAGTATAAGATTCTCTTTTTCAAGACTTTTGTTTTGATTGCATATAACAGTGTATGCATTAGAGAGTTTCTTATACTTTCTGAAAAGTTCCTTGGAACTATCCACCAAATCATCATACTCATCTTGAAAAGTTAGTGATATTACCTTAAAATCAGTACTTTCTGAGGAGAGTTGTCTTGCCATCAAGCACAGGTTTGTTTCTTCAGGTGAATCCTCTCATTCTTTTGAGGTTGAGTCCTCTAGATCTGATTGTACATATTTGACATCCATAGCATCTTCATGAATTGTTGAAGCCAACAAGTCCCATATTTCCTTGGCAGAGGTGCATCCTTGAACCTTCTCATACTCAGTCTTGTTCAGAGAACAGATTAAGTAGAGTTTGGCTTGAGCATTGAGTTGAACTTTAATTTTTTGCTCATAGGACCACTCAACTTTAGGGATAGGTACTCCATTTCTCATAGGCACATACTCACCATCAACAATTATATCCCAGAGATCAAGATTGTGGCTTTCAATGAACAACTTCATGTGTTCTCTCCAGTAATGATAATCAATTTTATTAAAGGTTGGAGGCCTAGTGACAGATGCTCCTTCTGAAATGTAGTGATCATAGCTTGTTGAGGTTTCCATCTATTATCTTCTTCCTCACCATTGTTAGATGTTCAACCCGAGGTTGAGCTCTGATACCAACTGTAGAAACCACAGGAAACACTAGAAGGGGGGTTGAATAGTGCTTTATAAATTTTAAACTGGTTTTCGAAAACCTTTCACAACAAGCACTTTTCACAAAGAAGATTTAATAACTTGCTGAAACTGGGAGTTGTATACTTGCTGAAGTAACTTCAGCAGGTTCAATAAACAGTTTAGAAAACTTGTTTTCAATCTCTTTAAGATAGTTTTTCAGCTTTAAGTTATAAAACAACGATTTTCGAACCCTCCAAGTTAGTATAAACCAAATATAAATGAGTTAAGGGTAAGAGAAGACTTAGCCAAGATTTATATTGGTTCACCCACTTTCACTGTGAGTTACGTCTAGTCCCAAAGCCAAACAACTAAGGATTTCCACTAATCTCAGAGATTACAAGTAATTTTTTCTATCAAGCCTCTTCAGGCTCTACAACACCAAGTATTCTTTCCTACCAAGCCTCTCCAGGCTCTACAGCAAGGATTGTTTAACCACAAGCCTCTCCAGGCTCAACAACGAATATTCTTTCTTCCACCAAGCCTCTCCAGGCTCTCAGACACTTAGAAGTGTTTACAAGGAAATATGTTTAAGTTACTGAACTAAATAAGTTCCTAACTTAAACTGGAACTAACTTGTACAGGATAACTGAGAATAACTCAGGATAAGTGAAATTTTGTGTACAATTTATCAGAGAGTATGCAGCGTAGATTTTTGCAGCGTTTTGGCTTGATACAATTCTTCTCTCATCTTATCTTGAACTCTTTCACGAAGCTATATATAGAGATGAAATTAACTCCGTTGAAGATTGCTGAAAACACCGTTGAGAGATAGCATTAAATGCTATAGGAACCGTTGTGAGACAATCTTTTGATAGCTTCTGACTTTGAGTAGTGCAGGTGTGTAGGGATGATTCAGTTCTGACACATTGCAGGTACTATGATACAGAGGTTTCCCTTTCTGGTATGATGATTCAAATCCAAGCAAAGGTCTGTGTAATCTTTCCTTAATAAGACATGTTGCAGAAGACGTTGGGAACGCTTTTAAGTCTTGAGCATAAAGACTTCTGACTTGAGACAAAAAGCCACGTTGGATATCTTCAGCAGGTCTTTATGTTTCAGATAGTACATCTCTTTAGAGAGTTGATTTACTTCAGTAGGTTCCTCTCCTTCAGAAGGTTGCACCACTTCAGAGGGTTGCAAAACTTCAGAGGGTTGTTGAAACACAGAAAATACTTTAAAGAGAATTTGTACTATTTTTTAGAATACTTTAACCAAATTTGTTATGCATTAAAAGTTAGGGTTATGAGACTTAAAACATTATTAAATACTTCATAACATTTTGAGACTAACATTGGGCACTTATTTTAGAAGTCCAAGTAACTCCAAGTTTTTTAGCATAGCCTAATAAAGCCCACAATAATGATCGGGTAGTCCGCAAAACCCACAAAAAACGGGCTACCCGAAAAAAAAAACTCTGTAAAAAGTAGGGCTCGAGCACTTATTTTATAAGCCCGAATAACTCTCTGACTTTTTAACCCAGCCCGATAAAAACCTGCTACCCACATCGAGTTAGGCCAGACCGACTAGCTTGAATTGTCGGTACGCAAGGGATTAGGGCTTTTGAGTGATAATTGTTAAACCACCAAGGGATTGTGATTTAACTATACTTATGAATTGGAACATGAATTGAATTAACAATTGAGTCAAACATACTTTTAAATTCTATAGAGTGAAAATTAAGAAGAATTAACCCCTGCCGCTTTTTATGTTGATTTTCACATCTTTTTATCTTTTAACTTGTGTTCTAAGCATTTTAACTCAAAGTTGTTGGTTTTAGCTTTTGCATTACTTTCTTGTTTACATTTGTTATCCCTTTATTCAACTATTCAAATTCTCTATGATTAAATCTTTCAATCTTTGTGGATAATGTGTTTATTCACTTTTGAATGTTTATGATAAATTGATACACTTATCAACATTATCAGTTATTTATGAATAAAAATATTTAAATTTTTTAGTATACATCAATTATCATATGAAGAAAATAAAAAGAAAGATAAAAAATGCAAGATTCTAAGAAAATAAAGCTTTTTAAAGAAACTTCGGAAAATACTACTTGCGTAAGAAGTTTAACGATGATATTTTAATAGATAAATTTACTCTTGTCTAACAATTAGATCACACCACTGTTACCAAAATGTATCATTGTAATTGAAATCACATTTGACGATATGAAATAGGAATATAGGAGATTATTTTGGGTAGAGGATGTTGTAGAGTCCCACATTGACTACAAATAAGGCCAAATAATAGTATATAAGTCTTGAGCAATTTTCACCTTACCAGCTAGTTTTTGGGGTTGAGTTAGGCTCGATCCAAAATCTAAGATGATATTAAAGTTTATCCTAGATTCGTTATTGGTCCCCACCTCTAGATGTCCATTCCTACAAGCTCCACCAGGGTCGACCAAATGGTAATGCGGCTCAAGCCCTTACTTTAGGCCTCCAATTGCGAGTAACATCCTTTATAAAAAAATGTAAGCATGTTATTATTATTGTTGTTATTATTATTATTATTAGACCTAGCACATTGATTTAGAAATTAATCTTCCGTCAAGGTTTCAATATTTATTGACTGAATTTTAACTTTTAAGGCATCTTTTTTCACCTCATGTTTTTTTAAAAATACTCCAATATGAAGGTTTGCTTGAGGTCTCCCAACATGTTGGGCTGGCCCTGAGCTCCATGCTCTAGATGTCCAGCTCTAGACGTGAGGGGGAAGATGATATAATGGGGATATAGATAGATTTAAAGAATATTTAAATGTTAAAACTCTAGAGCCCAATTGTTAGGACCCTTACTTATAAATAATCATATTGTATTGGTAATGGTTGAAAGAAACTTGTATAATTTTTACAAATCTCACCTATATACGATGATTTTTCCATATTATTTTTGTTTTATACTTTTCTCTATCTCATTGCTGGGAATTGCTGAAGGAATTCGGACAAGTGTGTGTGTGTATGGTGCATTTATGATTTTATGTAGCATTCAGCAATTCACAACGTAGTGGACTAGTGGTGTAGTGGTCTAGTGGAATGAGAGATTCTTCCTAGTGTTATGCGGATGAACAGTTGGATGTTAGATCCGAGTTTTTATTTTGGGTCAATAGTTGGATCTGACTCTTTTTTGGGTCAGAGTTGGATCAGACTCTGAATCCGATAATTGGGTATGATACCCATGGGCTTCCAAGCACTAATGGACTGAGGCTTTTGGTGGGTTATTCTCTGGTCCATAATAACTTCAATTTAGTGAAGTTTCTTTCATTTGTTTCAATTACAATTTTTAATCTTGACCAAAATAAAAAATTACAATTTTTAATCTTTTTCATATATTTTGTGCAGTCAATTTGTTTGATACTTTTCTTCGTAATTAGTTACTTTTTTTACTCGTTATTTTCTAATATTGAATTATAATTCTTCACTATTTTTCTTTTTTTTTTTTCATTAAACATTCTTTTACATGTTTTTTTATTCTATTATTTGTGCTTAAATCTTAACTTTGTTTTTTATTATATATTTGTAACGAGTTATTCAATTACTAAAAGGCTTAAATATGTTTTTAGTCCCTATAAATATAGGTCATTTTGTTTTTAATCCATGTAATTTTATTTTTTTTTGGTTTTTCATCCCTATAAAATTTTCCGTTTGTCATTTTGGTCTCTGTTGTTAACTTTAAGCTTATGTGGCTAACGAAGTGTCACATCATCCTGCCACATGTGATTTTTCTACCAGCTTAATTTTATTTTTAGTCCCTATAAATACGGTCCTTTTGTTCTTAGTCACTATAATATTTGTTTTTTTGGTTTTTCACCCCAATCCCATCCCCATCCAACATCACATTGTCATTTTCTTCTACTGCATTATTACACTTGAAAGTCTTGAACTCCTCGTGGTGGGTTTAAGGAAGTAAATTCTTGAATTCACTGTATAAAGTGGGAAAAACTTGCATGTAACGACATTTTTTTCTCTGCAATTCTTGTTTTTATCCATTGATTGACAAATTTTTCACTTGATTTACAATTACAAGTATTTTTTTGTTACCCAGGACAAATTACATCGAGTTATAGGTCATCAATAAACATAAATCAAATGAGAATTTTGTTAGTCAATAGACAGAATAAAGAATTGCTGAGAAAAAAAGGTCGTTACAAGTTTTTCTCACTTTATACCGTGAATTCAAGTGTATTGAAATTTCAATTAATTGAATACATAAAGAATTTATTTCCTTAAACCCGTTACGAAGAGTTCAAGAATTCCAAGTATAACAATGCAGTAGAAGAAGCAAAAGGACACTATGATGTTGGATGGGGAGGTGAAAAACAAAAAAAAAAAATTATAGAGACAAAAAACAAAAAGACCATATTTATAGGGACTAAAAACAAATTTAAGCTGGGCAGAAAAATCATATGTGGCAGGATGATGTGGCACTCTGTTAGCCACATAAGCTTAAAGTTAACCATAGAGACCAAAATGACAAACGAAAAATTTTATAGAGATGAAAAACAAAAAAAAATTACATAGAAAAAATTACAGGAACTAAAAACATATTTAAGTCTTACTGAAAAATACATAGAAATGCTTTCCTTCTCTTAATTTAGATAAAACACTGGGATATTGTGTGCTTTTCTTGTAAGCGTCATTTTGTTTGATTGTAACCTATTTTGTTTTATGTTAATGTGTGTGTTTGGAAAGTGACATGATGCAAAAGGCTACACAACATGTAGTTTTGAACACTTCAATGCAAGTTGCTCTCCTGAGCTATTACAACAATATAACAATGGTAATAATTTGAGTGGGTTGCTTAAGTAACAAGTAGAGGACGACTTTTAAATGATACAAGTCAGAAGATGAAGGTAAAGGGTTAATATTATAATTTATTATTTAATTATCTCATTTTAAATGCGGTTTTATTATTTTTTATTATAAACATATATTATAAAATAATGAATTGAAATAAATACTCATAGTTTACATATATAATATAAGTAATTTAAAATTTTAATAAATTATTTTAATTATTATTTTTTTACTATTTATTTTAATTTTTTAACAAATTTTTTATCATTAAAAATAATAAGATTTTAAATTTTATAGAAAAATATAAAGGTACAATTACCTAACATTATATTTTTTAGTAAAAAATAAAAATAGAATTTATATTATAAAACCTATATAAATATATTCTTTTATGTCATTTTATAATAATTAATTATTTAAATTAAAATAATTCTAATTCAATCAGCCAATTTATTAGTTAAAAAACTAACTTATCAACTAATTCAATTTTGACTTTCGTTATGTAATTTTATTCAACAAATATATATATATATATATATGTATGTATGTATATAAAATAAAATTAAAAAAAAAATTGAAGGAGGGGGGCATGGCCCTACTATCCCCATGAAGCCTCGCCCCTGTGAGGCTGTGACACAAGTAGAACATAAGCCTATCCCAAACATAAGGTTGATAAAATTATTGCTTAAGACGACGCTCTAAAAATAAAGATCTCAAAAAATTTATTAATTGTTTAATATTGATATTTTTAAAAATTGAAAAAATATTAATTAGTTCTTGATGATTGTTTCAAAAATTATTAATTATTTGATGAGTAATTTTAGGAGTAAAGATAGTTAGCTTTATTATCCAATCAAAAGGAAAATGTTAAAAAAATCGTTATGCAAATTTAGTAAGTAATTTAACATCCTTAAAATCTAAAAAAATAAACTTTAAAAAAGTTATAATAATTTTAACCAAATACTTTAATTAATTTGACTATCTTATTTATTTTATTAATTGATTTTATTATCATGATTTTCTTTATTATTTATAAATATTTTCTTTTTAAATATTTTTTCTTTTAAATGTTTTTATATTAAGTTTTAATTTTAAAATTATCATGTGATGCATATGATACTCATTATTTTAATGAGTTATTACATCAGAATAAATTTAAAAGATAACCTTTAAAATAAAATTATAATAATTTTATTATATTATTTTAAATAATTATAAAAAATTTAATGATTTTTTTTTGGTAAAAAAAAGCTTAATGATTTTATTATATTATATACTTTAGGTTTATGCTTATATTGGGCCGGTCGTGGTAGAACACCATTGCTATTTGGTATTACAAAAAGGGATTGCTCTCTTTGCTTTAGGCCGCCTGGACCTCACTATAATAGTGAAAGGATATAAAAGAGTGGAGTAGATTTTAGAGTCCATAGTTGGAAAAAAAAACTTGATTAAATTGCTAAAAATATAAAAGTTAACGTGATTTTATGGGAAAATGTAAAAAGGCTATAAAATGTTGAATGCAATAACTCACATTTGCTCACTGGAGATGTTCTTGTAGATGAAGGAATGTTATATCTATTGGAACACGGTTCCAAACACGCTGATTCCAACCCATAGTGACAAAAGGTTAGGTGGTCGAGTGAGATAGAGATTCCCAGAGTAACAATAACGGAAGTGGAAAACTCTGTTTTGGTGTGTCAGTAGAATTTGCTTGAAAATATCAGAATGTAAGGAATGATGTGTTGCGCAAAACTTTGGCTCAGTGCTACCCCACTTGTATATCCACGTCAAGATATTAATTATGTGAAAGCAATGCGAAGAGGCTTACCCTTGATTCATATTCGACGATGGGTTTGGACTTTTGGATAAGGCATATACGTAGTTTTAGCTCATTGTTTCAACAGAAAATATCAATTTCCTTGCCAAAGACGAGGCTCGTAGGCCTCTCATTAATTTACTCGTTTTCCTTATCTAGTAAATAAAGCAATACTGGCTAGGCTACTACAACCTGCAGAATGAGTAAGCTATTCATTGTGATTAATTAACAAGCTAGAGCCTTACGCAAATATACATGATTGCGTTATCTCTCTGTCGTGTTTAATTTCATTCAAGCAATGATTTGGGGCCAAGGTTAAAACTTAAAAGAAATTGCAAAGGACTCGATTGGAAAGGAAGAACTACATTATGTATGCATATACTTTAGTTGTTATCCATCATTTTCTTATAAGATTACACTTTCCACAGTGCTTTTGTCACATTCAAGTTAAATTTCAACAGCTGATTTTATTTTTAAAAAAATGAAGAAAAAATAAATAATTTGCTTTTTGATAATTGGGGGCACTGTTAAGCGAAATTAACATTTCCTTGCTTGCATACGATTAAAATTAACCTATGTATGGAAGTATTCTTAAATTGTTAGTTGTGGGGTTTGTTCTGCTAAAAGTGACCAGAATCTTGCACACAAATCAATCAAAAGGCAACAATAATTGAAGCCCTGAGGCTAATTACAGGACTAAATATATATAATTAAGCTCAAGAAAAGAAGCTATGCAATTAGAAGTTTGTTTTGAGGGTATAAATGAAGTTTAATCGGGCAATTCCTTATCTGGTTTTCATGTATAAGGTATGTCCTTGTACAATTAGGTTCAGAGTGTCAAGTATCTATCAGTTTTCTAGTGTGATATCATAAAGCAAACCCCAAGTCATATTCGCTTAGTTAGCTTCATCATTTTCTTGAATGAAAATTCATTTGCGAGCAAGAAAAGGTTGCTTTCTACCGAGAAAGTACTCCTTCTATATATATATATATATAATTACTGGTTACCAACTTAGCTATGCATGAATTACTGGTTAAAATTCATGGTAAAGAGAGAAAAAAAATAAATTAAAAGAGGAAAAAGTGAAATTCTATATTGATAATAGAATGAAAATGTTGAATTTACAATACGAGTATAGGCTTTATATAGCTAATGTTATTAACTAATTTCTAATTAATTTATTAACCAACCAACTAATATTTAATTAACATTTTTATCTTTAACTGTCCCTCGCAAGTTGGAAGTACTAGCACTTTAAACTTGGGATGAACTATACAATACAATCAAATTTAAGCTTATGATCCATATTTAAATCATAATTTTGATAAAACAAAACACACACGAAAACTCACACACTTTTTCAAGAAAACCCAGTTATTGTATTATTACCCCACATGAGTTGTTCTTCGTCATGTGCATTTTACTCACATGACATGAGTTGGAGATGGCCTAAGAAATACTACCTACCCCCAAGAAATGAAGCAATTAAAATTGAAACTCAATCTCATTTTTATTTTTTTATATCTAGTCTCCTAATAATTTGGCCCAAGTAACTTCCTTACACGGCAACCATTAACATTTATCTTACCTACTCTGTATTAATAGTAATAAAGCAATTAAAATTGAAACTCAGTCTCTTTTTTTTTCTTTTTCATATCTAGCCTCCTAATAATTTGGCCAAAGTAACTTCCTTTCTCTCGGCAACCATTAACATTTGTCTTACCTACTCTGTATTAATAGTAATACCCAAATTGTTCATTGTGCCATATCTCTAATAACGTGAACTCTGTATTATTGATCTGTTTTAGGCCACATACTCTAGTAAACTTTTTCATTTTTGTCTCAGCACTACTAAATAAAGACAACTGACTACAACCACCATCTTGTACTTCTAAGGTTCGTTTGTTTCTCCATTAAGAACCACTCAAATTTAATTTTTAAATAAAATAACGGACTTTCTTCTTTAACAAGAGTGCTTTCTAACGCGTGTTCCATTAAAAAAGGTTAATAGCCGACAATTTTTTTCCTCCTCAGGGAGGAAGATTTCATTAAAAATCATAACCTTAAACCTTTTCATTTATTTGCGATTATATTCAGTGCAGGGGTGGGGGAAGATAGAAGAATTTCGCGATTCTGATTGTTTGATTTATATGTTTTAAATGTGGACCTCGGAAACGTGATTTTGTTTAACAATTTCTAATTTTCTACTGCATCCCAACATTATTTTCACTTTATTGACTGGTGATTAGTTTATGTGGGAAAAAGGTATTTCCCTTATCTTTTCCTATGGACAAGAACAAGCGATTCACCTAAACATGATGAAAAAATTTAATTTATTCTCCATGGGTCAAGATGACTCTACCAAAGGGGGCAAAGTTCAATTAACCCACCATAAACGTTAAAAACAATGGAAGAAAACCAAAATGGCAGCAAAATACGGTATTCTTGCTCTCTCGTTTTGAGTATAATTGGTAATTGGAAATGCATGTGAATTTGACAGCAAAAATTCACACTTGATTGGTGAAAAACTCCAAAGGGCAGTGCCAGTACTATTGGAGACCCGTGTTGTGTCTTTTTTATTTTAACTATCGGTTCACGTGATTTTTTTTTTTACATGATCATTTTGGCTATGGTTTGAACAAATCCTAACATTATCAATAGTTGTTGATAGCTACTGTACGGATTAAGTGGAGGACCTTTTACTGGACTTTTTCTAGAATGGATCACGAAAACAAGTGATTTAAAGCAGATCATTCATAACAAATTCTTTAGACATTAATTATTCTATAGACGAAGAAAACCTAGCAGCGCCGCTCTACAGTAGTGCCTCCTTCCACATCCCCTAAGGGGAGGGGGGTTTTTTCCCTTGTGAGGGTCTCCTTCTATTTTAGATGAATTATCTCCCATTTTAGATGAGAGTTCTCTCTTTACGGTAAGAGTTTTATTTTTATTTGTTTCTTTTTTCATCTTCTTCCTTCATTTCTACCGGTTCTTCCCTTCCCCTTTGACTTCTTCCTACATTTCTTTCATTTTCCCCTCCCCTTCTACCACCCTCTCTGCTCTCTGTTTTTTTTTCTTTTTTCGTTTTTTTCCTGTTTTATTTTCCTTCCTCTCCATAGTTGTGTTGAGCTAACATTTTTGGAGTTTAATTTGCATATGAGACATCAAGAGGTTTTTCTGTTTAGGTGTGGCAGGGCCATATGTTCTAAATAGAAAACAAAAAATGAAATAAAGAAAAGTTATTCACCAAGCAAGCACCTCCAATGTCAATGTTATCCAACTTAGAAGATTTGTTCCGTTGTCTTGCTTTAGCTGATTTATGAGTGAGCATACTTTGTACCGTAAAGGTTATATGTTTAGTATTGCAATATCACTCTATTCACTACAGTTGTAGATGCTGTATGGCTGCCCTTGAGCCTGAATGAATTACATCTTTGATAAAAAAAAAGAGCAGATCATTCAAATTTTTGAGTTTAAATCATTTGTGCAGAAATGATTTAAGTGAGTTTGAAATTACATTGATTTAATATTTAAAGTTTTTCTCTTAAAAATAAGTGAGTACTTTAGTATAGAATTTTCAATCTAACACAAAAGTTAAATTTATCATATGTATTTGTTACCGACCATAGATATTGGGTTTGTGTAACTCAACCCAATATGGTTATGGAATCATCAAACACGCGAAGTCAGCCCAAATGCACGAAGTCAGTCCAAAGGGCAAGTCGGCCTAACAACCCGGACAAACCCTAATTTGGGAGCATCGTAGATGTTCGTACAGCATCCTATCAGATCACATCTTATGGATAATAGTCCAAGGCCCAAATCCTCAAATTAACATTCCACTATAAATATAAACGATGTCAGGAGTTGGATACACATTAATTACCATATTTATTGTGCTCTATTAAGGTTCAGGCTGACTTGGACGTCAGAGTGTCTTTACAGGTACTCCCCCCATCGTAGACCGAGTAGAGAGACTCATCAGAGACCGAAACCGAGTTTGAAATTTTTGGTGTTTCCGAGTCTGAGTTCCACATTCCAACAATATTTAAATATAAGTATAGAGAGGCAATGGCTAAAGGCCAAAAAAACTAATATAAGGAGTGTCAAATATGTAGAATACATAAATTATTTTTTATTTTCTTATATTATATATATATATATAACAAATTCTAAAATTAAGGGTGTCATGACATGTCATATACCCCTTCCCTCCATCTTTTTGGAGATAAAATCAACTTTAATTTACAATAACCAAACATATTGGCACAATAATCAAAATAATTTTGAATCTAATGTAATGTGATTATAGATATGTAAACATGTTTCTAAATATGCATATAATCTTTGTGTGAGAATTGATATTATATTATGTACAAAACTCACAAAATTCTCCACATTTATATTTCAAATGGTTAAATATGTTTTTAGTCCTTGAAGTTTTACTCGAAATTGATTTTAGTCCCTAAACTTTAAAATCGTTGGTTTGAGTTCTTCATGTTCTAAATCACGTAACTTTAGTCCCTCCCCTTAACACCGTTAACTTTGACGCTGACGTGACAAACGAATTTCTATGTCAGTTTGTCCAGTCACTTTCAATGACCATGATGTGGTAATTTGATTACAACTCATGAACTCATCCAGTCAGTTTTGTTACATTCCCTATTCATGAAAAATGTGAAGTTAAATTTAATAAAACCATAAATAAAATCTAACCGGATGAGCCGAGGTGTAATTCAATTGTCACAATATGGTCATTGTAACTAGATGAACAAACTGACACATAAATTCGTTTTTCATGTCAGCGTCAAAGTTAATGGTGTAAGGGGGAGGGACTAAAGTTACATGATTTTAGAACACGAGGGACTAAAGTTACGTGATTTCAGAACATGAGGGACCAAAACCAACGATTTTAAAGTTTACGGACTAAAACCAAATTCAAGTCAAACTTATTTAACCCTATTTCAAAAATTGTTTTATTTTTGCCATCCAAACAAAAACGTTTTTAAAAATTAACTTTTAAAATATCAATTTCAAATATAATTTTTTTTCTAACATTAATTCTTCAAACCCAATTCTTTTAACATCATTTCTTTCAAAATTAACTTTTTTTTTACCGAGAGTCCCCCAAGCATAATGGTTTAACCCTTGAGCTGTATAAAGTTTGTCTAGGATCATAGTCACTTCCACAACGACCAAGAATGTTCAAGACCGGGTCTGACCTTGTCCTACAAAAGAGAATGAGACCAAATCGGGTCTCATTTTCATGACTCGATATTGGGTTGAGAATGGGTTCGAGTTAACATTCGAGTTACCCAACCCGTCTTTTATATATAAATATAATATTTATTACTTATAACTTTCTATTATTTAAAGACAAATCTCTTTTTTTCTTTTTAGATAAGTTTTTGAGTTTAATTTTCTTTTATTTACCTTTAAAAATATATTCTATACGTAAAGTTATATAGTGATATATTGTTATTCTTGTTTTAGTAATGTACCAAATTTTTTAAAAAAGTAAAAGATATTTATGTATTAAGAAGAATTTTATTGTATTCAGTATATTTACTAATTGTATGAACTATTTTCTTTTGACCATTGTTATATGACCATTTTATGATTTTATTTAATTTATACATCGGGTCAACCCAGTCTTGTTCTAGTTAGACCTGGTCTTAATTCGAGTCGTACATCATCGAGTCTCTTCGGGTCTATGGATAGTATTAAATAGTGGTCCACTAGAATCAAATAGTGGTTGGTCACACTGGAAGTAGACTGCAATCTTAAGCATACTTTACCTACAAGGTTTTGGGAGAGTTTTATCTAACCATCATCCCGAACTGAAGATTAAATCTACAATTATGTTTGTAACGGATCTAATTAAAAGGAAAAAAAAAGATGGTCCACTAGAATGAGAAGGAAAAATCTGTGTAAATGGAACTAATTTCAATGCGGCCCTAAAAGGACATGGCTGTAGCCAAGGCCCGTGATGTTCAGCTCCTTGCCAGTTGCCACCAACCTGACTTTGTTTTGATTTCCAAGGAAATGGCATGCTGTGTCGATACACATATGAAATATCATGATGTTGATGTGTTCAATATCTCTTTATCCATTTAAATGTTTACAAAATCATCATCTATGCTGGGTTTGTGGCCATGAAAAATTGAAAACCTAAAAAAAACATGAGATTTTTTTCCACTTATGATTGAATTAAATTATCGCTTTTGATAATAATAGTCTTTTTTTTTTTAGAAAGATAATGATAGTTCTTAGAATAGAGTGTAATACCAATGGTTTTCAAAACCAGACGGACCGGTCGGTTTGATTTGTTCAATCGGGAACCAGTCTGGTAATTGGTCTATTAATCTCTAAAAAATGGTGTGTTTCAGAACCGATAAGAATCAGTAAAAAATCAATGAATACTGGTAAAAAAATTGGTGAAAATTGATACTAGAAAATCGATCGAACCAGTCTTTTTCTAAAATTTTTAATTTTTTAAAATTTTTTAAATTTTTATTTAATCTAAATTATTTTTAAATAAATAAATACATTTTTTAAGGATTACACATAAATATATATTATTTCACCAATTATTTTTAATTATTTTTATCTTATAAGACTTATAACAAAGTTATTTATATTAATGTACAAATTTATATATCTTAATTTCTTATAATTTTATTATTTAAAAATTTATATAATATTTAAAATATATATTTAATATATACCAGTTCGACCATGGTTCAATCACAGTTGAACCGGTGACTTCACCGATTCAATCACCGATCCGATTTTTAAAAGATTAGTAATAACATTTAAAATGAAAAATTTCATTTAAAAAGAAAATATTTATAATCCTTTTCAATAAAAACATAAAATTACATTAAATAATTTTAATCTTAATAAAAATTCCCCATTTTAAATGTATCTTTATCTATAGTCCTAAAGCTATAGTTATCAAAAACCTATGAATCGAATTACCAAAAGTGGACGTCAAAAGAAAAAAGAATTACCAAAAGTGCTTTTGAACAATTATTTCTGAAGAGTGAGTGCTACCAAACATTTAATCATTGACCTTTTCCATCGCATAAGATCACACATTGTTAATAATTACGCATATATAGTTGCATCACTTTGGTGTGAGTTTGGAATAACATTTTAAAACTTCATTTTTCATGTTGAATTGCACAAATATACCGTGACTAATTTTGCTGTCATGTTTAAAGGGTTATGTATGAATTATAATGTATATTAAATGAAAGTGATTTAATTTTAATTATTTAGAAATTAATGCTTTACTGTGGTTATAATCCAAACAAGTACTAAAATAAAAATAACTAAACTCAAATGCAAGGTAAAATAAATTAATAATATGTTTGTATAACACCAAGATAACATGATTTCAGTCTGATCCAAAATGTTACAAAAATATATATATATATATATATATATATATATATATAGAAACACATTTGAATATTTCATCCGTGTGTTTTAAATATATGAATTACTCTTTGTAGCATTTAGTTTAATGGACAATATTGATCAACAAATACCACGAAACTAAACATGCATTTTAAAGGATTATATTATACTTATAAGGCCTACAATTTGAAAAATAAAATACTCCTTTAAATTGAACTTTTATGTAAAGTGAAAAAAAAAAGGATTCTCCATCCTTAATTTTTTATAAATTAAAACTAAAATATATTTTAAATTAGATATGAATCACCTTTCATTTTTTTATTTTAGATAAGAATACAGAAAATAGAAAAAAAATATATTAAAAAGAAAAGTATATATCAATTATATAAAAAAATACTCCCCCTGATCCTTTTGATAAGGCACACTTAACTGAACTACACATACCAATAAAAGTTATTAAAGTTAGTTAATTTTATTGGAGTTTTAAAACATAATATATTTAACTTTCTAGTTTTACCCTTATTTAATACGACTAACTAACTCCTCTACTATTTGATAGAACAAATTTAATAAGGGTAAATAAGTAAAATGGTAATAAATGTTGTCTTGAAATCGTAAAGTATCTTATAAAAAGAACCACTAAAGCTTGTAAGAAATGTCTTGTAAAAAGGTCATGAGGGAGTATAAAATATGAATATATATTTTTCTTTTTTAATAAACTTTTGTTCATTTTTTATTATCAAAATTGTATATTAAATGTGGATAATTCGTTATTTTTACAGTTATAACCATTGTTTTGAAAATCAAACCGGATCGGCCGGTTCGACCGGTCGGACCGGGAACCGGTCTGGTAACCGGTTCATTGAACCATAAAATTCGGTGCTCTTCAGAACCGGTGAAAATGATTGAGCCGGTCATTTTCTAAAATTTTCAAAATTTTTTATTTTTTTCAATTTTATTAATGTTTTTGTTTAATTTTAAATATTTTAAAATAAATAAATACATAAGTTTAAGAATAACACATACATATTTATTATTTTATCAATTATTATTAATTTTTTGGTCTTATACTCTTATAAAACTTATATTAAGGATATTTATATTAATTTATGATTTTATATATCTTAATTTCTTATAATTTTATATTATTTTATTATTAAAAAATTTATATAATATTTAAAATATATATTTAATTTATACTTAGACCCGTGAGGTTAAACTACTAACCCGTTGAGCCGGACATTGGTTATAACCCTTATCCTATCTGTTTTATAGTCTTATCCTTTTTGTCACTGCAGTGTCTGTAGTCACGGAGTGCAACTGCAATGTGCAAACCCCTCCCTTTAAATATAACTACACCTATGGAGCAATGGCGGGTCGTGACTAATCAACCACTTCCACTACAACCTTTAGGTACATTCATCATTCATGTATCAAGTATTTGGTATTCACATTCTTAAATAACCAGTTTTGCCGCTTTCATATCCCTGCTTTTTTTTTCCCACTATTCATCCGTGAGTCATTGTTGATGTGATAATTGTTCCTCTCTCTCTCTCTCTTCCCTGGTTCCAAGCTGAAGTGAAGGATAACTTATTTTCCGGTCTTATTCATATCCTTCTCCTCTCATTCTAACAGAATTTCCGGATGGAGTTATTAATATCTAAGTACTTGTTTCGAATCACTTTCCCTGTTTCTAAATCTAAACCTTTGCTTTCACGAGATGAAATTAGACGTGTCTGTGTTTGTTGGCTGCACCTGCACTGCACTGCACTCCAAACTCCTTTGTTTAATTTCCTTTGTTTTATAGTGCCTATATTTATATATAGCCCCATTCACATGTCTATGTTGTTTTAACTATTACCCATTGTCGTCCTCTGCTTCTCTGTGTATTTTATTTTCCCCGTTCTCTTAACTTTACTGAATTTCGAGTCCTGTCTTTCTCACTCCCTTCAATTGGGAAATCCAAAGCATCTTTATTTTCTATTCAGTTTAATCATGTTATAAATTTGTGGGTTGTGTTCCAATTCCAATTAGTTTTAGCTCTACTTGAAGTGAGGCTGTATTTTGGGTATTGTTTAATGCTTTTGTGTACCTGTTTTGCTTAAGTTTCTTATTTTGTTGAATTTCTCAGGAAGATGGAGGCTTTTGTGGCTGTGTTTGTGACCCTTATGCTGTTGGGTAGTGCTGCTGGCAATGAGTGCACAAATTCTATATACCAATCTCACACTGTACGGCATAAGCTATTGACATCCAATAATGAGACATGGAAGAAAGAGATGATGTCTCACTACCACTTGACGCCTACTGATGATTCTGCTTGGGCTGATTTGCTACCAAGGAAGTTCTTGTCAGAGCAACACCAACATGAATGGGGTATGATGTATAGGAAAATTAAGAACATGGGTGCCTCCAATGCACCTCAAGGCCTTCTCAAAGAAGTGCCTCTTCAGGATGTGAGGTTGCAGGAGGGTACTATCCATGGTCGGGCACAGCAGACAAACCTGGAGTATCTGTTGATGTTAGATGTTGACAGGTTGCTTTGGAGCTTCAGGAAGACAGCTGGTCTACCTACTCCTGGGAGACCTTATGAAGGAAAGGATTCATGGGAAGATCCAAATAGTGAGCTCAGGGGTCATTTTGTTGGTTAGTTCATCTCACTAATCATCTTAACTCTTGTTGGTGTCCTTTATTGATGCTGACCTCTTTAGCTTTCTTCCTATTGAATTCTTAGTTGCAAGAGAATAAGGACAGAGGGCTTGAAATGCAATGAAAGCTTAATAACATTCAAAAAGGCTTAAGTGTATAAGTCTTTTTTTTTTTTTTTTCCTTTTAAAGATTTTCCACTTTTTTGCTTGGTGTGTGGTTTGAATAAGAATTGTGGTTATATTTTTTAGAGAATATTCTGTAGTTGATGTTGTGCTTCCTGCCCACCCAAACAGCTACAAAGGTTCTCAAGCTTTTGGAAAGCTTGCCTTTCTATATGTATTTAGGGTCATTTAAGAGGGATTCCTTGGATTCCATGTATTTCAAGTACTGAATTCTATTTACTTGGTTTGAGGTTTGTTCATAGCTTCTAAAATATCTCTCACAAACTGATGTGTAGATAACAAATGTATGTTTGATTCTCCTTGGACTTCTAATGCTCTGTCATGTAGCAAGTACATTACCCCTAGCTACAAATTTCAGCCTCTGCAATTCACTTTTCAAGGTTAATTTATAATTGCTTGTTTTTGACACTGTAAAGGGCATTACTTGAGCGCATCAGCTCTAATGTGGGCCACCACACAAAATGATAGCATGAAGGAGAAAATGTCAGCTGTTGTTGCTGGTCTGTCTGCTTGTCAGGAGAAAATTGGAACAGGATATCTCTCTGCATTTCCAACTGAGTTTTTTGATCGAATTGAAGAACTAAAATATGCGTGGGCTCCCTATTACACCATTCACAAGGTACAATCAATAGCGGTTTTAGATTTTGCAAGTACTTTTGGCCTTAATATTGTGGGATTTCAACTGTTCATCTTTGACAATTGACAGATTTTGGCTGGCCTGTTGGATCAACATACTATAGCAGGAAACCCTCAAGCTCTAAAAATGGTGACAAGGATGGTTGATTACTTTTACAACCGAGTAATGAATGTAATAACTAAGTACACTATACATAGACACTATCAGTCAATGAATGAGGAAACTGGAGGAATGAATGATGTCCTTTACAGATTATACAGCATAACGGTAGGTTAACTAGTTCATCTTGTTTCTTTAACTCTCCTGTTGCTTCATGTGTTTATGTAATGTTCTTGACTTGTTAACTTTGTTGATTTAAGTATAGGCATTATCTATAGTTGAGAAATTAATTTATGAGCATTGGCTTACTTAGAGTTGCCTTCATGATTATAGCACATGGTACCTAATTAATGCTGTAAACTTCAATTCTTAAGTAAAGCTGTCATGTTATTCTATGCATGCAGGGAGACTCAAAGCATCTATTGTTGGCGCACCTGTTTGACAAACCATGCTTTTTAGGGTTGCTTGCAGTGCAGGTATTTGAGAATAATAGTTGTTGTGATAGAATTGCTATTCAATCCATAATGTCTTATATGGTTGTTGCTGTAAATTTCAAGAGCTTGCAGTTGTCTTTCAAATTATTTTTACAGTCAGTTGTATTGCAGTTAGAACTAATGTTAGCTTTCAGATGATTAAATACATCTGTAAAAGTGCATAGCATACAATATATACCAGAAGGTTTACATGTACAATTTAATTATTGCCTTATTTCAATTATTTTTATAAAAAATAGATCATGTAAAGAGGAAAATACATAGATAATCAATTTTCCCCTTTTTATACACAAACAAAGTTTCCTCTACTTAAATATTTTATAATATTGTGCTCACCTCCAAATGAAAAAAAAAAAAAAAGATATTTGGATGCTGAACTTGGGCATTTATATTGTACCTAATTTTATAACAAGGACCAGGGATTCTTTTTAAAATTCTCTCTTTTCATGTAGGCTAATGAAATAACCGGTTTACATACTAATACACATATTCCAATTGTTGTTGGAGCTCAAATGCGGTATGAAACTACAGGCGACCCACTTTATAAGGTGAGTTCTTTATGCACATTGTAGATTGCTGGTATATATTTCACTAAATTTTAAAAAATTGTTTATTTTCCATTTATTTGTGCAATATCATTTATTTACTTTTTCAATTTTTAATGTTTAGTGGTATAACTTTCAAATTACAGGCATTCGGTCTTTCATAACTTGTAAAGTACACTTTCACTCTGAATGATAGAATCAAAATACACAAATTAGTATTGGCATACACCTCACATTTTTAACTTGGTATTTCACCATAGTCTAAACAAATCTATATGGTTCATACTTTAAATTTTACATGTCTATTTGTATCCTTTGTGTCTTTTTATTTTTCACTTTTGATTTTTATTCATTTTAAAATGTTTCCTATATTGCATATGTGTTATATTTGTTTAATAAACCTTTAGTTCAAACTTCAAATTACATGTCTATTCGTTGCATTTGTTTTTCCCCTTTATTGGACATGGTTTGGTTAGTATATTGGAAGTAATCATTAACTCAGTTATAACTTACCATTTGACTTGGCGCCTGCCTTTCATTTTTCTAAGATTTTGTTCTTGTTTTTTGGTGTGTTAGGAAATTGGGACATTCTTTATGGACATTGTAAACTCTTCTCACAGCTTTGCAACTGGAGGGACATCATTTGGCGAGTTCTGGTATTAAGATGTCAATATTTTCAGTTTCAGTTTTTTTGTATGCATTTAAAATTATCCATGGAATTGGTTTTCTAGAAGGCCATCAAGTAGAAAGTGTTCAGTTCCTTTATTTTTTTATTATCAGTTCTAGATTTTTTTCTTAACTCCTTCCAATTTTTGCGTAGGGGTGATCCAAAGAGAATGGCAGATGCCTTCAGAAGTGCAGAGAATGAAGAATCATGCACCACTTATAATATGTTAAAGGTACAGCGAGATATTCATCATTTAATTAGATCATCATGTAATGCTTGGGAAATTAAAAATGTATGAAAAATTTTCATGTAAGTTTTTTAAACCATCACAAGAAGGAAGACTTGTTATCACATGGTATTTCATTGGTATTATGTTTATGATTTATGTTTGTATATGTGTTTATATATGAGTTTGACATAACACTTGATATTCAAAGTCTTAGTTTATTTCTAGTGAAGAATTTATGTTGTCAGATAGTGTTTCCCTTATCTTAGCACCAAAAAATGAAATGATTTCAGGTTTCACGCCACCTCTTTAGATGGACCAAAGAAGTCTCTTATGCAGATTATTATGAGCGTGCCTTAACAAATGGTGTACTCAGCATTCAAAGAGGAACAGATCCGGGAGTGATGATTTATATGCTTCCACTAGGTCCTGGGGTTTCCAAGGCTAAAAGTTATCATAGTTGGGGAAGACCATTTGAAGTTTTCTGGTGCTGCTATGGAACAGGTGTGCATTTGTTTTGTTTGTTAACTTTCCAAATTGCATCAGACTGCACCATATTGTCAACTCCTTCATACTCATATCAGTTGTATGTTCTCAATTTCTTTTTCCTGTTCATTAGCAATTGAATCATTCTCAAAGCTGGGAGATTCTATCTATTTTGAAGAGGAAGGGAAAGATCCTACTCTTTACATCATTCAGTATATATCAAGCTCATTCAATTGGAAATCTGGGAAAATTTTGCTCAATCAGACAGTTGTTCCAGCTGCTTCATGGGACCCTTACCTACGAGTGACATTTACGTTTTCTCCTGATGAGGAGGTACCTATTACATTTGTCTTATGGCATCTCATTTAGCCAAATATTCATCTTAGATACCTTTTAAAGTAAACGTCCTCATAATGCATAATCTGGGCAAAATTTGGCCTCTTTTGCCCCAAACTTTTCTACATTAAGGCTTTCATTTTGTCAAAATGTTTGGTCCTTTTCCTACTTCTTTTGGTATATATATGGTCATCTGAGATGTAAAAAGCAAATCAGATTATAATTTATGGGAATAGCCTAGTAGTAGTAAGTTGTAACACTTTCACATCTCACCCCTCTTAATTTGGCATCTACAAAGTATGCTGTTATAACTAGCATAAGTATACAAACGATGCTTGTTTTGTTTGAATTTTAATCTATCATCATTTGGAGTTTTTGGCCTCCAACCTTTTATTAATAGAACTTGAAAAAAAAAAAAAAAAAGATAGCCTAGAGGTTTAGAACTACCTCATCAAGGTGATTATTAATTGAAGATGGGTTCATATAATCAGGTATCTCAACTTGATTATGACAATTTGGTTGGTTAGATTTATTTCAAAATTTTAATTGCTAAAAGATAATGGATAGGGTAGAATACCATGTGATGATAAGTGATGGATTTGTGTGACTTCTGCTACCCTTTTTTAAATTTATTTCAACCAGCAAGATATATGATGTATAAGATCCTTGACATTTTTATTCTACAAGACTACAACATATCTTTTCAAATCTTTACTTCTGCAGAAAACCGGTACTTTGTCTACATTGAACCTTCGAATACCATCTTGGACTCGTCTGGATGGTGCCAAGGGGATATTGAATGCTGAAACTTTATCCCTGCCAACTCCAGGTGTGAATCTCTCTTTAAATTCCCTTGTATTATTGATAAGTTAAGATTCCACCAATTATCTAATTACAGATAAGCATGTTAGAAGTAAATTATAAAATAATTTTTGCGTCTTCACCTGATAGTTTAAGCTTTTGCAATGATGGAATTATATCATCATATCAGAGTCCACATTTGATTCTAGGATGCTTAGGACACACTGGTAAACTATATATACATGTAACTTACAACAAAAAAAAACAACACTTGAAATGTGAAAGTAATATTTTTATTCTGTATATCTCTAGGAAATTTTTTGTCAGTCACCCGACAGTGGAATGCTGGTGACAAGCTGACCCTTCAGTTGCCTATTACCATTAGAACAGAGGCCTTAAAAGGTAGCTTCTCAAGATGACAGAGCATATATTTCTAATGAAAAAATGTCTCTACATTACTGATATTGTGTTTTTAAATTAAATTCAGATGACAGACCTGAATATGCATCTCTTCAAGCAATTCTTTATGGTCCATATCTGCTTGCCGGTCACACTGACAATGAGCGGGACATGAAAGCTGGGGCTAACACAGATTGGATCACTCCAGTTCCTGCCAGTTACAATAATCAACTAGTTTCTTTTTCCCAAGACTTTGGGAATTCAACTATTGTTATAACAAACTCCAAAGTATCACTTGCAATGCAAAATTTACCTGAATCTGGCACTGATTTGGCTCTTCATGCAACATTTAGACTTCTACCAACAGAATCTTCCTCCAAGCTTTCAACATTGTCTGATAGTATTGGTAAACCAGTGATGTTAGAGCCATTTGATCTTCCTGGAATGAATGTTATTCACAAAGGAGCAGACCAACCTCTTGTCATTGGAGATTCTTCCAATGATGGGGCATCTTCTGTTTTTCTTGTGGTACCAGGATTGGATGGACGAAAAGAAACCATTTCTTTGGAATCACAAAGCAATAAGGGCTGTTACGTGTATAGTGGTATGAGCTCTGGTGCAGGGGTTAAGCTCAGTTGCAAGTCTGGTTCTGAAGTTAGTTTTAACCAAGCAACTAGCTTTGTTGCTGGGAAAGGATTAAGACAATATGATCCTATTAGCTTTGTAGCTAAAGGGGTAAACAGGACTTTTCTTTTAGAGCCATTATTCAACTTCAGAGATGAGTTTTATACGGTTTATTTCAACATTCAAGGTTGATATAAGTTTTTTTCCAAAAAAATAAACAATGTATGTAAGTTTCGTCAATAAAGGTACGAATAATAGATATTCCATTGTAGAAAAACTGTTGATAAATTTCTTCTTTTGCTCTGTGCTCCATGACTAAACCAGTACTTAGTCGTAAAGTAGTAGTTAGTTACATTAACATGACCTTTCTTTTCCTCTCTAGAAAAAAGAATAGGGGACGAAGTGGTGATGATATATCAAAATAATGATATAATATACTTAATGTAGGTGTTTTCTTTAAAAATATCAAAATGAATATTAAGCTTTTAAGTAATTGTTGTCTAGTAGCCATGTGCTATATAACTTTAATATGGTATTAGCACTGTTGATTATACATCAGAAATTTTTTTAAGGCAAGGATGTCTTGTTGCAGAACGTGTTTGCTAAGGCATGTGATTCTGTTTTTAGTTTACAGCAGCAACAATCATAAGTCCATATGGTGCATCCAGATCCTTGTCCCATAATTAATAGATGGATAGCTCCACCTATTGGATGGGATAAGGTGAATTCGGACGCTGCATTGGCTGCATGTGGTAATTGGGGGATTGGTATAATAATCAGAGACCATGAAGGATGTGTCTTAGCTGCTGCTACAAGAAAAATTGGAACATTTGCAGATGCATGTCTTGCTGAGGCCATGGGTGTTCGTCTGGCTATTCAGTTTGCTATACTATGGAACTTTCTTTTGACCAAGTTATTTTAGAATGAGTCAATGAATTCATACAACTAAAATTATACAGTAACTCATACAACACACTTTTTCTCTCTATATCTCCCCATCATATCACCCATCACATCTCATATTTCTCTCTCTTCTCTCTTTTTTCTCTTCTTCTCTCTTTGGTGTATGTTGTACTCATGTACAAATATGATTTCTCAATCTGACTGCAAAGTTGTTACTGACCAATTATCCAGCGGAAATAATTTGCTCTCCTATACGGGTCTGATCTTAAATGATTGTTTAGCAATCTGCAATGGATTTAGAAATTATGGTTTTCATCATACTCGTAGATTAGGCAATTATGTGGCCCATTATTTGGCCAAATATGCATGCTCTCATTCTGAAAATTCTTGGATTTAGGACATCCACCATTGAATTGCTTCTATTGTGTCTGAGGATATTTGTCCCAGCACATCTTCTTAACTTCATTATGAATCTTCCGTAAAAAAAATTAAAAAAAAAACCACAGGAAATAAGTTGTAAAAATAAAGTTCGTTTTGATAAAAATGAAAATTTATAAAATCTTAAAACCAACAAGAAAATATTAAATTAAAATAGCAACACGGCATATTTGTTACTAATTACTCTCTCCATGTTTCTATTTATAAGATAAAATGCACAAATCTATAAACATTTAATGTTTTTTCTCGTATTTATCCTTGTTGACCGTTAAAAGTTTTGACGTGACACAATTATCATGATAGTGAAATTTAATTTTAAATAGGGGTAAGTTTGTAATCTTGTAGAGTATATAATTTCTTAAAAATCAATGCATCAATTATTTTTCTTAATTTTGTCTAAATTGTCTTATAAATATCATTGGAGAAAGTATTTATTTATGTATAATTTTAACTTCTCTTTTCAATCAATTCCCTTGCAATTCTTCTCATATTTACCTTTTTCTTTACATGTAAAAAAGTAAAACCATTATGGTCCTAAAAGTATTTTTTCCCACTTCAAAAAATATTTGAAAAATATTTTCATAATTTTTATCGACCATATATAAGTGCAGCAGGTATTTTGCCTAAAATAAAATTGCTTTTATAATTGGAGAAATAATAATTTATTTGACAAGTTAAATATTTTTTTTGTCAAAGGAATATCATATTAAAGTCTATTGGGCAGTCATACGTCACTTATAATCATCCATCTCGAACACTAAAATTGTAATACAACTATATGCCTCACAAGATAAATAATATATTACAAGGTAGCTTGCTCTTACTAAAAAACCAACAAAATACTAGAAATCCCTAAACACCCACCACCATCTACTCTGAATATTTCATGTTGTAATGCCAAGATTAAAATGAGCATATTACATAGATAAAGACTACAACTCTACTCCGCAATTGTATTGTTCGGAGTTTCCATGTCCAAGCGTTGTCATTGAGGTTGCAAGTGGAACATCCACTATTTATTGCAGCACTGGGGTCGCATACACAACAAAGACGTTGTGAAGCATAACAGATCATTTTTTTTCACCTGTCTGGTGGCAGTGGAAGTTGGGAGAAGAGAAAGAAAAAACTAGAAACCTAAAGAGAAAAAAGAAATCTTATTGTGAAGATAAAATCACTTCCACTTAGGAGAAAAGAAATCCCAATGGGGAGGAAAACGTTGTTGGTTTTTGCTCTGCAACGTTATCTTTGCTCTACTAGGGTTCTCTCGGGGATAGAAAAAAGAACAGTTGACCTGCTAGCATTTTACTAATCTTAAAAAAAATTATTTGACTAAAAAGTAGCTGAGTTTTCTGATGGAAGTTACGGTACACAAGGTACACAACAAATCACAGGTGTTGGATATAATATTTTTATGTGTGTGGTTGAGATCAAAGGTTCCTTATCTGGTCATGGACACTCAACATATATTTTTTGTTTTTAATATTCAGTCCCTGTATATATAGTTTAAAAGTTGTCCTGTTTTGCTGACATACCCCTACGTGGATAAAGTTAGGACCAAGATGCAGATCGTTGGTGACCGATTTTCATCCTCCACCATCGTTGAAGTACTCATCACTTAAATATTCTAAAATGAAAAAATAATACACATATGAAATAATATCCAATAATTGATTGAATATCAACTAACTATTGATCAAATTAAATGTAGAATGAAGTTACGGATTCTTGCTAATTAACATATTTTTTTTTCATTTAAATTAAAAGGAATGCAATACAAGCAAATCCATTAATAATAATTCTAAATTTTGTAAATAATTTTAATCCACCTTGGGTCAACCCAAATGAAGGGTAGACCTTTATTTGTGGTGATCAAATCGCTTGAATGATGAATTGCTATAATTTTGAACAAGTAAAATGCAAGTATAAGTAACCCCAAGGGGTTGGTCGGCTGAAGCAAGACAAGGTTTCGTACCTGATAGGTCGCAGGTTCGAACCCCCACTTGTCCCCTTGGGGTGAGGTAAAATGTAAGTACCTCTGTAAGTGCTCAAAGAGCCCGAAGGCTTTCCCTGCCTTGGACTAGGGCATCATCCCTTCACCCTAAATTTTAAGTCATAGTAAAAGTGCAAGTATAAGATCAATCGATCATAATGGCTTCCCTACCATTAATTATTCCACGTGTCATTCCAAATCTTGGTGGAACCATCCTAAGCTCCAAAAAAAAATTTGATAATTTTTTTTCCACAAATTGAAATTGTTATGAATTTTTTTTTACTACAAACATACTAAAAAAATCAAGAACAATATTTTTTTACTCACCGAGGCCAACTAACCAAACACTTCATTTCACCTCAACCTTCCCCCACATACTTCAACATGCTCAATGGGACACCAACAATTTTTTTCCAGATTTTTTCTCATTATCCAATATTTTTAATTTAATTATTTTCTTTTTAATGTAATTAATTCATAGTAATTACCACAAATATAAAAAAATCACGAAAATTCACCACGGGAGCTAAGGTAACACCCAAGTCATGCATGGAAAATTTCACGTCAAAATTCATCCGTCAACCATGCAAGCCCCCCACTATCCATTAAAAGTGTAGTTAGGGTTAGGGTTTGTATACTACCACCATCTACTCACAAGGGTCAACTAACCAAACACTTCGTTTCACCTCAACCTTCCCCCACATACTTAAACATGCTCAATGGGACACCAAAAATATTTTTCCAGAATTATTTCTCATTTCCCAATATTTTTAATTTAATTATCTTCTTTTAAATGTAATTAATTCATAGTAATTACCACAAAAATAAAAAAAATCCGAAAATTCACCACGGAAGCCAAGGTAACACCCAAGTCATACATGCAAAATTTCAAGACAAAATTCATTCGTCAACCATGCAAGCCCCCCACTATCCATGGAAAGTGTACTTAGGGTTAGGGTTTGTATACTACCACCATCTACTCATCAGGGTCAATGACCCAAACACTTCGTTTCACCTCAACCTTCCACCACATACTTCAATATGCTCAATGGGACACTAACAATTTTTTTCCATATTTTTTTCTTATTATTCAATATTTTTAATTTAATTATCTTCTTCTAAATGTAATTAATTCACAGTAATTACCAAAAATATAAAAAAAACACGAAAATTCACCACGGGAGCTAAGGTAACACCCAAGTCATGCATGCAAATTTTCAAGACAAAATTCATTCGTCAACCATGCAAGCCCCCCACTATCCATGGAAAGTGTACTAAGTGTTAGGGTTTGTATACTACCACCATCTACTCACCAGGGTCAACTAACTAAACACTTCATTTCACCTCAACCTTCCCCCACATGCTTCAACATGCTCAATGGGACACCAACAATATTTTTCCAGAATTATTTCTCATTACCCAATATTTTTAATTTAATTATCTTCTTTTAAACGTAATTAATTCACAGTAATTACTACAAATATAAAAAAAACACGAAAATTCACCACGGGAGCCAAGGTAACACCCAAGTCATGCATGCAAAATTTTACGTCAAAATTCATACGTCAACCATGCAAGCCCCCCACTATCCATGGAAAGTGTAGTTAGGATTATGGTTTGTATACTACCATCATCTACTCATCAGGGTCAACTAACCAAACACTTCGTTTCAACTCAAACTTTCATCACATACTTCAACATGCTCGATGGGACACCAACAATATTTTTCCAGAATTTTTTCTCATTACCCAGTATTTTTAATTTAATTATCTTCTTTTAAAAGTAATTAATTCACAGTAATTACAACAAATATAAAAAACACGAAAATTCACCACAGGACCCAGGTAACACCCAAGTCATGCACGCAAATTTTCACGTCAACCATGCAAGCCCCCCCCCCCCCCCAACTATCCATGGAATGTGTAGTTAGGATTAGGGTTTGTATACTACCATCATCTACTCACCAGGTCAACTAACCAAACACTTCGTTTCAACTCAACCTTCCACCACATACTTCAACATGCTCAATAGGACACCAAAAATATTTTTCCAAAATTTTTTCTCATTACCCAATATTTTTAATTTAATCATCTTCTTTTAAAAGTAATTAATTCATAGTAATTACCACAAATATAAAAAAAACACGAAAATTCACCACGGGGACCCAGGTAACACCCAAGTCATGCATGCAAAATTTCACGTCAAAATTCATCCGTCAACCATGCAAGCCCCCCACTATCCATTGAAAGTGTAGTTAGGGTTAGGGTTTGTATACTACCACCATCTACTCACCAGGGTCAACTAACCAAACACTTCGTTTCAACTCAACCTTCCACCACATACTTCAACATGCTCAATGGGACACCAACAATATTTTTCCAGAATTTTTTCTCATTACCCAATATTTTTAATTTAATTATCTTCTTTTAAAAGTAATTAATTCACAGTAATTACCACAAATATAAAAAAAAACACGAAAATTCACCACGAGGACCCAGGTAACACCCAAGTCATGCATGCAAAATTTCACGTCAAAATTCATCCATCAACCTTGCAAGCCCTCCCACTATCCATGGAAAGTGTAGTTAGGGTTAGAGTTTGTATACTACCACCATCTACTCACCAGGGTTAACTAACCAAACACTTCGTTTCACCTCAACCTTCCACCACATACATCAAAATGCTCAATGGGACACCAAAAATATTTTTCCATAATTTGTTCTCATTACCCAATATTTTTAATTTAATTATCTTATTTTAAATGTAATTAATTCACAGTAATTACCAAAAATATAAAAAAAAACATGAAAATTCACCATGTGAGCCAAGGTAATACGCAAGTCATGCATGCAAAATTTCATGTCAAAATTCATCCATCAACCATGCAAAACACCCCACTATCCATGGAAAGTGTAGCTAGGGTTAGGGTTTATATACTACAACCATCTACTCACCAAATGACCTCCATTGGCCAAGGCATTGTTAACACTTGACCACCATCCCAAATGGACCGTGAAATGATTTTTCTGGAATTTTTGGGAACTAGCAACTATATTTTGTGATTTTTCTCTATTTTTTCACCAAATAATTCACAATAAATACATTATAAGTTGAAAAATCACCAAAATTGGGTACACGGTGCCTCACCCACTATGGGATGTCTCAAACGAAAGGTTGGCTTTTTTGTGGTCATTTGGTGGTTTTTGTTCTTAAATTGTAATTATTATAAACTTTTTCCTATGAAAAACCAATTAAAAAAGTATGAAAAATTTTGTAAAAATTCATTTTAATTAAGGAGAGATTAAAAAAATGACACCAAATTAAGGAAATCAGTATATAATAGGACACATTGAATGTTAATTAAAATATAAAAATTTATAATACAAAAGAATAATATATTTTATAATTATAATAGTTAAAGGGCTTATTTGCAAAATATAAAATTCATGGAAACCTGCTATAGCAGGTCACCCTAACTTGTGTACCGGTACACAAGTTTAACCTTACCCGAGTTTTCTAACACTAGAAATCACCCAAGCAAATGGGATCTCAATTTGTTGTATGGAGCCTACTATTAGGGAGTTGCTTTTAACATTCTCTTTTTTGTTATTCACACCTCTCCTCCCTTTTTAAAAAATATCTTTCACAAATTACCCTCATATATAGCTGCCCAACCCTAATTGTGGTGGTTGGGGTGAGGGTGGGGAAGAGAAAGGAACGGGTGGGAATAAAAAAAAGGAGTGAAAAAAGTAATGGCATTTTTATTTGTTTTTTTTTTAGCCTTTTCTTTGGTCGAAATGTGGAGCCTATTATATTAGTACGTAGTGCAAATCAAATAGGCCGAATATGGTCCGCTATGAGATGGAAATGCATCACATGGGCTTAACCAATTATTGACCCATTCAAATACAATTTTCGGCTATGTTTGGATGGGCGTTCTGCACCACTAAACGTGCATATTTCTATGTCAAACTTGAGTTGTCAGTTTTTCGCATTGTTTGGATGAGCATTTCACACGTGAAGAACTTGAGTTGATGCAGATGCAACTTTTTTTTAGCTTTTGTGTTTTTATAGATGTGAGTCTAGAGCACATTATTAAAGTTGGGTTGTCAAATTTCTTTTTTACCCTTCCCTCCAAGAAGCAAAGAGCGTCAGCAAGAGGAGTTTTCATGTTTTGTGCATGAAAGAGGAGTCTCCATTTAATGAGAAGCAAGTAAGAAACCATTTCGTGATTGCTGGGAGGTTTTTAACTCATTCCAAATATATAATTATTAAAAAAAAACGTTATGATATCCCAATGTTTTATATCTAAACTGTGTATATAAAATCAGTGTCTTTATTTTATAAAATAATTAAAATTAGTGTGACATTAACGTAACACATTTTGTTAGTGTTAAAATGGTGTAAATGTCTTTATTTTTTTAGTGTTAATATCAAATATACTTAATATAAAAAAAATGGAAATCAATATAACAAAAATATCATGTCCTTTTTAGTAATTATAGCTCTAAACGTGAGTTAGAAAATATCATCCAAACAACATTCACTTTCTTAAACTCACGTTTGCAACAAATTATCCAAACATAAAATCTCGTTTATGCAAACTCAAGTTCACGTAAACCCACGTTAAAAAAATCACGTTCATTCAAACTCAAGTTTGTAAACGCTAATCCAAACACACACTTCATGTGTTTTCTTTTTTTTTCTTTTGGTCATAATATAGATTAAATTAGATGTCATTCTCAAAATCCCACTCATTAAGAAAATAATATTTTGACACCCCAATTTTAAGTGTAAATGTATAAAAAAGAGAGAGACAAAAAGAATAAAGGAAATGAAGGGAGAAAAAAAATAAAAGATGTTATGAGAATGAAAAAGAATAGAAGAAAAAAATTGAAAAAGAAGTGCAAAAAATGAGTGTGAAAACATCACAACTTTACTCATTAACATATTATTTGTTCACATAAGACCACTTAAATCAATGTCTACTCAAGGGATATTAAGTTAAGATTACGTTAAGTTTGGCATAAATAGTTTTGTTGGTTACAAGAATTTAGGGTGAGGGGAAGGCGCCCCATTTTAAGGCAGGGAAGGCCTCCGGGCTCAAAGAGCACTCTGTACTTACATTTATCTCACCATAAGGGAACAAGTGAGAGTTCGAACCTGTGACCTGTCTGATGCGAGACCCTATCTTGCTCCACTTGACCAACCCCTTGGGGTTTCATAAATAGTTGATAAGCTAGTTAATAGCTGAAAAGTTCACTTTTAATTGAAAGCTTATAATTGAAAACTGAAAGTTGATAAGCTAGCTTAATGAATTAGAATTATTTGGTAAAATTAGCTTTTGAAGTGGCTGATAAATGTAAAATGATATATAAGGACATATTTATATATTTTTCATATAACTTCTAATTTTATTTAATAAAAGTTTTTTTTGTGATTATAATTTTAGATTTTTTAAATGAATTATTAATTTTAATTATAGTATTTTTTTAGTTTTAATTATTTTATTATGCAGATTAATGTAGCCTAAGGTTATTTTTTATTTTAATTATTTAATTTTTTATAAAGTACTTTAAGGGGTCGTTCGGGATGGTTACAAGTTTTCAGTTTTTTATTTTTAAAAATTTTAAATCAAATTTTTACAACTCAAAACTAACATTTAAAAACTTGTTTACGTGGTTTTCAAAACAAACATTTTGAAAACTACAAAAAGTAGTTTGTCGTTTTCAGTTTTTTGTTTTTAACGGTAAAAACTTGATTCAAAATTTTTAAAAATAAAAAACTGAAAATATAAACAAAAAATCTCTTTATCACGCTTTTTAAAAATCAATTTTTGCTTATACCATATTTTATTCCATATATCTCTTTTATCACTCACTCGTCTCCTTCCTGTTAAAAATCTCTTTATCAGTTAATTAGAAATTAAAGATAAGAAAAGAGAATTAGTGGAAATAGATTAGTTAATTCCACTCAAAACAAATATACGTTGCATATTTGAAGCACACAGTTTGTTTGGCACCTATCAAATACCATTCAAAAAGCTGAAAGCATGCAAGGATGATGCCAAAAGATAAAACATCACCCTTTTTCTTTTTCTTAAGCACACAACAACATAATATTTTATATTTAGAATTAGATATAATTCACTTGTGATGATAAGTGCAGGGTTTAAGTGGCTTCCCACAAAGGCACCGATTGTTTTGGAACGACAGCGGCGGAAGATGATTGAAGGGCGGACCACGTGGAATCGGGCACAGAGACGGTTATGACTCAAGTCCACGTGGCCAATGTAACAGGCAAACGCCATTGACTTAGCAACAAAACCGGTCAACTTGTTATGCGACAAATCAAGGTTTATGAAATACGATTTTGCTCCAAAAACGTTCGGTATGTTCCCACTCAACGCGTTTCTACTCAAATCCAAATGGCTCATTCTCGAAGCCAACAGCGTCCCCGGAATCTTCCCCGACAAGTTATTATACTTCAGGTTCAGCGAGTCCAGAACCGGCATTCGGCCCAGCGAAGCCGGAATCGAACCGGATAACCGATTCAACGAGAGGTCCAGGTCAGCCAGCCCGTAAATACTCGAAATTGAACTCGGGATCGAACCGGTGATCCGGTTGTGGGTGAGTAAGGCCCGGTTCAGTTTTGTGAGACGGCCGAAGTTCCATGGAATGGGGCCCTCAATGGCGTTGTTACGGAGATCCAATTGCATGAGGTTGGAGAGGTTCACTAGCGTCATTGGGATCCTTCCAGAGATGTGATTGTCTGCGAGGTTGAGCATCGTAAGCTGGGTGAGTCGCCCTATGTCCCAGGGAACATTGCCGGAGATGAAGTTCCCGGAGAGGTCAATGGTTTGGAGAAAACGGAGGGTTGTGATGCAGCGAGGGATAATTCCTGAAATGCCCTTCCAGTCTGAGATTGTGATGCTGGAGAGTTGCGTGAGGTTGCAGATTGATGGGGAGATGTGTCCGGTCATGTATCCTGCGGTTCTGGTGCGGTTGTCGCGGACAGTGAGGCCGCGGAGGGTGATCTCGGCCACGCGCCGTGTGGTGGGGTCGCAGCTCACGCCGTACCAGTGGTAGCAGCAGTTGGTGCCTCTCCATGAATGGAAGATTCCGAAGTATGGTTCTTTGAGAGCTGCCTTGAAGGCCATGAGTGCTGCCCATTCAGAGGGAGGGCATGACTCAACGGGTAAGGCTCTAAGTGCTACTAGGGTCACTAGTGCCATTGCCAAAACTGCTCTAGCACCACACATTGTTTTGGTTATTTAACTAGATATTGCAGTGTATATGTGCAACTATATATATGCAGCATGCATGTCACTAATTGTCACTTACTATGGGAGTATAATAGTTTGGCATGAGCAAGGGGTAGTATATAGTAATGCTTGCGATATAAGGATTGATTTTGATGTGATTTAATTTTCTGGGGAAGGATTGTATGGTTCTGTTGACAAGAAAGGAATTTTCTGAAAGTGATGGAATATTGGTGGTGGGGCAGCTTAGCAGGATCGTGTTTAGCGTTTGCATGTGGTGATGGATGGTGTTTCATTACTTGATTAGAGTTAGAGTAGAATGAGATGTGATAGTGAGATGAGAAGGAAAGGATAGAAGTGAGTGTGTTGCTTGTTACACCAAAAAGAAATGAGGATTGAACTTTGACACTTTGAGTGTAGTATCTGATTCAGTATTAATCTGGTAATTTAAAGCACTAGCTAGTTGTCTTTTTTAAAGTGACAGTATACCTCTTGCTATTTCTAGTATCACATCCTTGTTAATTAATTAACGTTACTTATTGCGAAATTGATTTTGATAGATTTTTAAAATTAATGATAAAAAATAATGTATAATTTATGAAACGTGTTAGGGAAATAATTTAAAATCAATTTTGATCAATAAAATTGATTTTGGCCAGTAAAATTGATTTTCAGAGTTCATATATAACTAGAAAGCTTAAGGTTTCTTGGTGTTGCTAGCTTCTTTTTCACCCTGATCCCGAACATGTAGTAGTTTAAATACTCCAAGAGTGGTGCAACGCAAATCTTTAAGGTGAATGCTCCAGTTCCATTATTAATTAATGGGTACCGTTTCAGTTATGATCTCAACGTAAGAATGAGTACGTGTATTCTCTTTTTAATGACCGAGCCACACAAGTGTAACGTTATATACTATTTAAAATCTCTTATTTACCCCAGTTGTTGCTCCTTTGTGATTTGTTAAATTTGTTTTGTGTGAGACGCTTTGTCTACCTCTGTCTTGACAATTGTTGTTTTTAGAGTTTTTGAAGTTGTAGTCTAGAAAGGAGCTTAAACCCATCGTTGCAGAACCACATAAAGGTTTATTGTGAAATAGATTCATTGGAAATCATACATCTGTTGCATGTTGAGTCCACATCCTATGTTGGCTCCCTTATGATATCATTGTAGATGTCAACATGTAATATCCCAAAATTAAGGCCTAGAAAATATAGTGAAAGTCTTAGACTATGATTCCGACCAAGAGAGAAATGTTAGAGGTACCTAGAAGGAGGAATTGGGGGTTAGAATGTGAATTTAGACAAGAATTAGGTAAATGAACTAAGAGTCTCGAGTTTTAAAAGATTTTGGAAGAAAACCAAATATTAAGCCAAACGTAACCATATAGTTATCCTGGAAGAAATCACACCCTGAGACAGAGAGAACTATAACGATTTAAGAATGAGAAAAGAAGGTTAGATGAAGAAGAACTAAGTTGGAAGGGTGCGTTGTTAGACGAAGTTAGGGAGAAGTGTATCACCCTATGTTTTAGTCATTAGGTGTGTTAAAATATCAATGGGATAGGCTTTAAGAAACAAAGGAATTGATCTGACAAAGATTAGAGTGGGAAGAGATTTGGGTGAGAAGAACTAAGTTAGAAGGAGGTTTTAGAGAAAGGAATTAGGTTTGAGTAGAAGAGAATTGAATTAGAACCAAAGAGGGGGAAAAACCAAGTTAGAAACAGGGAAAGAGAGAAATTAGGGTAATTTTGTCTGGTAATTTTGCTCAAGCTTGCTTAAGCGCGCCTGAGCGAGAGTACCAGGCAGAAGGGGAGTTCGTGACACCCTTCTACCCCATACTCTTATATATTAAAGAAATTACAGTTTAGAAAAGGGAAAGTCCCACGTTAGGTAAAAAGGTTCACAATCACTCTTATGATAAATCTCATAGTTTGAAAACAACTTTATTAAATCAACTCAAACTCCAAATATAAATCAATTATAAACAACGGAAATCTCCTTAGAAATAAAAACAATTAATAATCTCCTGCCATACAAGGCATCCAGAAGTTCATAAAGATACTCCTAATCTAGAAACATGGTAAAACCCCCAAGCACACCCTGATGTCACATCTATCAGAGCATACCATTTTATTCATAATCGACACCAGTTGTGTCCTCATCAACACCTGTAAAATATATCCACAGAATACGGTGAGGAAAAGGAATACTACCCATACATACACAAAGAGAATACCCATCCTCACCCACAACATCATTAATCATACCATCAATATATTAAAATCACCAATCAATAACATTCATCTAAAACTCAACATATAATCAATCTTCTATATCAACATATACATGTCATGCCCTCATTCCTATTCACAACACATAAATCTATCCATTATACATTCACCAAGCTCATCATCATCATAATCTCATTCATATATCATCATACTCATTATCATCATAACATCATCCATATATCATCATATTCATTATCATCAGACATCATTCATATATCATCATACTCATTACCATCATATCATCATTCATATATCATCATACTCATTATCATCAGACATCATTCAAATATCATCATACTCATTATCATCAGACATCATTCATATATCGTCATACTCATTATCATCAGACATCAATACTCCTCTCATCATCTACCCAAAGATCATGACTTGGAACTCCACACAATGGGCGCACCTCGTCAATCACTCTAGTTAGTACCAAGGTGGTCTACCGGTGTTACCACACACTATCCGATAGGTTGTACCCCTTCTATGGGCCCGCACAATGACATTCGACCCTAGGTTGTACCCCCTCTATGGGCCCGTACAATCACTCCTAGGTTGCACCCCCTCTATGGGCCCGTGCATCGAACGCCCCATCTTGATCCCCTGAGTTGTACCCCCTCTATGGGCCCGCACAACTCAGTTCACCTCCCGAATTGTACCCCCTCTATGGGCCCGCACAATTCAGGTCTCATCACATATGCTCAATGCATCTCTCCTAAGTTGTACCCCCTCTATGGGTCCGCACAACTTAGATAACATCATCATCAAAAGGTGACATACACCATCATCATAAATCATCATTATCATGCATTAATATGCTCATCATCAAACATCATCATTATAAAGTGATATACACTTATCATCATCATCATTCACTCATATGCTCATCATCAAACATCATCATAATAAAGTGATCTACACTTATCATCATCATCATTCACTCATATGCTCATCATCAAACATCATCATAATAAAGTGATCTACACTTATCATCATTCACATCATCATACATCATTAACATCATCATCAAGTGACATACACTCATTATTAAACATCATCTTTATAATCAAGTGACACACACTCATCATCAACATCATCATCATACATCATTAACATCATCATCATCAAGTGATATACACTATCATCATCAACATCATTATCATAAAGTGACATACATTATCATCATTAACATCATTATTATCACACTCATCATCAATATCATCATTATACCTCATCATATTCATCATCAATCATCATATAGATCATCATATTCATCATCAAATATCATTAATCATCATCATCCTAAAGCATCCACAATCATTATACTCTAAACATCTAATTAATCAAACAATCCACAAAACAATAAACATCCGACTCAATTTCATCAATAAAACCTCAAATCTACAGCTACAGTGCGAACTAAATATCTCTCAACCTAGGCTTCATATCAATGATCCAACCGTTCAGAATGAAAAACCGGGTGTTCCAAACCAGCTGTTAAAATTTCAGCCCGATCCAACGGTTAACGAATCTGCAGTCACTGTTTTACAGTCGCAGCTATATCTAAAAACGGGAATAACTTTCCTCTAGTGCGAACTAAATATATCCTAACCTAGACCTCGTATCAACGATCCAACCGTTCAGAATGAAGAACCAGGTGTTTCAAACCAGCTGTTAAAATTTCAGCTCGATCCAACGGTGAACGAATCCGCAGTCGCCATTTTACATTCGCCGCTCTGTGTAAAAACGGGAATGACTTTCCTCTACCCTCTTCTTCAATCCCTACTTAATTCCTCAAGTTCCTAATTCAATTAAACTCGTTTTTACCGATTAAATTCACTAAAATCAACAATCATTCCTATAATTTCCAATAAATTTAACATCTAATCAATTATGGTTCCTTATCTCTAAACCCTTGTTTAACCCATTTTCACTGTTCTCATTATTTTCATTCAATCCACTCAAGATTCATCAAGAATCATACAACAATCAACAATCCATAGTTTTTATCACAAAACAACACATATTCACATATTGATTTCAATTATTAATCTTTAAAGGTTATTCTCACTACCCATTCACCCCCACATGCATATACAAGCAGCACCCTCTTCCCCACCGTACCTTAAGCGAAGATCAAACTGCAACAATCTTGATTCTTGGTTCTTGATTCTCGATCACTCAGCAATCTCCTCTTGAGATGTAGTTTCTCCCCTCCTTGGCTCTTCGTTCTCCGACGATTTGAAAAATAAGGATTAGGGTGAATTAGTACCATTTCCCTATTTAAATACTTAAACGCTTAATGGGCTTGGGCCCACTCTCACCCCCTTATTCTCTTTTCAATTAAAATTACCTTTACGAAACAAAACTAATAATAATAACACTCCTATTATTTATTTCCCATTAAATTAATTATTTTCTAAATTAGTCTCTTTAATTTAATTAATATTTATCCTAATAAAATTTAGGACGTTACAGAGTTTCTGTTCGGAAATTTCGTCTAGACTCGCTTGAGCGCACCTGGGTGAGGGCATCAGCAGAATGGGGAAAATTCTACTATAGTTTTCTCGCTCGGGCGAGATTGAGCGAGAAAACAGAGTCAGAATGGGGGGTTTTTGGGTAGAAATTTCGTTCGTTCTTGCTCAGGCTTGTCTGAGTGAGAAAGGCACTCTCGCCTGGTCTTTCTCAAGCGCGCCTGAGCGAGAGCGCGTTTTCAGCATACATTAAAGACACGGTTTTCGCTCTTCTTCTTATTTTTTTCTTCCGCTCCTCCCACCTTTAGAGAGAGAGAAAGAGATTTCTAGAGAGAGGAACTCCTTGGGAGCTTGGAGAAAGAGGATCAAGGCCAAGGATCTCCAACCCTAACCTTCCCCAACCTCCTTTCCCTTCTCTTTGAGCTTCATTGAGGTGAGTATAGCTCACCCACACACTTTCATTTATGTTTGTAACCTTATATGATCCCTCCTCTAGTTTTCCCCTTTTTGGTTGCTTGTGTATGTTTGATTTATGATGTTTGATGACATCCCAAATTGATATGTTGAGGGGGTTATAGTAAGGGGAGTTTTGGGAGGCCAAACCTTTAGGGTTTGTTCATTGGGAAGAAAAATGGGGTTTTCTAACTAATGTTACCTGAATGCAAGACTTAGAGGGAGGGAAAAAGGTTGTTAGCTAATTAATGTTCTATGGAAAGCTCTACCCGTTGTATTGAGGGCGTATGTGTCATAGTTCAGTTGAGGGCGTATGCGCCACAGTTCAGTTAAGTGCGTATGCACCATAGTTCAGTTTAGGGCGTATGCCCACAGTTCAAATAAGGGTGTATGCGCCAAGGTTACACTCGAGGGCACGTGTGCTAGAGTTGAGTACTCGGGTTACCGCAGCACAGTCAAGAAAAGGATATGTGTGGTAAAATGTTGACTGCATGTAGGATTTAGTCTCTGGAAGTATTATTGATACATGTATGTTATATTGTGGCTTTGTTGCATTTCACCTGCCTGCTTACCCCACATTGCATGTTCTGGTTATGCTCACTGAGACCCTAGTCTCACCACACGTTTTGTGGTTACATTCTAGATGCACAGGTTCGTTCCCCGATGCACCAGTGAGCTGAGGGGGCTTGGAGGACTTCATGTTTCGATTATGTCATTTCATTAGCATGGGATGTATTTAATTATCATTGTGAATATGCACATGATACCGAATTATGTATTTAATTATTATATTGTAGCCATGAATAGCCTTGATGTACGTATTACGTTTATGTTTCATATAGTGTTTAAGTAGCGTTGGGATGCTTAAGCGTTATATCTTGTATGTGTGCAGCGATTTTTAAAATGGTGTGAAATAATTTCAGGAATTCGGGAATTTTGCCTCCAACGGGCATTATTCTTGAATTTGGAAATTAGGACGTTACATTTTGGTATCAGAGCAGTTCAATACAATGGACTGTGGATTAGTTGTTTCTTGAAGTTTGTTATTATCCTCCTATGGATTATTATGTAAATTGAGAGACTGATCACCTCGAGGTTTGCTTAATGATGTGTAAAGGACTATGGCAGGCGGCTTGAGAGGTCATTCTAGGACCAACCCTTCCTTTTCCTCTTTACGGGACCTATCTCTGGATCCCGTGGCAGCAGCTCTTCAGATGCTCACCTAGATGATGGGGGAGCAAGTGGCGTCCAACCAGGCGCAAGTGGAGACCAACCACCATCAAGTTGAGGCGGCTCGGGAGCAAGCTACTGCTAACGCGACCGTTTTGCATGAGCTAATCCGAAGGCCAACGGGGACACCAACCCCTGTTACGGTAGACCCGTTTGTCCAAGGATATACGGAGTTCCGAAAACATAACCCTCCCCAGTTCAACGGGTTTTATGATCCGGACGTGGCGACGAATTGGCTCCACAACCTCAGCCAGATTTTTGAGGTGATGGGGTGCACTGATGACTCTAAGGTGGGGTATGCAATGTACATGCTGAGGGGAGAGGCTGAAGATTTGTGGAAGATGGCCAACGTCCGAGCCACTATTATAGAAGCCCCGATCACCTGGGGAACCTTTCAGACTATGTTTTTGGAGAAGTATTTTTCGGCTACTGTTCGAAGGCAGAAGGAAGTTGAGTTCCTTCAACTTAAGGAAGGGAGCATGACCGTGGGCAAGTATGTGGCCAAGTTTGAAGAATTAGCCAAATACTCTAGATACCTGCAGACCGTTCCCAATGAGGAGTGGAGGTGCACACAGTTTGAGGGAGGTTTGAGGTTCGAGTTGCTAGATCGGGTTGGGACACTTGGGATCAGGGATTTCCCTACCCTGGTCAACAAGTGCTATATTGTTGAGAAGAACTAGAAGAATGCCGCACCACCCCCACAGTCAGATGACAAGGGGAAGAGAAAGCTGGAGGAGCCCAACCAGGACACGGACCCAGGGTCAAAGGAGCAGGACAACGCTATTTTGGACGTCGGTACAACCCAGAGGCAAGGGGAGGTGCCGGCCCCAGTGCCCCAAGTGTGAGAAAAGCCATGGGGGAGAGTGCATGTGGGGACTCAAAGTGTGTTTCAAGTTCGGCCAGCCCGGATACGTTGTGGGACTGCCCAGAATCAACAAATCAGAAGAGGTGTTTCAATTGCTAGAAGCTGGGTCACATAGCACGTAGGTGCCCAAAGTTAAGGAAGGATGAAGGTAAGATCAAGGTTAAATTATCCCTTGACCTAGTTTTATGTGAGAGAGTTGGATTCAACCTTTTTAGCCGTTTTTCTTCTATTTCATTTCCTTGCTTGTTTTGTTGGTATGATTTAAAACGTGTGTGACTGTGCATTGTTTTCGTGTGCTGTTTTTTGGTTGCTTGCTCTCCTTATAATTTAGTCTACTTAAAATGCTTTAGGTATTATCGGCTGTTACACCATCGAGTTAGGGAAATCAACCCACCAACCATAGTTGAGCCTTACGATTGTCTAAGAGGGGAAAATGTTCGATTCGAGGCCGAGAAGGGGTTGATAGAATAGGAGTTAGATGAGTGAGAGAGGTAGAGGGTAAGGGAATATAGAGAGGACACTTAGGAATACCCTAGGACGTGGAAGGGTAACAGAGCGCATCAAACGGTGTTAGGAACACAGGAATGGCTTTAGTTCATAGATTCTTAATGCAATGAGGTAGATTTCTGTGTAAATAAAGCACTTGTTGGTAGCAATTTCATGAATTTATACTCCAAAATCACCCATCTTTGCTTAGTTTGTGATAGCTGTAAATAATGAATTTTGAACTTGATGCTATTTTAATGAAGAAATTGTTGATTTTTACAGATGAGGAGTTAAAGTACAAGTTGTAGCATCAGGTGAGTAGTGAGAAGAGACAGGAGTAGTGCAGAGCAAGTTTCAAAGGATGTTGTTTCTTGAGCTTCACCTGAGCTGAGCGCAAGTGAAGCTCATGATTGTTTAATTGGTTTTGTTTCCTACGCTTCACTTGCGCTGAGCGCAGGATGAAGCGCAGGATTGCTTAATTGTTACTGTTTCCTACGCTTCACCTGAGCTGAGCGCAGGAAAAGCGCAGGACTCGTAAACCTAGTGTTTAATGAGCCTTCAGACAGTTTTTAAGGGAGTTTTTGTTGTTTTGGAAAGGAGTATTTTGGGGGAATACAGTTTGTAGAAGAGGAGAGACCATTCCGGAACAAGATAGGGAGGATACAACGAAGCTGGAAAGCCTAATGAATTTCTCTCATCTTATTTCTATTGGTTGTAAGTGCTACCATGAGTAGCTAAATACCTATTAAGGATTGAATGTAGTCAATTCAAACCCTGAATGTGATTTTGTATCTTTAATATTTAGAAATCATTGTTTTATCAATAAACTGGTGTTTTGATTTCTATTCTTAATGCTTAATTCCCTTCTTGTAACAGAATTATGATTTGATTTCTTGAATTAGCTGGGAAGTTGTTCTCTAAATCTGATTTGGGTAAAAACACTCAATCGGTTGAATCACTAGGGATAGGGTTCAATTTATTGATAGCTTTTAACAACTGATCTTAAACCTAGGCAATTTGTTAAACATCTGAGGGATCGGTGTTTAGGGAATTGTTCTAAGAATTTCATAATTGAGGGATCAATATGGATGAAATTTATTTGTGCTCCAGTATTGATAAATTCAAATTTCTAAATGTTATTGACTTTCAAAATCAGAAGTAGGGCACGATAGACGAAATTCAATCCTAGTTCTTTCAACTGAATCTTTCCCAAATATTTATTCTTGCTTTAATTTCTTTACTGAACTATTTATTTAATTTTCACAACAATCACTCTACATATTCCATTTACTCACAACGCCTACTAGGCAAGAAGTGCATGTTTCACATATTCTACGTGAAGCCAATGCTAGCAGACCAACTATCCAAGTTTAGTACTAGGGGAGATAGAAGTTCTTTCTTTTGGAGATCTCTACCCATTGAGCTTTATTTAGTTTTTATTTTTTCTCTCAGTTTTAAAACTAATAGAAAAAAGAACTTACCATTGCAGAACACAAAATAAGGAAGGTGAAATCCAAAGCGAGTTACAATTCTGCTGTGAAGGCAACAAAAGTTTGGGGATTAGGAAAAACATTTCACAAAAAAAAAATCCTTTCCATCAATGTTTTCTCTATTAAGTTTTTGAAAATAATTTGGAAGTGAATGAAAATAATAAAATTTTGGTGATTTATTTTTGAAAAAAATTGAAAAGAATGGTTAATCTATGATTTCAAATAATAACGATTACATGTCTTTAGTTATAACACGTGTCTTCAGCCAGAGATGGACGCCTAATAACTAGACTGATACCCTTAATAATTTAAAACCGGACCGTAGAATCTACCAATCTTTAATGGCTCTTATAGCAGAAATTAAATAATATTAATTCTTCACATATATGAAAATTTGTTTATGAGACTAAGTTTGATTAGTGTTCAAAATTTTATAAACCTTGAATTTTATCTTTTAGTTCAAGTTTAATCCTCAAAATAAGTCTATATGATTAAGTTATGAACATATTAGGTGGCAATTATATAACATCTATTAGGCGTATTACATATTGACTAATGATTTTTCCCACTTTTATATTTTGCACATTGCACACCTTATTTTTTTTATCTCACTTCATTTATCATCATATCAATTATCATATATTTTTCACTTTCTTTCTTCATATTTCTTCTTTTATTTCTATCTCTCTCTTCCCTATGCCTATACCATCCCAAAAATGAAGTTTTAAAGTTTTATTCTCGTAATTGATATAATAGGGAAAAGAAGAGAGGTGAAAAATAAAAATGAGATGTGAAAGATTAGAGTAAAAAATCATAGTTTTTTTTTAACAACCATAAACTTTGTAAGTGAAAAGTAAAGAGAATTATATTTGTACATCCAAGATGTAAAACAATAATGAGAGAGAAAGATTGAAATGAAATAGAACTGTGAGATGTGATATGTGTAACGTCCTAATTTCTTAATTCAAGAACAATGTCCGTTGGAGACTCTATTCCCGAATTCCTGAAATTATTTCGCACCATTACTAATATCTTTGCATACACATTCATAGAAACGCTTAAGTAACTCCAACGATTACATAAGCCAAACAACCATTGGACACTATAGGTCTCATAATAAAATTTCCACTCAGTGGCTCAAGACAACACTCATTTATATATACATAGTTTCCAGCCTAATACAACATTATACAATTCAAAATAAATCTAAATCCCTCATAGGGTCCAAACTGGCAACTGAGGGTGGAATTATCCACTCTACGAGCTTCAATCGTCCCTTCAATCGTTCAGCCAAATCATCCTGCATAACTAAAACGTACATGTTCCCACAACGTGGGATGAGACTAGGTCTCAGTGAGCATAACTATGCATGAAAACAGTGTGGGGAGGCAAACATTTGAGATGCAACATATAATTCAGCAAATCATACATAAATTAGTTCAATCATTTTTCCTCATCACATCATTACTCAATTCAACTTGAAATGATATCTGATGCCAAACTCTGATTCAATGTGCTATGCATGATCTGCATTACCCGACAAATGAGGTCTTATCACTTAACTGAATGAGGCTAGGCATGAGCTCAGATTACCATGGTACTAATCACCCCAGGGGTACTAATCACCGCTTCTGAGTCCAGCCTAGAAGGGAACTAATCGCCCAAGGGTACTAATCACCACCTCTGATTAGGATGAAGTTTTGTTTTCTTATTATATGGGGGCTGAAGCCCTAATTAAATTCTCCATGATAACACATATAACAAGATTCAATGCAACAAGGAAAACATAACAAATCATGACATGATGTCTCCACTGAATACAACCATGCTATGCATGACTTGCATTACCCGGCAGACGAGGTCTTATCACTTATCTCCGTGTGGCTAGACCTGAGCTCAGACTACAAGGAACATCTTCCTTGGGTACTAATCACCACAACTGGGTACTAATCACCCTGGGTTCTAATCACCCTTATTAACTTGGGGCCAAAACCCGAGTATTAAACTGGTGACTGAAGTCTTATCTTGTTTATTTCGTTTGAACTGGGCCGAAGCCAAAACTGGGGCGGAAGCCATATTTATTTTCCATGCTTTCAACACGTAATGCTAAACATGAAGGGAATCAAGCATGTGGTCAGGGTGCAGCGGAAATAAATGGATTCCTGATGGGTTTCTGGCAAGCGAACCAAAAATCCAGTAGTATAATAGTAAGAAAGATATCGTATCCACAGGGAACGGTCAATTTACGTATACTCGTGATCTATTTATCAAGGAAAACAACGGTTTTTGAGAATATTGTTGCGGAAATTATAAACTGAAATTCAATAATTAATGAATTAGAAAGGAAGAGTTAGAGACACTTTACTTGGATTAGGATTGAACTTCATCTCATCACACCCCTCATGTATGTCGAGACTACCCAATATTTATAGGCTTTGAACTATAACACTGTAGACAAACTATATTGCTAAGACCCTGAGTTACCAGGCGCCACTCATACTCAAAAGTAATCCATGCTGGTTCTCCCAAGCGACAGACTTACCCTCGGCTTATTATGCTTTCTTTATTCCGTTTGTAAAAGAATTAATTGATAAACGAGGCCTACTACTCTGGACGCACCTTCGCTAGAGTACTGTCACTACCCATCACTCGTTAGAATACATCCACGGTTCGCTTCCTGGATTGACAGTCAACCAATCCTTTGCTACCGGTAATTTAATAACCATGCTTATCTTGTAGACGCCCTTCATTAGATTACTCACACTACCCATCAATCACTAGCAATGCCCATGTGTCGGTTCACTGGCTACCGAGTATTCTTATTCACTCAGAGGTTGAGTTTCCTATGTCTAGGCTCCCCTAAACTCAATCCTAGTCGTAACGTTAATTACAAACTAGCCTATAACTCCGGCGCAAGCGCGGAAGTTAGGAATTAAGCACAGAACAAGATTACCAATATTATAGTTAGGAAACTGCATAAATAAATAGATAGAGTTCAACATACACTTGGAAATGGAATCAATTACATTCAATCCTAATGGAGAGTTAACTACACATGGTAGCCATACAAACCACCGAAGATGCTGTCACCATCTTTAATCCTTGTGAAACGCTCTTCCTCTCCTACTCTAAAATTAGAACTGGTGCATTATCACTGAAATATAACTGAATTACAATAATCGTGCACACCTTGATCTGGTGCAATGAGGTCCTATTTATAGGCTAAGGAAAGACAAAGGAAATTGGGGAGAAATCTATCAAAAAATGGTAACAGGGCAAGAATCAGCGTGACTTGCGCTTCAAGCTGCGCTACAGCACAGGCTGCAGCGCAGGTTCCAGAGAGCTGCGCTTCACCCTGCGCTACCTCGCAGGTTGAAGCGTAGAATGCGTCCTGCAGCTTCAATCTTTCTCTTATTAATTTGATCTCTCCTCGAGACTGGTTTTGGTTGATTTGTCTTTCCTTGTTTCCCTTTTCTTGATGAAATCTTGCATTTATTGAGCATCTTGGATTTAATTGGGAAGGTTGTCTGCAGAATCCTTGTTTGATTGGCAGTGATCTCCTCATTGATTGTCTCAAATCTTCTACAAATCTTTATTAAATGTCTTCAATCAAACTCAAATCTTGCAGATATCTTCCTCATTTAATGCTATCTTTCCTTCAAATTAAATCTTTGCAATATCCTACAAAAATCAGCAATATTTCTATTAAAAGAGTATCAAATTCAAATCTCAGGTTAATAAATACAATTTATCTAATATTTAATAAAAATGGATTAAACTGGGGCAAAAATACCATTTTATCCTTGATCAGTGAACTAAAAAGCGCTCTAATTTATCAACTAATTTTCACATATCAATTCACTCCCTTATTATAATCGTTTTGCGAAAACACGAATCAAGGCATAAAAGGTATTAAAATGAAAGGTCGTACCTTATTAGGATTACAAACGAGGCAAGAGTAGCCACGTCTCTATTGGTATCCACGCCAAAAACCAGACTAGGAAACCCTCCTCAGGTTTGCTAGTAGCCTTAAAAAGTAAGAAGCGATTGCTCATGTGTCTAGGGCAGTGCATCTCATGCTCTATTTATAAAGTGGTGGCTAGGGTTTTATCCCCTCACTCAACCCTCACACTTATGGGTCTAGCCCATTATGTTATAATTCTAATTAGGCTTAAATATGTTTTTGGTCCCTACAAAATTCCAGAATTTTGTGTTTAGTCCCTAATTAATTTTTCACCTAAGTTTAGTCCTCACTTAATTTTCTATCTTCAACTTTCGTCCCTGCCGTTATCTATCATCCGTTAAGTGATGAGTTGGCAAGTTATGTGCCCAGTCAGCCTATCTGACGTGTCCAATGAAGATGACGTGGCTGCCACATCAGTTATTACTATTTTTTAATTATAATTGTTCAATAACTTAATAAATTTAATTTGTAACAAATAAATTGAATTAAATCAAATGAAATCTCTCTCTATCTTCCATCTGAACCCTAAGAACGAAACTTGGAAGAAGTTCGTGGGAGGCAGCAGCGAAAGGGAGAATGAGACGAAGACGAAGGAAGACGAAGAACCGGACCAAGCTTCACGAAGAAGAACAGAGACGAGATGAGGTCGTCTGCGTCGGCACCAGAGAAAAGGGCTATCGGTTCGAACTCTGCTTCTTCAACATTTGCTTTCCCGAAGAGAAGAATCTGTGGTTGTGGGGGCAATGTGGTTTTGATCAATTCGAAAACCACGAACAACCCAGGTCGTATGTTCTGGAGATGTCCCTATTGGACTTGCAGCTACTTTAAGTGGGCTGATGAAGATGGTTTTGATGAACAACTTGGACTTGCAGCTGTAGATGGTGTAGAAATCGTAGGAGATAAAAAACTTAAGGTCTTGAAGCTAAAGAAGAAGCTTGATGCAGAAAAGAGAAAGGCGAAAATGTTTATGGGTGTTGCTGTTGGGTCATGGGTTTTGACATTGATAGTTTGTGTTGTGTGTGTAGGAAAATTCCCGTGTACTCTGTTTTGAGTTCCCTCCTATCCTATCTGTAATTCATTTTGAGTCATGATGTGATGTGATATGGTGAACTTTTGGTTTTATTGTTTTGGTTTTTGTAATTCAGATGCTATGATCTATGGATTTAAATGTGAAGACTGTTTGTTTGTTGAAGTTTTTACCATTGCTAATTTGGTTAGATTACCCTCATTTGGTATTAAGTTGTTTAATTGAAATCTGATTTGTTGAATAGTATAAAGTAACTTGTCACAATTCCAGAAATCTGTAATGGAAAATTACTTAAGCATTTAACACTGAAATATAACATAAGCATTGTTGATTAAAACATGATTTCATGGTCCACGAAAAACACAATTAAAAGTGGTGTCCTACATATGCACCTTAACCCACATACTGTTGGGTATTACAAGCCAAAATGAACCCACATGCTGTTGGATATGACTAGTCAAAATGAAATAAGGATAGTGACTAATGACATATTTCCCACAAAGTCCAAAAAAACAGCACCCAATCCAAAATATTCCCTACTTTAGCCATGTGATAAACAACTCAAGTTGCAGGAGCTTTTGGGACAGAGTCCCCTTTTTCTTGAGATTCACGTGCTACAACATCTATAGCTTGACCACCATCATTTGGAACCGGACTTGGCTGAGCTTCATTGAGTTGTTCAGCTGTCTCATGAAGTGCATTAACACACTGTTGAACAGATTCTGTCCGAAGAGTTGATCCAGCAGTGTGGCCTAAGGTATGAAGTAAGATACCAATGTCAGCAGCTGCATTTTGCATCCCTCCTTGATTAGAACCTTGACTTGCTGCATGTTGAAGCCTACTTAGAGCAGCTACAGCAGTCTGAAAACCTTGAACAATGGATGATGGTTCAACTGATCCAATTTGATCCTCACTTATTCCAGCCTTCTTGAATGCATCAGTAAATTTTTCCTACCAACCAATAAACCAACCACATTTACTCAATATGTTTGTCACATTTCATCAATTACCAATAAGCCAACCACGTTTACTCAATTACCTTTGAACCCATGGCTTCACCCCAAGCTAGCATCATCCCATATAGTGAGTGAACAGGGTTTTGATCTGGATTTTCAGCAGCCTGAGAAGTGTTCTGCTGCTCACCTTGTGCACTTGATTCAATTCCTTTTCCCTATGCCAACAACAACAATTAAAGCATGTCAAGGTATGCAAATCTGAATTTAAAGGCTAGGTAGACAAATATTTACCTTTTTCTTAGCCTGTGTTGTTTTGTTTGACACCCCTTTACCTTTGCTACCTCTTGATGCTCTTGAAGTCTGTGAACCTGCAGCAGTGGTGGCTATTGATCTTGGCCTCCCCTGCAATATAACATAAATTTAGACCCCTTTTACAATAACATATATGTGATTGTTAGGTTCATATGTTTTGATCTTACCCTTTTTCTAGGTGCAACTGCAGGTGCCTCATCAGTTTGTGGTGGTTGACCAGCAGCTTGAGAAGACTGTGTAGGAGGAGGCTCATTAACATCATTTTCTATAGTAGGAGGGACCTCTACAGCTCGATTTTTGCAGGTCCTATTGTTATGTCCATATTGATGACACCTACCACATCTATTTGTGGCATAGGTCCTCCTTAACTTAGTTGGATTGGGTTCTTCATCCACTTCTCTCCTTCTTAATTTTTTGGGTCTTCCAGGACCACGTTTGTATGCAGGTGGGAGAATGGTCTCATCATTGGTCTTTGGCCACTTGTTTTGTCCATTTATAGGGGATATAACTTGGCTGTAACAGAGTTCATATGTTTCCCTACTATAGTACTTATGGACATAACCCTCAGGGTCCTCACCCTTGTATGTGATTGCAGCTACTGCATGTCTGCAGGGGATACCCACAAGCTCCCAGAAATTACAAGAACATGTATGTTTGTTCAGATCAACAATAAACTTATCAATAAACATACTATGGGTTACTTCAAATTTCAATTGCCCAGCCCAAGTAGCAAACCAGTTGCCACTCATTTCAATCTCTTTGTCCAGCCTTTTTCTAGGTTTTGGCATAATATTACCCCTATACTTATCTAACTTACCCTTTAAAGCAGCAAATCTACCCATTAGATAAGTTCTTATCCACTCAAACATAGTAATGATAGGTTTATCTCTAGCTAGAAGAATAATACTATTAAAGGCTTCACTAAGGTTGTTCATCAAGACATCACACCGTGGGTAATAGCTGAATGCATGCTTGCACCAACTCTGAGGTGGAATTGCTTTGAGCCAGTCATAAGCTTGCTTGTTCAATGCTTTCAGTTGATCCATCTTTTCCTCCCAAGCTTCAACATATGTTGCCTTCGCAGTTCCCATCATGAGATCCCTCATCAGTGTGCCTCCTCCAAACTTCTTCTTGAAGTTGTTGTACAGATGCCTCAAACAAAACCTATGCTCCACACCTTGGAGTAGGTCCTCAAAGGTAGGTATCAGTCCCTGCAAAACAGCACACAATTGGTTATTGTTACTTACAACTTACTAATTAAAGTCAATTCAAATAAGAATAAATTTGTTATCACCTTTTGTTTATCTGATATAAACACCCATCTATTTGTAATAACATCACCAATGTCCTCAAGTAATAATGTCAAGAACCATCTCCAGCTGTCTTTTGTTTCAGTCTCTACTACAGCAAAGGCTAATGGGAAATATTGGTCATTAGGGTCTCTCCCAACTGCAATTAGCAATTGCCCTCCATACTTTGTCTTGAGATGACAACCATCTACCCCAATGAAAGGTCTGCAAGCTGCCTTAAATCCCCTTTTGCAACCATCCAAGCACATGTAATATCTCCCGAATCTAGGTGGTAGGTTCTGAGCTGGTCTCTCATCTTCATTAGGTTTCTCTAATTGTGCAGGTCTGATGACATCCAATTTGCATGTATTTCCAGCACATGCCCTCCTTAGTTCAGCACTGTAAGACCGTAACAGTGTGTACTGTTTGCTGGAATCTCCCTCTACAATGGTTTTTTGCAATCTGTCTAGCTTTAAATGCTCGTGAAATGGTTATTCCAGTTGAGTATGTAGTCCTGATGTCATCCACCACCTCTTTCAATGTCACCTTATTGTTAGACCTCATTTTGTTCACTATCACCTTTGCCACCCAACCAACCTTTGCATTATTGTTACCAAACACCCTTCCACATGTATGTCTTGCCACCAGTGTCTTCAACCTATAAGTTGTAGTCCTACCTACCCTACTAAAAAATATAGTAAAGGGACAATTTTTAGAACAAGCCACTCGAACTCTCACTGCATCATTCTTAACATATCTAATTTGTCTTCCATTCAGGACTGAATGCTCTAGAACAGCATCTTTAAATTGTTTGAGACTACAGAACTCCATTCCAAGCTTGAACCTAAACTCCTTGCACATATCTTCCTCCCTAAATTTAGGATACCTAGGCCTCTCACCTCCATCAACATCCGAATCATCCCCACTCTCCAATTCATCACTTATATACTCTTCCTCCATGTCATGAATCCTCTCCACATTTTCTGGCAAAAATATTTCAGTGTTTGCATCATTGGGTACACCATCATGTTCTAGAGGATCTTCATCAACTAGTGCAGCCTCATGAATTGGTGCAGCCTGACTATCAGCTTCTTGACTTGGGGGAGTTACATCACTTGGTGCAGCCTCATGAACTGGATGCTTCATTGTCTTCAGCCTTTTCTTCTTAATTCTTCTGGTACTAGACTCAGGTTGGTCATCATCCTTTTCACCAGTCATCTCATCTTCTATATCACTGAAGCCATCATCTAATCCTAAATCCCCGTCCTCCTCACTGTCATCAAAGTAAATATTTTCCGTAGAGTCCTCACTGCTATCACTTGCATCCCCATCTGAATCATTCCCACCAGTATCACCCTGCACCATATCCTCATCAACAAGTTCTTTCCCCTTGTTTGGTGGCTCCTTCCTAACATAATTCCCCACAACATGACCTGTTGTATTGCACAATCCCTGACCACTGACTCCACCAGCCTCATTATGGTATGTCAACTCTTTAGTCACTTTTGTAGCCTCAACTACACTCACAAAATGTTCAACATACAAATGAACTTCACATTTCTTTTTTTCAGCATAACCAGACACTTTAAATGCATCTTCATCATCCTTAACTTTTTTCCATTGTGTCCGACCTCTTGAACCCTTTGATTCCCACCACAGTTTCACATGGGTTTTGTACCCCAAGTCTTTCAGTAGTCCAAGTGCCTCAAAGTATGACCAGGTGTCCAAGTCCAAGTTGTGAAAAGCATGCACCTCACCTTCCTCATAGTGCATTTTCGGTGTCCTCACAAACTTCCCCATATGATGGAAAACTAGTGTGAAGTACCCCATCCCTGTTTCACATGCGACAAAAAATTAAAAAAATGGTCTGAACTGTAACTCACACTCCCACATGTGTAACCCCACATATCTGACCCCACATGCTTCGAATGAAATCTATTGTATAAAATATGCCAAACAATACAATTCACACAGTAGCATTCATTGACATGTAGACAAAATAATCCACATAAAAAACCCTAAACCCAACCTTTGGTCCCCACAGAAAAGTGCATCAAATAAACTGAGAACAGTTAATACCTTGTCACGAGAAAACGAAGATAGTCACGCTCTCCGCAAGCAACGAACGAGCGCCCCTTCAGCAACTTCTCAACCAACCGTCTAAACCAAGGGTTCTTAAGGACGAGGATATGGAACCCTAGGGTTCTTAAGGGCCTGCTTCCTCGAATTTTAATTCAATTTATTTGTTACAAATTAAATTTATTAAGTTATTGAACAATTATAATTAAAAAATAGTAATAACTGATGTGGCAGCCACGTCATCTTCATTGGACACGTCAGATAGGCTGACTGGGCACATAACTTGCCAACGCATCACTTAACGGATGATAGATAACGGCAGGGACGAAAGTTGAAGACAGAAAATTAATTGAGGACTAAACTTAGGTGAAAAATTAATTAGGGACTAAACACAAAATTCTGGAATTTTGTAGGGACCAAAAACATATTTAAGCCTTCTAATTAAGTTAAATTAGAATTATTATCCTTTCCTAGTGGCATGTTGTATGTGTGTGACCCAATAGGCTTTTAATATTTGGTTATGATATTAAATAAAAATCCTCTTGTATTTAATATCATAAATAGTGAGCGGTATCTAGCAATACATCACTATCCAAATATTGAGATTATCAACAACTTTGATAAATCCTATTTTATGATAATAATTTATATGATCTGTCCCTTTGTCCAAATATCTAATTGAACACAAGGGTATGGATTGTGTCAACATTGTATAGTTCAATTTATATTTTCTTGATCCCTAAGTAGACTGTACAGAAAATAAATATCTCATATTTATCCTCCTGAGCATGGCCATTTATTTTTAGTCTCATTTTATCAAGAGGCCTACAGATATAACTCCTGTTACATAGGAGGGACAAATCCCATCTAGGGCACTCACATTCCTCCACATAATTTATTATATGTCCAAATACCAACTTTATGATCACCCTGTTACAAGTAACGTTTGATGATATTCAAAACACATAATTCCTTATGTAGGAATCGTAGTGATTTCAGGTCAAAGGACTTTATATATAACATTTATCAATTTTAGAAACGTTCATGACACTTATGTAACAATCCATGCAACGTTCTTAAGGTGGGTCTGTCCAGTACACCATTACTCTTAATGTGTACCTATGTGAGAACATGATATCTCATATCCATGATCTGTGAGATGTGATAATCGATGAACTCACATACTAGTCTAAATGCATCTTTGTCCTAAGATGATACTTGACTAGGGACTATTTAAGAATAGTTCTTCATAAGATCTCATGATCAAGTCATCTACTTGATTTCTTATGAAGTTTAAGTTTACCATTCTAAGGACAATAATTATATTCTAAAAGAATAAGTTTGCCTTTATAAAATAACATGATACAAGTGATGGATGTTCATAAATATATAAGTCTCTAGTGTATATTCCTAACAATCTCCCACTTGTACTAGAGACATTCAGACATAACCATTATGCCTAATGATCTAGTGTGCCCTTCGTGCTTCTGCTGCACAAGGGGTTTAATGGGTTTGTAACAATGACTGTTTCTTGCTTCGAACGTTTCTAGCTCACAGCGCCACCATTCAAACAAAACACATAACCTGATTGCGATCTTCAATCATCTTTGTCGGTTTGGAAGCTAGCATCAGTGTAACCTTTTACAAGTAGCTCTTCCTCACCTCCATATATCAAGAATGAATCCTCAGTTCTTCTCAATTACTTAAGGATGTTCTTGACTATTGTCTAGTGATCTTCACCAAGATCAGACTGGTATCTGCTAGTCATGCTTAAAGCATTTGATATTTCTGGTCGAGTACATAACATGGTAAACATGATAGACCCTATAGCGGATGCATAAGGAATCTTACTCATGCGACCTCTCTCTTCTTCACTGGAAGGAGAATGAGCCTTAGATAGGCTTATACCATGTGACATAGGTAAAGATCCCTTCTTAGAATCTCGCATGTTAAACCGTTTTAACACTTTGTCTATGTATGTACTTTGACTTAGGCCAAGTAATTTTTGAGATCTATCTCTATGGATCTTGATACCTAACACATAGGTCGCTTTGCCCAAATCTTTCATAGAAAACAATCTCCTAACCAAGTCTTTACAGACTGAAGGGTAGGAATGTCATTTCCTATGAGGAGTATGTCATCTACATACAAAACCAGAAAAATCACAAATTTTGTCACTAACCATTTTGTAGACACAAGGTTCATCTTCATTTTAATGAAACCAAACTGCTTTACAGCTTCATCAAAATTGAAGATTCCATCTTCTAGAAGCTTGCTTTAATCCATAAATGGATCGTTGCAACTTATATACCTTTAGGTATAACAAAACCTTCAGGTTGTATCACATACATATATTCAAGAAGGCTTCCATTTAGGAAGGTTGTCTTGACATCAACTTGCCAGATTTCATAATCATGGTAAGTTGCAATAGCAAGCAAGATCCGAACAGATTTAAGCATGGCAACTGGGTAGAAGGTTTCATCATAGTCTACACTATGAATTTGCGTGAAACCCTTTAGCCTCCAACCGTGCTTTAAAGGTACTTACATTACCATCCATGTCAGTTTCCTTTTGAAAACCCACTTGCACCCTATGGGTTTTATCCCTTCGGGTGGCTCAATCAAGGTCCATACCTTGTTAGTGTACATGGAATCCATTTCAGATCTCATGACATCAAGTCATTTCTCAGATTCTGGACTCAAAAGAGTTTCTTGGTAAGTCACTGGGTCATGTTGATCCATTAGCAATACATTGCCTTCCTGTGACACATGGAACCCATATCTCTTAGGTTGGTGACGTACCCTGTCTGACCTACGCAAGTCTTGCGCTACTTAAGCAGGTGGCTCCACAACACTTTGTGGTATCTGCTCTTGTTCCGTTATTGGCTCATTGCTACTCTGTGGTACTTGAATTTCTTCAAGTTCTACTTTCCTCCCACTCATTTTCTTAGAGACAGATTCCTTCTCTAAGAATACAATAGTCCTAGCGACAACCACTTTGTCTTTGCTAGGATTATAGAAGTAGTAACCCTCAGTTTCTTTTGGGTATTCCACAAATAAGCACTTGTCTGATTTGGATCCTAACTTATCTGAAACTTGGAGTTTCACATAAGCTTCACAACCCCAAATCTTCATAAAGACATACTAGGTCGTTTCACAGTCCATATCTCATATGGTGTCTTTATGACAGCCTTAGATGAAAAATGGTTTAGTGTGAAGGCTACTGTTAACAAAACATAACCCCAAAAGGAGTCAGGGAGATCAGTATGACTCATCATAGATTGAACCATATCTAATAGAGTTCAATTTCTCCTTTCTGAAACTCCATTCCATTGAGGTGTTCCAGGAGGAGTGAATTGAGATGTTATCCCACACTCTTAGATAGTCATCAAATTATTGGCTTGAGTATTCTCCACCTCGATCTCATTGAAGTGTTTTAATAGTCTTGCCAAGTTGGTTTTATACTTCATTCTTAAATCCCTTGAACTCTTCAAAGGATTCAGATTTGTGTTCCATCAGATACACAAATTCATATGTACTGAAATCATCAGTAAAAGTGATGAAGTATTGAAAACCTCCTCTAGCCATTGTGCCCATGGACCCACATACATCACTATGTATGAGACCAAGAAGATCACCAGCCCTTTCACCGTTTCCAATGAATGGGGTTTTGGTCATCTTCCTTAATAGACAAGATTCATATGTCTCAATTGATTCAAAATCAAAAGATTCCAAATAGCCATCTTGATGGAGTTTGGATATGCGTTTCTCATCTATGTAGCCCAAGTGATAATGTCGAAGATAAGTTGGGTTCAAATCATTTGTTTTGACCCTCTTAGAACTTATGTTATAGATAGACACTTCCATGTCAAGAACATATTGTTCAACTTTGCACAACCATTCATTTAAATAAATTGAATTATTCTTTATAAAAACACTCTTTTCTAAACAAGAAATGGAATTTAAAATTCCCACTAATGGTGGGCACAAAATAACAATTATTTAGTTCAATAACTAGTCCGGTTGGCAAAGTTAAATAATAGGTTCCTACGGCTAAGGCAACAACTCTTGCTCCATTTCCTTTTTTCCAAATATCTAATTGAACATAAGAGCATGGATTGTGTCAACCTTGTATAGTTCAATTTATATTTTCTTGATCCCTAAGTACTCAGAGAAAAAATTAAAAATTTCCATTTTTTTCCACTTCGCTTCTTTCTTTTCTGGCCACATGCTATGCATGGTTAAGCCACAAGGAGTACATTATTATCCTAGAACAGAGACATCGCGTAGAGGTGATAGTGTCTTTGGAACCTCAAAGAAGGAGGGAAATGGAGCTGAAGGAGGTGGGAGAAGGTGGATATGTAGGAAGAGTAGCAACGAAGATGGGTTGAGGAAAGATAAAGGGTATAGGTAGTGGTAGGAGAAGAGGGAGGTCGAGGAAGAGAAAAAGGGAGACGAAGAAAGGAGGAGAAAATGAAACTCTCATCGCAGAGAGATATAGAGGCAAACCCACCAAGAGTGGGTGGAGAAACCCCACAATGAGGGGGAGGAAGCCCCTCCCCCAAAGGGGGAGATGGTGCAGGCTCTCTGGTTTTTCTCTACAGCTGGGGCAATGTCGGTCTATGCTATTTTGGGTCTGGTAATCTAAAATAGACAGAACATGAATTTTAAATTACTCTATCCAAACATAACCGATTCAAATAAAAATTAAAAACTGAGACTTCAGCCTTGATCGAGGTGTTAAATATTGTTATGGATTGTGTTAGATAGATATTATACAAGAGCTCATGTATGTTATACCGCATAGTGTCAATTTATTTCACGACAAGAAAATTGGTTTTTAGCAACGACCAAAAGTCATTGCTACAAGGGAAAAACTGTCGCTATTTCATAATTAGCGACGACCTAGCAATGACCAATAAGCCGCCGCTAAAAGCCTCGTCGTTAATGCAGTGTCGATGAGATTTTATGGTTGTCGCTAATGGCCGTTGCTAATTCCATGGTCGTCACTACATGGCCGTCGCTAAATATTTTTTCAAAAATAAACATTCCCAAATTTATCAATTATGAGAATTGAACCCACAAAATGCACGATACAAAGAAGGAGCATTACCGTTACTCCAAGTTTGTTTCTTGAAATATATAGCGCAAAATATTATATATAGTGAAAAACTAATAAAAAATTAGTGACTACCAGGCCGACACTAACTTTACGAAGGTCGACGCTAAATATAAAATTTTTGGGAAAAATATGTTTTTCGTCCCTACAGTTTCGGTCAACTTTGGTCTTCGTCCCTGTACTTTAAATCCTTTACTTTTTGTCCCTGAACTTTCTAAACCCCAAACCATGGTCCTTGGCCGTTAGTGAGATCTGTTAATATGATGAGCTAGGTTACAAAAGTTACATGTTAGCCTCAATAGTGAGCCTCAAATAGCTTACTCATCTAATTAATCTATTTTTATTAATTTTTTAATTATTAAAATAACCATAATTATGAAATTAGGTTTTTTATCGGGTAAAATTGCTCAGGTGAAAACCCTAATTTAGTAATTAGGATTATTTTAATAATTAAGAATTAATTAAAAAAATTAATGAGATTATCGGTAAGTTATTTGGGACTCACTATTGAGGCTGACATGTAACTTTTATTAACCAGCTCATCAGGTCAACAGATCTCACTGACGGGCAGGGGCCACGGTTTGAGGGTTTAGAAAGTTTAGGGACAAGAAACACAAGATTTAAAGTACAGGGACGGACGAAGACTAAAGTCGACCAAAACTATAGGGACGAAAAAACATATTTTTCCCAAATTTTTTTTTAAAAAAATTATTATATCTTTAGCGTCGGCCATCAGAGCCGTCGCTAACGTTACTAAGTAGCGACGGCAAGTCGCTACATAAAAAAAATTAAAAAATATATATTTTTTCAACGGTGATATCTTTAGCGTCGGCCGTTGTGTCGACATGGCCGACGCTAATAGCGACGATGTTGTGGCCGTCGCTAAATAGCGAATTTCTTGTATTGTTTGGAGACACGAAGTCATCCTGTTGTAGAGCAGACAATTCGGACTGCCCGGCCCGACGCAATGTAGGTTGGCTTTTTGTGTGTCAGTTTGGCTATAAAAAAACACATGAGTTATTTGAGTTTTTAAAATAAAAGATCAAGCCCTGTATTTTTATGGGTTTATTTTGTGGGTAGTTAGACTTTTTATGCGCTGCCCCATTTTTTAGTGAGCTTTTGCATGTCGCGGAAACGAATAATAAGAATAAGAGGAATTGTATTAAGAGTTCAATGAATTTGACAATTTTTTTTTTCTGACTCGGGAAAATTGTAACAGAAGGAGTACATACTCGCTAGTACCGGAAAAAAAATATATTCCAAGGCTTTTATGTATAAATTCACACAAAATCAATAATTTTTTCAAGAGAAAGAGAAAAATGAACCATCTCCTTCTCCTAATTATGCGCTCCTTCATGTTTTGGGCATACCAACTAATAGACTGACTCCACCTTCATCGCAATCTTCTTCAGCAACAGCTACTGTTTAGTCAATCATTTTCTCACCGGCCGCTGCTTCACGTGTGCTGTCTACCATCTCTTCTCCATTCAATTTCTCCACATATATTCAAATATAAAACCCCTAGTTGGCAATTAATCACTCTGGACGTCTGGTATTTAAATTGAAATATTCAGTGCACTACATGCATTTTTTCTATAAACAACTATATATTTTAAAATTTTGCTGTTTCGCTATTAATGGGGATGTCAGACATCCTGATTTCAATTTGGAAGTAAGTGCTCTTGGTCAACCTTGAAGCAACGTGTTTTGTGCATCTGAGATCACGTGAAGCATCCGTGAGAAAAACAACTAAACTGAAATTTGAAAAGTGATATAGTAGAAGAGAAGGACTGGTTTAATAATGATTCTTTTAATTAAACTCCGGGGCTGGTTGAAATTCTTGCAAATAAGTCTCAGAACGTACATGTGCATGTGTAAAGGAACGTATCTTATTTTACAAAATGAAGTACAGAAAATATGAGAGATATGAATTAATATAACAGCACATGAACATTTGATTAAGGAAGAGTGGAAGGGGAATTAATCAGCTGTTGATGTAGCTAGCAAGCATGAATTAGCAAGCTTTTAGTGGCTTTCCACAGAGGCAATCGTTGTATGCAAATGACGACGCATCCATATGATCAAAGAGAGAGGCGCTTGGAATTGGGCCGCAGAGGTGGTTGTGGCTCAAGTCCAGGTAGCCAATATATGAAGCGGAAGAAATGGATTTGGGTATGGGACCCTTGAGGTTATTATACGATAAGTCCAGTGACGTGAAATAAGACCTATCCCCAAATGCGTCGGGTATATTGCCCTCTAACATGTTGTGGCTCAAGTTCAAGTCACTGATTCCTGAGCTCATAAAGCTCTCCGGTATCCTTCCTGAAAGTTTGTTCATGTCCAGCTTCAGTGTCGACAGAACCCCCATTCGGCCCAGAGACTCCGGAATGGGCCCAGATAACTGGTTCCGAGACAGATCTAGATCCGCGAGACGATTTATTCGAGAAATTGAGCCCGGAATGGGCCCGCTTAACTGGTTCCCGCTCAGTAAAGCCCGGCTCAGAACCTGAAGATTTCCCAAGGCCTGTGGAATGGGCCCGGAGATCCGGTTGTTACGGAGGTCAAGATGCGTCAAGTCAGTCAAGCTGGTCAGCGTCGGCGGGATTTCGCCGACAATGAGATTATCTGCGACGCTCAGTAGGGTCAGTTGCTGAAGCCTGCCGATGTCGGTGGGGAGAGTGCCGGAGATGCGGTTTCCGGTGAGATCGATGATGCGAAGGAAAGACAGGGAGGAGATGCAACGGGGGATATCGCCGGAGATTCCCTGCCAGTCGGTGATGCTGATGCTGGAGAGAAAAGTTAGCTTGCAGATCTCCGGCGAGATGTGACCGGTCATGTAGCCGGCGCGGTGGGGTTTCTCGAGGGTGGTGTAGACAGTACCGGCGCGGAGGTTGATATCGGCGACTCGACGAGAGTTCTTGTCGCAGGAGACACCGAACCAGTTGTGGCAGCAATTAGTGCCGGTCCAGGAGTTGAATATGCCGTCGTGAGGCTCCCGGAGAGCTGACTTGAAGGCCAGCAGCGCTGCTAAGTCCGACGGCGGGCACGAGTGGACGGCGGAGGTAATGGCCAGCAGTAAGAGCACCGTTAGCGGCGTAAACCAAACTCCACCCATTGTGGTTTGCGGTTTTTGGTGACTAAGGAAGGATGTTAACTGATTGCAATGTTGAAGGGAATGGAAGTGGAAATGTGGAGAGGCGCAGTGTGTTCTCGCATGCAATGCACCAGAGTTTAGCGTCCTTACATGGTGATTTATATCCTGTTTATTGGAGGGGTCGCAATTTGGTAGCAGAGGGTTTTAGTACCTTCTTGTCATTTTTTTTTATTGAATAGGCTAAAATTACGTAGGAACAAGCATCCTAAATTATTTTAAAGACATAAAATAGATTTTAAATGAGACACATGTGTATTGCAAAATGAGAATGTAAAAAAATGGGGGAATACAATAAAAAATACATGATAATAGTATTGGGGGTCAAAAAGTTTTTCAAAAATAAAAAATACAAATTGTAATAGTTAAATATTGTCCTATAAGTATAAAAATACTAAAATCATTTAAGAAAGTTGAGAGAAATTAATTAAATGATCAAAGAAGGTACCAAAACCCTCTCTCACGAGAGGGTACCCTAGAATTTCCCTTATTGGAGTACATGGTTTTAGTCAACTGGCTTTTTTTTTTTTGGGAAATTCCAGGGTACCCTCTTGAGAGAGAGAGTTTTGGTACCTTCTTTGATTATTTAATTAATTTCTCTCAACTTTTTTAAATGATCTTAGTATTTTTATACTTATAGAACAATATTTAACTATTAGAATTTGTATTTTTTATTTTTGAAAAACTTTTTGACCCCCAATAACTATTATCATGTATTTTTTATTGTATTCCCCCATTTTTCACATTCTCATTTTGCAATACACATGTGTCTCATTTAAAATCTATTTTATGTCTTTGAAATAATTTAGGATGGAGTACATGACTTGTTCCTATCTAATTTTGGCCTATTCAATAAAAAAAAATGACAAGAAGGTACCAAAACCCTCTCTAACGGGAGGGTACCAAATTGCGACTTTTTTTTTCCTTTTAATTTCTTCTTTCAAGAAATAGATATTTAATGGAATATCTGAACATGGGGGACAAATTATGTCTGCCTTATTAATTTGTTTTTACTATAACAAGAATAATATTGTCTTAGCTTTTAATTATAAGAACATTTTAACTACATCACACAAATAACACGGAATAAGGAAATTAATTAATTTAATTGATTATAATAAATATGTCATAAATATGTATAATATTTTTAAAATTAACCTTAAATTTATTGAGACTCGTTATCTCTCTCCACTTATGTACTCTCTCTACAAATTAAATACTCGATCATCTACCTTTATTAATGTGATATTTTTGTCAAAGAATAATTAATGCATGAGACAATGTAAAAATGTTCTTATAAAAAGGATCATGACCCACCTAAAAAAATTTTACAAACAGGACTGGGGAGTAGTAATTTTAAAAAAAAAAAAACCTATTCCTTATATTTTAAAATTTTAAATTAATGATAACATTCAATGTTATTAAAAAATTCACTAACACCTTATTTTTCATCCTTCATTTTTTTATTTTGGAAAATGCTAACGAGTACCATAACGATATTTGTTAATGAAATAAAAAAAATAAAAATTTTATTGAAGTGTGTAGCATTTAATATTATATATGCAATTAATGTCGTGATTTACATTAAAATACCCTGATAGTTGAATACTTATTCATAATTAAAGTTTATATGATTAACTATTTAATATTGTAAATATTAGAATATATTAAAGTCACCAAATAATAATTATTTTAATTATTAAATATCTATTAAACTAGTTAATATTAATTAATTTTTTTCAAACGATGTAGTTTTATTTTTATATTTTATATTTTTTAATTTGTTTTTGTTAAAAATTATAAAAAAAATTACTTCATTTTCATTTCATTTTTCATTTTCAAAATTTAATATAAAAAATTGGTGAAAACTGTATTTTAATTGGTTTTACTATTAATTATACAAATATTTAAAAAAACATAAAATAAACTAAAAAATGTAATTTTTAATATTAATAAAAAAAAGTGAAATTAAAACATGTTTTATCAAACTAAACGTGGCTAAGATTTTGTATAACATCTCCAACGATCAGGTGACATTAAAACCATTTCCTTTCAAGTTTGAATTTATGATGGTGTCATTTCTTAAAGCTCGTCATATGATTTGCTGACAACCATGTGTCTACATGTGCAAAATACAGGAACTTCAAAACGTTGGTAATCGTCAAAATTAAAAGCATGTTTGATTTCTCCCTAACTAGTTAGGAATGGTGTTCATGAATTGGATTGGATCGGTTTCGAGGGAAAAATCATTTAATCTAATAATTTTGGTTTTCTCATTTAATCATCCATTTTATTTTTTTTCAAATCCAATCCAATCCAATTTTAAACGGTTTGGATTTGAATTGGATTTCGGTTTTTCAAATAAACTATAAAAATAAAATTATGAAAGCAAAATTATGATTAAAACATGCAATTTTCTTATCTTATCCTATAACATGTAAATTACTTGATGGCTTCCAATCCCATTATTGAATGTTATTCGTTAAATATGGTTGCACAATAATAATTTTTTACATCATCATAGAAAAATAATATCAATAATAATATATCAAAATGTTCAGAAAAACTTTGGATAAGTTTGGATTGGATTGGTTCTCATAGGCGGATTTGAAATCCAATCCAATTAAAAATTTTGATTTTTTGTGGTTTGCGGTTATTTCGATTTGCGGCTTTTTGGATCAGTTATTATGGTTCCAATTGGATTGGATTGATTTTGAACACCCCTACAGTAGTGAGTATCTTTAGATCACTCGATAGCATGACTTTTTTAAAAAAATGATAAATATGATAATAGATCATTGTGAATTATTTATAGATATTCAAAATTTTCTATTCTCATTTAACATTTCAATTTTTTATTTATGTTTTTTATCACATAATATCCTCTTCATCAAATTTATCACATTTCTCTTTTTTAACACTAAAAGAAATCAGCGATTTAGAGGCGAACGGGTAGTGTCGGCCATGACACGTTACTAGTAGCACCGACCAGTCCGACGCTAAATTGGTGTATTTTCAATTTTTGATGGACCAAAACCACCGGTTTTAAATTACAGGGACTAAAACCAAATCTCAACTATATTTCATGGAGTAAAAACATATTTAACCATTTGTTTTTTGCATTTTTTATGTAGCGTCGACCAGGTCGACGCTAACTTTATTAAATAACGACGGCCTAGCTGACGCTAATGGTAAAATAATTTTTTAAATTTTTTTTTATTTAGCGTCGACTAGGCTAATGCTAAAGGCAAAAAAAATTTTAGCGTCGGTCTTCGTGAAGTTATTGTCGGTCTGGCCAACGCTAATTTTTTGTTATTTTTACACTATGTATATATTATTTTGCACTATATATTTCAAGAAATAAATATAGCATAATGGTAATGTTTTTTCTTGGTATCATGTAGGTTGCGGGTTCAATCCTCACAATTGATAAATCTAGGGAGAAATGATATTTTTTTGAAAAAATTATTAGCGACGGTCTGGCCGACGCTATTAGCGACGACCATGGAATTAGCAACGACCTGGATGTTGCTACATAGTGTCGGCCGTAAAATGACATCGGCCATGGAATTAGCCATGGAATTAGCGAGGCCTGGATGTTGCTACATAGCGTCATCAACCATGGAATTAGCGAGGCCTGGATGTTGCTACATAGCGTCGGCCGTAAAATGTCGTCGTTACTGCATTAACGACGAGGCTTTTAGCGACGACTGGTGGTCCGTCGCTAGGCCGTCACTAATTATGAAATAACGACGATTTTTCCCCTGTAGCGACGACTTTTAATCGTCGCTAAAAACAAATTTTCTTGTAGTTTAGGTTTAACAAACATTTTTAAAAAAAGAGAAATCATACAAATGCTCTAAATGAACTTGTTAACAAATCAAAAGTAGAAAGTTCTTATTGGAGTGTGTAGTATTTAATGTTACAAATATAATTAATATTTTGTTTTCCAATAAAAACTTAATTTCTATATATCAATCCGGCCCTAACCAATGTCCTTAGGACATTCGTCAGCGATACCCTTAAAAAAATTGTTACTTCTCCCTTGAAATGCTTTGAAAGTTTCATAACTAAAAATCAACACACACTAAGTAGGCAGAATGCATGGAATTATTCAACCAAACATGCCATCTTCAATTTCAAATTCGGAGCGTCGCGCAACCGCTTCAATACGTCATGTCAGAGACAAAATGAGTCTGACCAATGCCTGTCGAAATCAAAGATGAAATCGCTGTGACATATAAGGAGCACTATGATGGTTTTGGAAGCGAAGAAGGAGAAAGTTAGGGATGGAGAGCGAACCAGTCTCTTGACAAAGGGGGAGAGAGAGAGAGAGAGAGAGAGAGAGAGAGAGAGAGAGAGAGAGAGAGAAAGAAAGAATTAGAAGGACAAATAGGAAGAAATGGTGGGAATGTGAGATAACCAAAGGAGAAAAGGCTGAAACGTGAAAGTGGAACAGTCAAGGAAAAATTAAGCTAAAACATGAAAGGAAGGCACATGACATTTTTTAATGGGTTAATGGGATGTTTTAATCTCATCCTTTAATTTTTATCTGATGGTTGAAAATGATTGTTCTCATTCTCATATAAAAATAACATTCCTATAAGATATGTCCCCTGTATATATATTCATTCATTTCCAGTGGTCTAATTACATGAACTAACTTTAGTCTCATACTAGTATTATACAGAACAAAAAATATACGTTGTATCATACGTATGAGTATTATATATTTTTTAATATATAATACATTTAAAAATTAAAAATAAAATATGATACATTTAGACATATAACTTATAGAAATTATACGTATATTATATATTTTAAATTTAATTTTTTTTAAAAAAAATACGGGCAATAAATTTTTTATTATCTATAATAAAACGATGATGAAAAATGTTCCAATAAATAATTAAATAGTATAACAAAAATAAAAATGATAATTGTTTCAATCACAAAAAATGGTAAAAAAGTACCTATGATAATATATAATAAAATTTGTCTAATTAATAGATAACCAAATAAAAAATAAAGGATTTAATTAATATACACTGTCAATGTAAAGAAATTTTGCACAGACATCCAATGGTGTGTCGCCACGATGGTGTGTCGTCACATCATTTAATGAATGTGACACCTCATGTGTTATTAAATTCATCACATCGGATGTCTGTGTAAAATTTCAAAAAGAAATAGCCAACATATATAATATTTTTGTTACAAACTAATTAAGTTGACCTACTATTTAACCATGAAAGGTCTTTTATATCATCACAATATCATCGTATAGATTTTCTTGAGTGGCGTGAACGATTTCAAGTTGATTTGATCATGTGTTTTATCACTTTTTATCGTAACAAACAGATTACTAAAGAATCTAGAGAAGATAATTAAAGATAATATTAGTTTGTTCTAAATATGATTAATTTTTTTAAAACAAAAGATGAACTTTATCCATTTGAAAACACGTCAATACACATCGCGAATTATACTGTGTTTAAAATCATTCTTCTAATAATCGTGTATAAAATTGTATCTTTCAATAAAGAAAATGTAAAACATGATTTTTTTATTAAATACAATTCAACAAGTATAATAGGTGTATAATTCACGAATTAACTGATGGTAACTTTAGTCACCCAATTTTATGAGCATCATATATTATGGATGTTTGATTTAATATCAGGAATGTCAAAAAAATCGTCCCCGGGGATATCCGTAGATATATCCGCAATGGGTACCCGCATATTTATATAATAAGTGGGAACGGATATTATACTACCTGCATACTCATTAAAACATATTTTTCTATTAAATATATTTGAATATGAGGATTTTTTATTATTTTATGATAAGATACAATTTATTTTATATTTATGATGATATTTTTAATATATTAACACCTAATGGTATTATATAATGATTATTTATATTTATAATGTGATATTATAATATTTTATATAACATTTTCTCTCTTTCTTGTTATAAAATTTACATTTTTAATTTTATCAAAAGAAAATTTACATTTTTAAACATTAATGGATACCCGTGAATATCTGTGAATACCCACTAACCGCATGAGTACCCATTAATTTTAGTGGGTATGAATACATGTAGTGCACTACCTGCTCCCGCCCCGGGTAGTAATCAAAATAAAGTTTAGATTTTTCAATTAACCTATTTATATGTTAAAAAATTAAATTTATCATATTTCAACACTAAACCAAACATATTATATATCAATAAAAATACTCAGACATGGTAAAAGAACCTACACTCAAATTTACTTTGCCACCTTAACTTTGATGAAGAATAGATCTGAACACTTTTTCTTCCATAAAAATTTTTCCATACCCTTTTTATTTGTATACCTCTCTTTCTTTCGCATTATATCACTTATCACATTTCTTATTTTTTCTTTTCTTTTCATCTCTTCGCCCATCATCTCTACACCAAAAAATGGAATGTACAAAACATATTTTACTGATGAAATACTCGACCTGTCCATGTTCGAATATAGATTTTCCCTAAGTGATCATTTAGGTGGCCCAATTTTAAAATACAAATACAAAAATTAAATTTGATCATGGCCCAAGAATATAATAATTAAATAATGATATTAAACTTAGATCATTTTATTAATAGTATGATTCAATCATTAAAATTTTATTTTTCATAATATCTATATTTATGTATTACTTAAGTAAAAATTGATATATTATTTATTTTTTGAAGAAAAAAATCCCAACAAGTTTCTCAGCCCAAAATTGACCCCCCAAAAGGTAAGAAATAAGGACGCGATTGATTTTTCCAACTCTCAATAAATCAAGGACTAATTAAATATTGATTTTTTATTTCCCATAAAAATAAAAATAAAAGTTAAAAAATATATTACCTTCATTTTTATTTATCTATCTATTCATATAAAAAAAACACATATATTAAGAAACTAGTTTATTAACTGATGTAATACATGGATTAAATCTATTTTTATATAACTAAAATTAAATTTATAATTGTTTCAGTATAGAATTGGAAAAATAGAGATTGAGATTAAAGGGGTTCATAATCTTGGTGAAACATGGTTACATGGTGGGTGTATTACTATTCATCTCAAGTTCTAAAAAAATATAGTTACAAGTAGAGGGGATTTCTATTCCCTGATGGATTGCCCTTGGCTGCCCCCTGGTGCCTTTTTATATATAACCAGACTTGGGGTCCAAGTTTATTCTCATTTGAGCTTTGTCACTTTGCCTGTGTCAAATAAGCACGCTTCCCGCACGTCTTGTAGGTCTGCTTGTTGTACGCCCTGCCACGCGTTTTCCTTTTCTATGCTACTGTTGGTTAATTTTTTAGAAGTCATATTGGTGCCTCCATTTTAATACAAATTTCTGCCTTCCTGTTGCACTGTTGTGCTACTGTAATTATCTGTTCTTTTTGTGTGACACTCTTCTATCCCAAATACTAATACAATCATCAAATGAATTATAAAGAAAATTGTAGTCAACGCTGAGGTAAAAAGGTTCACATGTCCTCCTCAAAATAAACACTTCATTCGAAATCCAATGATATTTCCAAAGAAGAGTAAAATCAAGTTTTTCTGAAACTAAATTGTCAACAAAATAAAAAACATATCTTGGCCATGCAAGGCCCTTAAAAATAATCTTTCACAATTTCGACATAACAAAATAAATAAATAAATTCCTAGACACTAATCCCCGATGTCACACCTATTAGAGCGAGACCCGACCCTTCAAAATTCAGCACATTGAGTGCTCTCTTCATCACCCTAGAAAAACCACAGAAGAGTACGGTGAGGAAAAGAATACATACATATACATGCAATACAGAAGACTACCTTCATTCCCCACCCATCACCATACATATCATCATTCATCTCAACTCATATTATTTATTTCACACATAAAGTTTATATAAATATAATTTTGACACTTCTCACATAAACAAGAATAATGATTATGTTCACTCTATGCTCATGCACAATACCTCTTCCTAAGAGTCCTGATTTGGCACTCCGCACAATGGGCGTACCTCATCAATCCCCTTAGTTGTTACCAATGATGGCCCTACCGTTAAATGCCCTCTCTTGGCTGATAGGTTACACAGTTAAACACCCCTCTCTTGGGCTAGTGCAGAGACATCTGCCCCGCAATGATGGCCCTATCGTTAAATGCCCTCTCTTGGCCGATAGGTTGCACCCCCTTGATGGGTCCGTGCATCTCATGAATCACACCTCATATACTCATGCTCAATGCATCAACGTCATCTCGTACATTCACACCTCATATGCTCATGCTCAATGCATCAACATCACCTCATACATTTCTCATACAACACCCTCTACTCTACTCATTCCACACCACATCTCAAATAAAAGACACATAGAACATCAATATAAATGGTCACATAACAATATCTCATGTCATAGTCAATATACAATGTACATCCAATTTAATCTAAATAAATCTTCTTCTTAAGTCAGCAAAGTACTTAAAATAATCTAATAGATCAGGAACATGATCTTACGTTAATATTCTTCTTCCTAAATGATCAATCATTGTTATTTTCCAACAAGTGTATTGAATTACGTTAATATTCTTCTTCTTCTTCTTCTTCGTATTTATCACTTCTTCTTCTTCGTATTTATCGTTTACGTTAAAATAATATTAAGTCTTACTTTATTAACTATATATTTAATTTTATATCATTAAGAAATAAAAATAATGATTAAGAGATACAAAAAATATATTAATAAATAATATTAAGTTCTCACCGCTAAATCCTAATTCGACTCCTTTTCGACAACCTCGTTCACAACTCTCAAATTCATCAAGAACATGATAATATGTATCAAACAAAACGAATTTCAAACATAACACATATGATTCATAGTTTATATTTCAAAATTTAGAGATCCTAGAGGGACTTATGGTTGCCCTCACTACCCAAGCACTCCAGCATACACATATAGTAGCACATCTTTCCCCCCGTACCTTAGAAATAAAAAGGATGACATAACTCCCTTGATGATCTACTCTGCTACACCTTCCCCTTGTGAAGTTGATTCTCTCCTCCTAGGGTTTGATTATCTGACGTTTGAAAACTAATAGGGTGAAATATATAACCTTCCACCTATTTAAATATCTAACTGAGTTAGGCCTACTCCAACCCACCCGTTACCCTTTTTAACTAAATAATACCTTTTTCTGAAACATAATAATATAATATTATTATTATTATTTCTTCATAAATCTTATTTTATTTTATTTATTCCTTTATTTTATAAATTATTAGGATGTTACAGAATCCTTAACTATCTACATTCAAATTTAAATTCAAATCTTATAATTAAACTTTATCCTAGATTTGTATTGATTCTTATCTTTAATCCTTGTGATCTCATTATTCCTATTTTAAAATCTTATCCTAATTTAAAATGCTAAACCATATCTCTCTCATAAGATTGTCCTTATTAATCTTGATATTATTATACTAATATAATAATTACTATATTTATAACAATTAATTTAATTGCAATCTTAATAATATAATTTATCTTCTAATAGTTTTATTATTATATTCAATATAATCGAATATTATCAATATCTTAATAATTTGACATCTCTCCTAATATTTATAATATTATATTATTGTTATATCATAAATACAGTTATATTAATATTTACTATTTTTACAACTAACGTCATCGGAATATAATTATACATATTTTAATTATAATTCTAGATTTTTAAATTTCAGGATGTTACATTTTGCGCAGGTCTTCTGACATGCTTCTGCCTTGTTGTACTGTTACTTGCTCCAGCTTCCATATATTAGCGCTCCAAGGCATCAAAATGCCTTTCTTCTTACTTTCTCATTGGTTCATTTTCCATGTTGTTTTTCCTAGAAACTAATCCATAACATTTGCCCCCTTGCACATGCAGCATGTAGTGTTGTAATGTGCAATTTGAACTAGGGACTGGTCTTGTCATACTTAAATCTCCGCTGATTGGGCATCTTGCTGATTTATGTCTTCAACTCAAATAAACATTTTTTTCTAAATTTGTTTTGATGCCAAATTGTTGGGGTGTTTGCTTCTTTCTTCGCCTCATCATGGTTCGCTCTGCAGGGAACGGTGTGATGCCAAGTTCGCTTCGCAGGATATGCTATGCTGCCAGGTTTGCTCTGTGTATGCTAGGTACGCCTAGTGATCTTCTGTGAGGAGGCGTCTTTCATTTTGCCTCTTAAGTTTTTTTATCCGTGTAAGCTTCTTATCTTAGTTGATTGAGACGACTTGCCATTTGCACATTTTCGCTCTCCTTTCGTTGGGTTTCCCTTGATCTTTGTCTCATTTTAGTCTTTTGAGGGCGTATTTTTTTGGGTTGAATCCAGGGCATTTGCCCCCTTGCACTTGGGAGATAGATACTTCTCTCAAGGTGCAACAGAAAATGTTCGCCTTCATGTCATTACTTCGCTGTCTTGCTTTACCGCCCTTTTTTCGGTATATTTCTTCTCTTTTGAGTTTTATTCAGTCATCAGAGGACGCTGAGTTTACCATCTGTATGTTTGAGTAAATCCTGCTTCTAAATCATTCTCAACAGGGTGAGGTTAAGCATTCAATAATGTATCACAATTCGAACATGAGTTATTGATCAAACTATTTACCTATAAAGGTCGTTGGCCATCCTATCAAGGGGCAATTAATAATATTAATTGAATGTATTCAATTTCCATGCGGGCTGTTCATGCAAACAGACCTTAAACAAAGTGTTAACATTTTTTCAATTGTATAGCATGCATAGGGCATAATCGTGCCTTACCGGTATTTGGTCTTCCTATTCCTTTTCAATGATTCATTTGTTTGCAAAATATATATGATGAAGTGGGAGAATAGTATGCTTTTTTAAATGCTCATGCACTAGGTATGCTTTCAAGTAGATCGAGATGTCTTTGAAACAAATACCTTCCAAATGAGAATTGCTAAAGCATTAGATAAATAATAATTGAGGCTTTCAAAGAAGCCTTTAGGAGATGCCTTCCAAATGAAGTGAGCTTTGTTACAATAGATGTATAATGATTTTAAGAAAAGTGCTCTGTTTCCTATCAGAAATTCGCTGTGAAGTTGATGATCGTCGTCGTTGGGCGTGTTCCTGAAAATGTTTTGTTCCCGCATGGTAAACGGATGGGTATAGTTTTTTGTCACTAAGATTTGGCTGTGAAGGCCACTTCCTTCTTCACTTAATAAATCCATTCTTTGCGTTTTTTTTTATATTGTGTTGTGGTTCTTTACTTGGGGCATTTATGCCAATATACACCCTGGAAGAGGGAGACGTTATAATTGTTGCCTCTGGGCAGGAAAAGCTAAAATTGATCGAGCGAACTATCGCAATTATCAATCATGAAAAATTGAGGACGCCCTAGCAGGGCTAAATGTGATGCTTCTTTTTGAATTCCTTGCTTACTGGTTGACGCTCTTTGTAAGGATATTTTTGAACATTTCTTTTGAACTGTGCCAGTATGTTAATTTTGTTCCTTCAGAGTTGCCTATTTGTGACGTTTGTCTTGATTTTTCACAAGTAAAAACACGCGTTACATAAATAATAGGTATAGCTTTAAAGCAACGTGACGTATGCAAGACTAGCATATTAAACTGTAAGCATATTCTCTAAAATGATATGTCTCATATCTTTAGGCGTGCTAGGTTATCAAGTGTCCTTGGGAGGGTACGCCCTTATTCCTTCCCAAGTTGTTCACTTGTACCCGCTCTGTAGCTAGGCGTGCTAGATTTTAAGTGCCTTTGGAGAGGGTACGCCCACAATTCCCTCTCGAGGTTTTCCACTCAAATCCGCTTTATAGCTAGGCATGCTAGACTTTCAAGCACTTTTTGAGGAAATGACGCCCGCAATCCTTTCCTAAGTTTTTTGCTTGAGTCCGCAATATTATTCGTGGGTTTTTATAAGTTTTGTTTAGGTCTTTTAGTAATGATATCATTTGCAAGCAGTTAGGAAGTGTGTTCTCAAATGTGTGAAGTACCCAGATACTAAGGTTGCTCAACATGACTAGAGTATTAGGTGACGTGATTGATACTTTAAAAACGATACTTTCTACGGAACGACACTATAACTAACTTCCTCCATCATCATTGTCTAAAATTTACATCTTAAAGCTTATGTAATTCTTTTTACTAACCTGGAGTGGTTGTCTCTCTTTGTGAGCACCCTGCCTCCCGAGTGCGTCATCTTTTGCTGGCTTTTGGTTCTTGAGCGTCCTCGCGTACTGCTCTATGAGGCATTTCCTTGATTTCGTGTGCCCTGTAGGGCATTCTCCAGATTTCTCCTTCTCTTTTCCTTTCTTTGCCCTTTTCTTCTTCTTTCTTTTTATAACGAGCCTCCTTTCAACCCGTCTCCTGGGGTACACCATAAGCTTTTGTATATTGGTCGTCTTTGCCCCCATCATGAGGGCGTACTTCCTCCTATTTTGCCATCTGAGATGCTTTTCTCCATAACCGAGAATGTTATCCTTTTTTTATTTTTATCTTTACTGCAACTATGCTAGAGCAGCCGCCTTTCTTTTGTGAGCGTCCTGCCTCCCTGAGCGCGTTCCCCCTTTCTCTCTTTGTTGGCTCCGGTCATTCTCATTGTGGGGCGTCTTCTGGCGCTCACATGATCTGTGGGGCGTCTTGTAAATTTTTTTGTTAAGACATTCTGGATCTGCAAATTTTGCGAATACATTATCAAAGCTTCGCCTTCATGGTATTCATCCCCTTCCTCGTTTCGTGTCGTATTCTTTTTTTTTTCGTCTAATCTTGCCTTCATTTTTTGTGCGTGCGTATATTTGAATGATTTTTCTCCACCTCACAGCAGCTTTTTGCCTTGACACGTTGGGTATCTCTGCCCCCTGTATGAGGGCGTATTTCCTTTTTTTAGCCTCTGAGAAGTTCTCCTCCATAATTGGTGTGTGTGTGTGTGTGTGTTTGTTTTTTTCTTTCTACTCATTGCAACCATGCTTCCCCAGTGGAGTCGCCAAATGTTTCAGTATAGAATTGGAAAAATAGAGATTGAGATTAAAGGGGTTCATAATCTTGGTGAAGCATGGTTACATGGTGGGTGTATTACTATTCATCTCAAGTTCTAAGAAAATATAGTTACAAGTAGAGGGGATTTCTATTCCCTGATGGATTGCCCTTGGCTGCCCCCTGGTGCCTTTTTATATATAACCAGACTTGGGGTCCAAGTTTATTCTCATTTGAGCTTTGTCACTTTGCCTGTGTCAGTTAAGCACGCTTCCTACACGTCTTGTAAGTCTCCTTGCTATACGCCCTGCCACGCGTTTTCCTCTTCTATGCTACTGCTAGTTAACTTTTTAGAAGTCATATTGGTGCCTCCATCTTAATACAAGTTTCTGCCTTCCTGTTGCACTGATGTGCTGCTGTAATTGTCTGTTCCTTTTGCGCAGGTCTTCTGACATGCTTCTGCCTCGCTGTACTGTTACTTGCTCCAGCTTCCATATATTAGCGCTCCAAGGCATCAGAATGCCTTTCTTCTTGCTTTCTCATTGGTTCATTTTTCATGTTGTTTTTCCTAGAAACCAATCCATAACAATAATAAAGTAACATATTTAAAATTATAAAACTTAAGAATTTAAATAATTTTAGATAATTATTCATTTTTAAATTATAATAATAGATTATTTTTCAATATTGAAATATAATTTACATTATTATTTGATAATAAGTTATAGTTAAATAAATAAAAATCATAATGATAAGAATAAAAAATTATATTAAAAATAAGGATTAGAATAGAAAATAACAGGATAAACCTATGACAAGTCGGGGATGAGAGGTCTATTAAGTTTTGGGATGATGTCTAGGTGGGAAATTTGCCTCTTAAAATTGCTTTTAATAGATTGTATGTCCTAGCCGAGAATAAAGAGGGGTGGGCTTTATATTATGGGTTTTGGAGTGAAATGAGGTGGTCTTGGAGTTTAGGTGGAGGATGGAATTTTTGGAGTGGGAAAATTCAAACAGTTCATTTTTTAAAAAAATTGGTCAAAATTGTTACCATCTAAAATTGTGTTACATGCTTGAAAAGTGTTATATTGCAGGTTACCAACATGTGATAATTTGGAAAAAAAATGAAGATTTTACGTATAAATAGGGAGGAAACATGTGTTTTGTGCTTGGAGGATGTTGAAGACAGTAGTCATTTTATGGATGAGATGCTTTAAGTGGTTGGTAGTTTGTACAACTTTTCAATTGAGCTGCAAGGAGTATTTTCTACAGCATCAGGTTTGCATAAAAGGAATGAAAGCAAAGAAAGCGTGGCATGTGGTTTGGTTTTTTGTAATTTGGTCTATATGGGTTTGGAGAAATAATATTATTTTAAAAAATATTAGGATGGATATTCTAAATGTAATGGATTTGATTCAGGTTAGAGTTGCTATGGCTTAAAGTTAGGATGAGGGAATTCAGTTTTTCCTATTCTGAATGGGTTGAGGAACCTATGATGTGCTTAAAAAGTATTAAGACTCTAATGTAATGGGTTTGGGTACCCCTATCTGTAACGTCCTAATTCCTAAATTCAAGAATAATGCTCGCTGGAAGCAAAATTCCCATATTTACGAAATTATTTCACGCCATTATCGGTATCGTCACATACACATAACAAACTTAATTGCTTAGGTAATCCAACGTTACTTAAGCCATAAACAAGTACATGGACTGAATCAAACACAAATTGCCCTCAAGGCTCAATAACAATATATTGTTTACATCATCATGAACATAGTTGAGATACCACCATACATGCGCTCTCAACAAAATAGAAGGGACCCGGAGGCTACATATGTACAATTGTATCCCACAAAAGAATACAAGTATATCAAATATCTCAAAATGTAGAGTAATAAATACATCCAAAATATATTGAACTCCAAAGCTCTAGCTCCCTCACTGACCAGCCTGAGGGGAACCATGTGCATCTAAATGATAGCCACAAAACATGTGGTGAGACTAATGTCTCAATGAGAATAACTGTGCATACAAGCAGTGTAAGGAAGCAAGCATATACTATGTATTAGAGAATTTTGAAATTTAAACATGACATGATATACATGACCTGCATTGCCCGACAGACGGGGTCTTAATGTCTTATCTCTTCTACTGGGGATAGACTTGAGCTCGGACTACAAGGAACGTCTTCCTTGGGTACTAATCATCGTCATTAACTGGGGATCGAAACCCATATTTTAACTGGGGATCGAAGTCCATTAATACCGGGGATCGAGGTCCAATCTTGTTTTAAACATTAACTGGCGTCCGAGACCCAAATTCATTTTTTATCATATGGGAGCCGAAGCTCAAAATACATTTTCTTGTTATATGGGGGCCAAATCCCAAGGGTATTACGTGACTCATGGGGCAAATAAGCTATTACTTGACCATGGGCAAAACCCTAAGCGGAACAACCCTAAATCAATCCTTAACAATATTCAACCATACAAATAGGAACACACATGCCAATACATACAAACAATACAATCACAAGTCAAAGAAGAGGGAAAGTAGAGAATAGGGTTCATAGGGGGAGTTCTCATACAAAATGGGGATGAAGTGTGTAAGCTATACTCACCTAGAGTAAGCTTAAGTGAAGGGGAAAGGTTGTAGGGATGTGGATGAACAAGCCTTCTCCTTCTTCTCCTTCTCCTTGACCCAAAAGCACACATTATCTCTCTAGGAATTTCTCTCTCTAAAAGGGAACAAAAGCATAAACGAACTGAGCCCTAATAAATTATGAATTAAAAACCCAATATGCGCACTCTCGCTCAAGCAAGGATTTCTCGCTTAAGCGAGAATACTAAAAGCCTTCTATTTTCGTGTCCTCGCTCAAGCGAGAATCCCCTTGCTTGAGTGAGAAACGTCTAGAGAGAAATCTCCTAATTCTGGGGTAATTTTGCTTAAGCGAAATTACTCTAGAGAGCATCCCCTGATGTTGCCCATTGCTCGCTTAAGTGAGGCTGTCCTCGCTTAAGGGGGGAAAAAACAGAACTAAAATTTCACATTTTTACTGATATTTTCACTCAAGCGAGGGTATTCTTGCTTGAGCGAAAATTCTCATGAATGGAAATTCTAGATTTCCATTCCTAGCCATTTTCACCAACTTTTACCCTCTTTTCCTAGTTCTTTTTTTACAAAAATACCTCTCTGACCCTATTTGAATTATGAAATCACTTTATAAATTTGGGATGTTACAATTCTACCCCTCTTAAATTAATTTTATCCTCAAAATTGATTATGCAATAAAACTTAAATTACCTCAAGAAAACAACTCTGGATACTGAGAGCGGATGTCATCCTCCTTCTCCCAAGTTGCCTCCTAAGTGTCTGACCTTCCCAAAACACACCTTCACCAATGGGATTATCTTGTTCCTCATGGTTTTGACACTCCCGTCGATAATCCGTTTAGGCCTAGTGGGAACTGTGAGGTCTTCCCTTAATTGTACCGATTCAGAGCTTATGATGTGTGAAGGATCATGAACATATTTTCTAAGCTGGGAAACATGTAAAACATCATGGACTCGAGACAAATGAGGTGGTAGGGCTATCATGTAGGCCAGAGGACTAATCCTCTGTAGGATTTGGAATAGGCCAATGAATCTGGAGTTGAGCTTTCTGGCTTTGATGACTCTTCCAATACCTGTGACAGGATTTACATTTAAAAACACATGATCCCCTTCCTCAAACTCCAGGTCCTTCCTCCTCTTGTCAACATAGTTCTTCTGCCGGATCTGGGCAATGACAAGCTTCTCCCTAATGATCCCGATCTTATCCATTGTTTTCTGGCTTCTTGCACCTACTCCGGACCTAAAAGGTTCCTTTCACCCACCTCATACCAACATAGTGGGGACTTACACTTCCTACCATACAACGCCTCATAGGGTGTCATGCTTATACTGCTATGGAAACTGTTATTGTAGCCTAACTCTATGAGGGGTATGTACCTATCCCAACTACCTTGCTCCTCTAATATGCAAGCCCTAAGCATGTTCTCTAGGGTCTGGATGCTCCTCTCAAACTATTTGTCAGTTTGAGGATGGTAAGCGGTGCTAAACCCCGATTTAGTCCCGAAAGCCTGTTGAAGTGCATTCCAAAAACCTATAGATGAACCTAGGATCTCTATCAACTATGCTAGAGGGAATGCCATGGAGCTTAACAATCTCCTTGACATACAGAAAATAGGTAGCCCTGAGAGGTAGGAAGTGGGTCTACTTCGTCAATCGGTCCACAATGACCCAAATGGCGTCATGCCCTGTTGGACCCTAGGTAGTCCCATCACGAAGTCCATGGCTATGCTTTCCCATTTCCACTCCGGGATCTCTAATGGATGGAGGGTTCCTGAAGGTTTTTGGTGTTCTATCTTGACTTGCTGGCACACTAAACACCTAGAAACAAACTCTACTACCTCACCCTTCATACCATCCCACTAAAACATCATTTTCAAGTCCTGGTACATCTTCGTAGTGCCAGGATGTACCGATAACTTTCCCCTGTGGAACTCCTCTAAAATTTGTTGCCTCAGGCTACCCCTTAGGGACACAGACTCTTCCTTGGAAGAGAATCATTCCGTCACCCAACTCAGAGAAACCCGATTGCCTCTTCCTAGTTTGAATGAAAATTCGATTATTCAGATTTTGATTTTAAATTGAATTTTTTTGGTCGAAAGTTTTTTTTTTGTCAATAAATTAAATTATTCATTTTTATTAAAGTTTAAATTCAAATTCATTTTTTTAAAAAAAAAATCAATTTTGAGTTATAACAAAGGCCCAATGAGGTTAGGTTTAGTCCATAAAGCGGCCCATTCTTGTATTATGCTGTACAAGTAACCCGAGCCCAATAGTGAAGGAACATTTAAGGCCTCTCTTTCCATTAAAAGTTGGGTACGATTACTATTTACTACTCCGTCATGAAAGGTCCCGTAGGTACAAGCACTTTTTATTGGCTGACAAAAAAACAAAGAGCATTCGACCAAAAAAAAAATAACAAAGAGCATATTTTATTGGGAAAATATAATCATTGAATTTAACTTACCTTACCACCCAACCCCTGCTTTTTGCTATATATAGCCCTCTCCCTAATTATTCAAAAATATACCATGCATTAAGTGATCAACCAAATGGAATGTAAACTTTGTAAAAAAAAAAAATGTAAACAGCCAGGAACTTAGAGTGGGTAGTTGTGAGTTTTCACTTTTTAGTTTTCAAAAATTTTGAATTAAGTTTTTACAACTCAAAACCAAAAATTGAAAACTATTTTTTGTGGTTTTTAAAATGTTTGTTTTGAAAACCACAAAACAAGTTTTCAGTTTTTGATTATGAGTTGTAAAAACTTGATTGAAAATATTTAAAAACCAAAAATTGAAAACTCGCAATTTAATTCTTGATACCAAAGAACATTGCTACGGAGATTTCATAAACCTATCATCCAGCACCTATAAAGTGTTAATTTTAAAAACTAAGAACATATTTCATTCAAGAAAACGTTTTTTTATCAATAATTAAAAAAGTGTTATTATATTTTATTTTTATTATAAATATTTATTAAAATTTTAAAAATTATATATTGTTTCTTATATAAATATTTAAAAATATAATAAATAAAGTGATATTTTTAAAATTATTAATAAAAAGGTAAAATGGAAATTAGTTTATGGGGGGGTTAGGAAAGCATAATTCTCTCTTCCCAGAATCAAGGATCGATGACAAATGGGAAATGGCAATGTCATGTCTGTAAAATTCCGTCACATGCAAACATCACGGTGTTGTTTAAGGTGTGTGCATCTATACACAAGTTACTTAGAATCATTAGATTTATTATTTTTTAATTGAACGGACGAGATAAATTTGAATGAAACGGTTGTGGGTACATTACTAATGACTTTGGGAAAATTGCAAAGGAGCTCTTCTTGGAAGATTTTTTTTCACAATCCGTATGAACCCAGATAACCCAGCTAGAAATCATCAGAAGGAACTGTAACATGGTTGAACCCAGATAACCTAGCTAGTTCAATAACCAATGAACTCTAACCCTCCTTCACACAACAACCCCCAATCTCCTTGTTCTTTCTTCCCTTCCTTCACTGCTTGCATGAGCAGGTACGACACAACCACAACTTGAACGGGGTAGTGATGCTGCAGGCACACAGACATGCGCGGGGTCGGGATGAGTGGCGGCTGGACGGGGATGACGTGGCAGAGGGAGCATGTCGCGGGTGTCACTGGTGGTGGCTGCGGTGATGGGTGGTGGCTGGACGAGGATGACGCGGTAGAGGGAGAGGGTCGCGGTGGCACCGAGATGACGAGTTTTTATCTCCATTTCTATCTCATTCTTGGTATTTTCTTTATCATAAAAAATCCAAAATCAATCTTAGGCTTTGTAGAAATAGTTCCGTTTTAGTTCCAATCTCATCACTTCCCCTTGACATTTCCTCACATTTTTAGCCATTTCAAGACCATCACTCAATCTTACGATTTCTTCGCCATTTCATAGAATCAAGTTGAGAGATTTTTGCTCTCTCACCGTCATATTGAGATTCAGTCACTGGAAAAGGGTACCTCCGACAAGTTCTCTACTCCCTCACTGCTGGCAGAATCATAGTTTGATTATCACCTTCAAGACCATCACAACCGTAAAATGGAAGAGAAGGGATGGTTGAGGTTGGAGTGATGGAAAGAGAAAAGAGGAATGGTGATGGTGGATGAAACGGTGGTTAGGGACCATTCATACATTTTGAAAAGTTGATAAAAAAATTTGAAATTTGTTGAAACCTTTAAAATCGGCTAAACTCATTTGTGTACGGTAAAACTTGTGCACCTTACACTTCCCCAAACATCATGGCTCTATCTTAAATTTTCAATAACGTCACCTTAGATTATAATAACATAACCTAGCTACTCTCTACATAGGATAACGGGGGTGTGTATGTTGAGGAAAAAGGAGATGAAAGAGAAATAATAAATATAATAGGTGATGCAAATAAAGAGAAAGGCAAGGGATGGTGGGTGTTAAAAGGGCGTTTAAATTAAAATAAATTATTAACAACTTATATTGTTGAAGTTACGTGCATTTCATTTGATAAATAATAATAATAATAATAATAATAATAATAATAATAATAATAAAAAAATGAAGCACGCAGAATATAAATTTTTAAATTTAACATATAAGTTAAATATTATGTAAATCTTTTTATGCAAATAAAATAAAACTATTAAGAAATAATTAAACTATTAATATTTTCATTTCTTATAATTATGTTCTATTACCATTTCCAATTCAGGGTGGTTAATAAGGTGTTAAAAATAAGTAATCTTGAAAGAAATTTTTTCATGGTTTGGAGGATGCTGCATAAAATGTTTGGGTCTTATTTTAAGAATCGGATGTTTCCATGAGTATCTAATGCTTAGAAAAGTTCTTGTAGCTAGAGTTATTCTATTAAAATGCATAATTATTTAAATTATGAGAGTTATTTAAAAAGTAAAAAATGATAATTTTATGTATATAACCCACATAAAATCTATTAAAATAAATTATAAAAAATTTGAGTAAATTTTTGCATTAAAGATGCTCTTATATTGATATTTTGTTATACTTATTAGTCTTTTTATTTTTACATTAATGATTTATTGTGTTTAAAAATTTGAATAATTATTTTTATATAATTATATTGTGTATATTCACATTCTATTCTCATTGAGCAACTATTTTTGTATACTAATGATCTTTTATAGAAACTATTTCATAAAAATAACTTATCAATATAAATTTTGATTTAATTATAAAATTTGAAAACAATAAGAGAGATGAACATAAAAATAATAACATAAATTATCAATAAAATAATTTTCTATCAAGTTAAAATTTTAAAATATTCAAACATAAAAAATTCAAATATCTACATTGCTTATATTATAATTTATTTTTATAACAATTAAAATAAATGTGAACAATCAAATTGAATTTTCAAAAATATTTACTAAATATATTATTTCAGAAAGAAACGTTGTTAACATAGATTTTTTAATATATATATTTTTATCATATCAATTCATTAGTTACTGATAAATTTGTGCAATCATTATGCCAAAAAGGGCCATTAAAGGCGCTCCCGTGCATCATAAAAGGGCGCTTCCGTGCACATTAATAGAAACTGCTCTTGTTTGGTCGTTAAAAGAAGGGGGTGCCCAGAAACGCTCTGACGGAAGTCAATAGAGGGCGCTTAAAAAAACACGGAAGCGCCCTCAGCATAGTGTCTGTTTGGGAGGGCGCTTCCTTGGAGCGCCCTCCTTATGCCACAAGACATGCTTAGGGAGGGCGCTCCAAGGAAGCACCCTTGTTGTGTAAAACCAGGGCGCTCCAAGGAAGCGCCCTCCTATTATTTTTTATTTTTTATTTTTTTGCATTTTAAATGAATCTGGGAACACAGTAATCGATTACAATAGTATAGTAATCGATTACCAGAGAGTTTTCTCATGATACATGAAATCTGGAAACCATGTAATCAATTACAATAGTTTATGTAATCGATTACAAGAGTTTAGCAGAGTTTCCTCTGTTTATACAAGTTTTCCCAATTTATCAAACACCTGTAAAACTCCATACCAGCAACCAGAATTCATCCTTGAAACTAATGTAAAAAAAATAGCAGCAAAAAAAAAAACAACAGCAAAAAAATAAAAATAGCAGCACACAATAGCTTGAGTTGAGCATGATACCAACACCTGCAAAAACGCACCTTGCACAAACATAGAAAAAAAATCAGAGTAAGAAAGATGATAAAAAAAGCAGAAAGATGATAAAAAAAAATCATAGGAAGGGGAAGATGGAGAGATGTGGGAGACAAAGAAGGAGACAGGTAGACCGAGAGAGAAGAAGATGAATGGGGAAAAATCCAATCTTCAGAGAACCAGAGAAAAAAATTATAGAGAAAGAGGAAGGATGAGATGAGAGAATAGGGAACGTGAACAAAAGAAGAGAAGGGGATGGGGGCGGCTAGGGTTGAGAGTGAGAGTGAGAATGAAGTGGGAGTGGGTCATATCTCACAAAACACAAAATGGACGCTCAAGATTAACAGAGCATACGGATTGATGATGTGGCGCAATCTGGAGCGTGTAAAATACATGTAAAGTGAGAGTGAGAGTGTGGGAGCTTTAGACGCGCGCGGGAGGGGAAAATTTAAACAGAATTGGATTTTTAATTAGCAAGGAGGGCGCTCACAACGGAGCGCCCTATTAAAACAAACACGGAAGCCCCCTCAGGAGCACCCTCAATTCCATAATTTAAAAAAAAAAAAGAAAAAATTATGGTGGCAAAGAGGGCGCTCACATGGAGCGCCCTCTCAATTTCAGAGTTAAAAAGAAAAAAAGAAAAAAATTATGGTGGCAAAGAGGGCGCTCACAAGAGCGCCCTATTAAAAGGACACAAAAGCGCCCTTAGGAGCGCCCTCAATTCCAGAATTTAAAAAAAAAACAAGAAAAATTATGGTGGCAAAGAGGGCGCTCACAGGGAGCACCCTAACTTTTACCTGTAAGGGCGCTCCCGTCCAAATTTTAAAGCGCCCTCATTTTAAAATGATAATTTTATGCGCTAACTAACACTGGAGCGCCCTTAAGCTGGTGCTCTTATATCATAAATTTGGCGTAGTGAATTTATCCAATAATTTCACAACCCTTTTATTGCACGCTCGTTGTTACTATTAAAAGTTTACATTTAACACTAGAAATTTCTGGATTACAAACATCACACATTAGTTGACACATGTAACTAAGTTATATTTTTCTCCTCTTCCAACAAAATTAGCACTTTTTATGGTAGGAATAGTGGTACCCGGATTGCACCATGAATGAATAAGGAGTTAGGGCATGAAATAGCTATAAATTTGTTATAATTAGTCTTGAAGTCCATTAACTAAATTTTATAGTTTTTTTATGAACTAAGGGTATTCCAGTTAAAAACCAAAAATTAATTATTTTAAGGTATAAGATGATTGAAGGTCCTGCCTCTTTTAACAAAGTTTTTTTTATACATATTACCTGAGCATGAACTACTATAAAAATACTTAAAGAATCCAACTAATTTTATAGTTAACTAAGTTAAATTGTTGTACGGAATTATTTAATTATAAAATAGTTAGCTATTTATGGTAAAACTTAAAGGTGTCAAAGTGAAAAAATCTAATCCACTTTTTACTAGTTGGTAAAAGGTAACTGATCCAATTTACTTTTACGGTGAGAAAAAAAATACATAACCCAACTCAATTCCATTCTAAATTGGTGAGTTAATCACTCATCTCAATTTTAAGAAAACAAAATCTTAAAATGAGATGGGAATAGAAAAATGCAAAAGATAAGTTAGAATTCAGAAAAAAAAAGTGAATTAAATTTGGCTCAATCCAATTTTAACACACTTATGCTCTGTTTGTTTTGACAGAGATAGCTGAGAGAGAGATTGGTGAGAGAGAGATATGGCAGAGAGTCCATAGCCACCCTTGTTTGGTACAAGGTAAACTACACAGAGAGAAAAGAATATCGTGTGGGTCCCATGTAAATCCAATCTCCTCAACCAAGAGGAGAAAAGGGAGAGAGATGGTCAGCCATCAGAGCCATGACTGAAATACCCTTCAGCAAAGTCACCACCCACTGCCCGCTAGTTCACAAGACCACCGCACTCCACCGGAAAACAGCATCACCGTCTGAAGGTTTCCTTTACTCTGAGCAACTAAAGGCGTCCCTTTTAGTTGCTGAAACTTCACAGATATGAAATCAACCAAAAGATCAGAAGGCAACGATACTCCTATTTGCTTGATTGGCTGCTAATGTCTCATTCATTTGTTATAATTCTCCAAACATATATTCATCAAAATTCAATATACAAGTCAATTCCAACGGCACCTGGGCTTACATATTATGCAACTAAATAGCAACAAATTAATGTTAGTAGTATGTATTTTGTGAAATCATTGTGCTCACATTTTAATCGATCACAGCCCTCTCATAATCAATTATAATGTGTTAAATAGGTCTTGGGAGTGAAAAAAAATCGATTTCATAGGTGCTGCTTGTGAAAAAATCGATTTCATAGGTTCTAGTTGTAAAAAAAAATCGATTTCCTTTCTCTCAAAATCGATTCTAGTTGTTTTATATTGATTCTGTTTGAATTTAATCGATTAACATATACATTGAAATCGATTATTATTGACAAAATGAATTATTAATATTTTTTTTATTTTAATGGTAGTTTAGTCTTTTCATCTTTTTACACATCTCTCTCATTTTTCCACAACCAAACAACTATCAATAATTAATTTCTCTTTTATCTCTCTCATTCTCTAATACCAAACAATCTCTATTTCTACTTTATTTCTCTACTATTTCTCTCTTCCTCATCTCTCTCTTTCCTATTTCTATCTTTAAACCAAACATTAGAGTTAACTCGTGTGTTAAATTATTAACCCAGATAAATATGAACTACTCTTTTTATAATCCAACCCACCAGTAAAGTAGGTTTGTTCAGGTTGATTTAAGGTGCGTTTGATTTATCATTTGAAAAGGCTAAACATACCAGTTAACTCAATTCACATCAATATTCATATTTTTAGAAAAAATGTAAATAAGTCTGGACTCTTGTAATAAACAGAAATATAAACATGTTATCATCATGAATTAGAACCCAGATTGATGCCTTTAGCTAAATTCTGTGTACAACATAACCCTCAATTCTCATCCCACGGATATGCACCGTAAACACCACCTTTAACTAAACACAATAAAAATAAATAAAAAAAAGAGTAAAGGGATTTCCTTTATGTTTTCCCTTTTACCTGATGACAGTGGCACATGGGTACGTTTACTTGATTTAGCATTATTTTAGACGGGGGAGACAATGGTACTAAATTTAAACAATATATATATATATATATATAATATATATAATATATATATATATATCTCTTAATCTGCTATAAAAGTCCTCACTCCTCACTGAAAGATATTTTGTCTTTTAGTAACAATGCAATGAAGTGTGCAAAAGATAGGGGAAAGGGGTATCATGTTGTGATTAATTAATGGAAAATGGTGAATAGACACTGTCACACATGAAGAGGTGTAGACGGGGGAAGCTAGCAATTAAGGTTAAGTAGTGCCAAATATAAATATATTTTATTTAAATGTAACATGAGAGTATAGATTTATTATTAAATAAAATTGTTATAAAAAATAAGATAAAATAGTAAATAGATTAAAATTAAAAGTAACTAACCAGTGGGATAAATTTTACTCTAACAAAATATATTATTAATATATATGAGTTTTTACATTTGTTCATGTCACGAAATTCATTTATAATTGAATATACACTAAATTTTTATAATTTCTCTTTCAATAAAAATGAGATAATACTTCAATATTTTCTCTTAGTTAATTTTTATTAGACAGTATATCTTTTTTTAATTAAGCTTCCACTATATAACTTTATTAAATATATGAGAAAATATATTTGTATAATCAATTAACTATATAATAATAATCTCTACAATAATAAGAGAGACAGAGAAAATATGAAATATATTATTAATGATGCATGTAATATCAAAAAATTTGTATAAACTTCTCTATATATATATATAAAAAAAGGAGGGGGCATGCCCCTTTAGCCCTGTAATGCCTCGCCCTGGGTGTAGATATCTACAAGATTTATAAAAAAATAGAAATAAATAAATAAATGTGAATGGAATATAATAAAAAAAGAATTAAAAAGAGTTGAGAATGTCAAATGATTACATAAAATTAATTAATGGGTGTTCACGTCTTATTGTAAGAATATAACATTTAAATAAAATATTGAATAGCTTTTTTAATAAATTTAATTGTTTAAGTAAATAACTTTTTATTAAATAATTCTTAACTTTTATAAACATTTTTTAAAGGATTTAATGCTGTAACAAGCAGTGATGTGAACTCTATTATAATATTTGCCCGGTTGGCTGCAACTCCGGCACAATTTAATGGGAAGACATGTGCCTTGCCACCTTGTTTGAGTCAATTTTAACAGTCCCACTTTAGTTACATAGAGGTCACGTAGTAGTACTGGTCAAAGAATTAAAAATAAAATTTATTGAATATAAAAATGTAACATTTAATATATTGAAATTAATAGTAATATGATTTTATCTATAGTTTCTATGTACATGAGATGTAAATAATATATATTATATATCTTAAGTAATTTAAGAAAAACCAAGATGTATATGAGGAGTTTGAGTCTTTAAACATGTAGTTATGGGGAGGATACTTTCATAAAAAATAATTAATAATATCATAATTCATTTTCAAGAATTAATTTATTTTTATAAACTATTTTTACATTAAACAATAAAAAAAAAATATAAGATAAATTTTATAATCAACACAAATTTATATTACAAAGAATTGATTAAAGTGTAACTTTTACCTAATAATTTATACACTTAACATATTTTATGTAAAAATGTTTATTTCTCTATGATATATTTTTAATTTAAATGCTAATAAATTTATTACAGTCATCAACTTGTTTTCAGATTTTTGATATAGACAAGCAGTACTCAAATCATTCGTTGTCCATGATAGGAAATAAAAGAACTCAACTTTGAATTTATTCGTCAAATGTCAGCACCCAAAATTCTCTAAAAAAAGGAAAGAACTCTATAGAAAACTTCTAAAACCTCGAACACAAATTCACTTTTAGTGTATCTTAAAGTCCCATTAGAATTACTTGAAGGTCAAAATAAGATTGGAAAAATGTTAAGAAATATTTCATGGGTGAAACAAGTCACACACAATTGCATGGAACCGGTTTGGTGCAAAATTGAAACAAATTTGAAGAATGGGGGAAAACTAAAATAGATTCTAATATTTCAGATCTCTCAAAGAAATGGTTATGCAAATCGAAGATGTCTAGAAGAACACTCACCAGTGATTGGATTCAACACGGGCAGAAGATAGAGTTGACCTAGGGCGACTCGCCAAAGTGTAAGAGAACCAAGTAGGATGCCGACCAAGGAAAGAAGGGAGCAGGGTGACGTCGGGGATGCAGAGAATGCGAACCGATGAGTGTGGCAATTTGATTGTAAATTTGTGACCCAATTTGATTCGAAGAGGACTAGCTAGGGTTCATACACTAATATGGGATTTAGGGTTTGATTTTAAAGAATTCGGGAAAAAGGGTGTAAAGTTCTGAATAGCTGAGAAAGAGTGAGAAATCCAAATACAAGGGAAAAGAAAAGAAATTGATATGTTGATATGATTTTAATTCATGAAGTAGTTCAGTGGTTTTATTTTTTACGATTTGCTCCATTGGGTTTTAAAATGATAAAGGATAGATCATATTCATCCATTAATTAAATCACCCATCCAATTCATTCCAATTATTGTTTTAAATAATTGGATGGATTGGATTAGATTTTTACTTGAATGGGCTCGACAAATGAGGACAATTGGACTCTTTTGACAGACTTACTTTAAATACAAGTCATACTTTTACTCAGTTGTTAACGGTGAGCAAGTTTTACATTCATGTGTACAAGAAATTTTAACCATGTCCTTTGTAAAATTTTAGGGTTTATTTAACTTCCTTTAAAATATTTAGCAACCATTGGACTATAATTCAATTTCAAAATTATTAAATCATATAAATCAGAATGGAAACCAAGGTGGGGGTGGAATCTATGTTTTGAATGTAAGCCAAATTGGAAATGCAAGTCTATATCTAAATTTAAATGAAGTTGACAAAGAAAGTCAACATAGGACTATAATCCAAATGACACAATCAAGTTGGTTGAGAGTCCATTGGGGTTGCACAACTTCATTTAGACAAAATGGGTACTTTTTGTGTATAGATTTTTTTTTGGGCATGCATATAAATATATACCCATTTTGTGTTTTTTTATGATGCAAGTATTGGTTTATTATACACTTTTTAAGGAATAGGTACTGCTTACATGGTGGGCATTTTTTGTATTTTATCATTCCACCTTTTATCACTCCTTTTACACTGTTTGATTATTGCTATAAAGACCACTTTCAAATTCAACTTTTTGATCAATTTAGAGCAATAAAAACATATTTTTAATGACAAGTCAATACTGAAAACTTTTGAATCTCATTGCCATTCCATCACTTTCCATAACATGAGAAAATCAATAGCTCTCATTATAATTTTAGTATATGTTTAATTCAATACAAGACCAATTTCATTATCTAAAAGAGCTCCCGTTACAATTTTAAAACATGACTAATTTAGTACAAGACCAATTCACTCTTTAAAATCTCTATTCAATGATTTTACTATCTAAAATCTCTATTCAACAATTTCACTATGTATAAACAAGAGACGTTACACATTTCAAACAGTCTCATCCATTGTAAATGATCCAAACAATCCATTGGTTTTTTTCTGCTCAAGAAAGCCATACCAACCTAAATCCAAACCCTGTTCCAGAGCTTAAATGCACATAAGGCATAACTTCTACAAGGTAGCTTGTGGATCACATATACCAGCACAACATTTGCGGTAAAAAATATAACTCATCTATTGCGTTAATGGCCGGCACCAAATTGATTGTCACATTTTCAAATAGAAACCAATTTCTTTGAATCATGCTTTCCTTCATATCTACAAAAGCTTACATATTTATTAAACTTGCACAAGAAAGAGATTTAAGTTTGTAACCATCATCACTATAAATCAATTTTTCTAGCTCACGATGTCAAAAGGAAATGTAATAGCACATAAAGGTTGTTTCCTTAATGCCTTCCAAATCAATACACCTAACTCGGTATCCAAAATCTTCCAATACTAGTAAAGTTCCACGCTTTTCTCACCAAACCAATCAATATTAGACTTTCACAACATAATCGAGTTAATTAAAAGCAAACAATGAGCTAGTAACCAACATAAATTTAGAGTGATAAGAATGGTTTCATATCCTAATCATGGTATTTAGTGTTCATTTTAACAACTGAACATGCAAAGATTAGTGCACTTTTGTTATGAACTTTATGATTCAATTATATGACTTGGTTGAAGTCATTTACTACATGAGTTCTAATCAAAGGCATTTTAGAGGCATTTGTGATTTAGTTATGATTCAGTTATCATATAATCATTTTAAATTCATTGATAAAGTTGCTCTTATATACATCCAATTTTTTCATATATGTTCTTCATTTACTATCATAAAGGTCATATAATCTAATCATATTTGGCTCTTGAGAGTATACAATAGGTTTGGTGCATACTGTTGTGATTTCTTATTAATAATCTAATTAGATATCTATTGCCTATGACTTAATGGTCTAACTAGCTAAAGTGTTCTAAAACATTTTTTAGAAAATTATTAAAACATGTGTGGACCTTACTTTAGAGTTTCTGTTGTCATCCCCGTCGCTATTTTCTCTAGAGCATCTATGCATCACCAAATGATGACTACAAAACCAACATACAAGATGGTCATGTGAATTTCAAAAGTAAAACTACAACTATATATCTTTCTTCCCAAGATTCTAAATTACTCAGGGTAGTGGACATGTGCGCTATGCTACTAAATAACAGTGCATATCAATGCTTTTGCTATTAAGTAACAATGCAAAACTATAATGCTATTGAATAACAATGCAAAAAAAGTAATAAGCATTAGTATTTTTATAATTACTTGTTAATTACCTCTAGCGGCTTGGCGTGACTGCGATTGCGGAGGGCGAGCGACATGGTGTGGTGAGGTGGTGTCTAGAGAGGAAGGGCAACGACAGTCACTCTGTTCTAGACGACATGAAAAAAATGATGTGATGGCAACAAAGAGCAAGCGGCTAGGGGGGGTGTGTTGCGAAGGAAGGGCATGGCCACAGATGAAGTTTTGGAGGGTACTGTGATGTGGCTACATCACATTATTCTTTTCTTTGTCACTGTAGGTTGTATTTGTGTATTCTTTTCAACTATTGTGGTTATGTGTTTTTATTCAAATTGAATTAACAGGTGAAATCTCGCAATTAAAATATTTAAAGATATATGTCATTATAAGATTAAAAGGATAGAGATCTCCATTTACTTGTGAATTGGAGAGGATTTAGACGCAAAGTAATGAATGTATTCTTACAATAAGTGGTAGTGATATTATAATCCAAAGGTTACAATTTGGTTATATAAAATTATGTTGTTTAATAATGACAACTTGTAGGTAATATTAGTAGGATTTAGCTCTACATTAGAGGAAAAAATGAACAGTTGTAGTGATTATTAAAATTATCAATTAAAATTTGAATAATTTTATAATTTTTAATATATATATATATTACACAAATTTATAATTTTCTTTTTATTTAATTATTAATTAATTATTATTAAGTTATCACTTTTTTCTTTAATTTAAAATAAATATCTCTTTAAAGAAGTTAAAATTTATTTAATGTACATATATAAGATGAAACAATGTACAAAATTTGTTATAAGTTTATTGCATTTAAAAATAAATGAATCCTAAAAATTATAAAATGAAATTTTCTTATTGTTATAAATTGTAAAAATACTTAAGAACGTCACGCAATCTTCTTTCTTTCTGTTTTTTTTTCCATATATCTATTTGCTCTAATATCTGTAATGTAGATCATAAACAAACATATGATGTATTTCGTTTTAGGCTTTGTAAACCCATAAATATCACACTCAGTCCAATTTGACTCTTTTTTTCAAACAACTTATAGAATTAAGACAGATAAAATAAATTAAGAAATCAAATGAATCCATTTTTTTCTATTCGATTATGTAACTTTGAAGGTATGCTTTTTTTAAGGATCATGCTAACGAGTTGTTAGCATGTTGTTTTCTGTTCTTAGGAGAAGTTAGTTGTTCTGTTAAGTTTGGTTAGATGTGAAGTTAGTGTTGTCATCTAGCCTCTAAAGGGTTTATTGTAGGGCTTATTGCATGAAAACGCTAGCATTTTTCTGTAATACTTCTCTGTCTTAAAATTGGTAGCAGCGTCCTTACGGGGCCTTTTACACAAAACTGCCGTTTTGTTATGACGAAAGTGAGAGAGAATCTTGAAGAAGTGTCATGGCAGAAGGGAACTTTGTGCAAGCTGCAATTCTGAAATTCGATGGTCACTATGACCATTGGTCAATGCTGATGGAAAATCTCCTTAGATCAAAGGAGCTGGAATGTCGTGGAAGATGGAATAGTTACAGCACCTACTGGTGCTTCCCAAGAACACCTGAAGATTAACGAAGAAAGCAAATTAAATAATTTGAAGGCAAAGAACTATCTCTTTCAATTGTCACAAGTTGGGACACTTTCGATATGAGTGCCCTAGTCGTGAAGAAAATGCTAACTATGCAGAGTTTGATGAAGAGGAGGAGATGCTTCTCATTGTAGAAACCATAGGAAACACTAGAAGGGGTTGATAGTATTTTATAAATCTTAAACTGATTTTGGAAAAACCTTTCACAAGCAATACATTTTACAAAAGAGATTTTTATAACTTGCTGAAACTGAAAGTTTATACTTGCTGAAGCAACTTCAGCAGGTTCAAAAAACAATTTAGAAAACTTGTTTTTCAATATACTAAGATCGTTTTTCAGCTTAAAGTTATAAAACAAACAATCGCAGAACCCTCCACGTTAGTATAAACCAAATTTAAATGAGTTAAGGGTAAGAGAAGACTTAGCCAAAGATTTATACTTGTTCACCCACCACCACTGTGAGCTACGTCCAGTCCCAAAGCCAACCAGCTAAGGATTTCCACTAATCTCAGAGATTACAAGTATTCTTTTCTATCAAGCCTCTTTAGGCTCTACAACAACAAGTATTCTTTCCTACCAAGCCTCTCCAGGCTCTACATCAAATATTATTTAGACAACAAGCCTCTCCAGGCTCAACAACGAGTATTCTTTCTTCCACCAAGCCTCTTCAGGCTCTCAGACACTTAATAGTGTTTACAAAAAAAATTTGTTTAAGTTACTGAACTAAACAAAGTCCCTAACTTAAACTAAAATAAACTTGTACAGGATAATTGAGTATAACTCAAGATAAATGAAATTTTATGTATAATAAGCAGAGAGTATATGCAGCTTAAATTTGGCAGAGTATTGACTTGATACATTTCTTCTCTCTCATTTTGTTAAGCCTTTCGCGAAGCTATTTGTAGGGATGAAGTTTAAGTTCGTTGAAGATTGCTAAATTCACCATTGAGAGATAGCATTAAATGCTATAGAATCCGTTGTGAGACAATCTTCTGATAGCTTCTGACTTTGAACAGTGCAGGTGAACAAAGATGATTCAGCTCTGACACACTGCAGGTACTATGATGCAGAGCTTTCCTTTTCTGGTATGATGATTCAAATATATGCAAAAGGACTATGTAATTCTTTCCTTAAGAAGATGTGTTGCAGAAGACATTGAGAACGCTTTTAGGTCTTGAGCAGAAAACCTTCTGACTTCAGACAAAATGCCACGTTAGATGTCTTCAACAGATCTTCATATCTCAGATAGCACATTTCTTGAGAAGGTTGAGTTACTTCAGCAGGTCTTGACTCTTCAGAGGGTTCTTCTCCTTCAGAAGGTTGCACCACTTCAGAGGGTTGCTTTGCTTCGGAGGGTTGCCCTTTCAGAGAGTTGCTGAAACACAAAAAATACCTTTAAGAGAATTTGCACTATCTTTTAGGATACTTTAACCAAATTTGTTATTCATTAAAACTTAGGATTATGAGACTTAAAACATTATTAATTACTTAATAATATTTTTGAGACTCAACATTCTCCCCCTTTTTAATGATGATAAATTTGCTTAAACTTGCAAATATCTGAAGGGAATTTAAATAGAATTAAGTTTAAAGAATTTTCCCCCTTTGTCAGATACTTAAGTAGAATGCTTGCTCCCCTTGAACAAAAGATTTCTTCTCTTAAAAACACTTAAACTTCAGATTTTGTTAGTTTATATTACTCCCACTTTTGTCATCAATCAAAACGGTATATAGAGCTTGCTGAAGTATTAAATGTGCAACAGATCAATAAATGCAGGTATAATTGCAGCATTAACAATCAGCTAATTTTAGAATATTCAACACTTGCCAAAACATTAAATATTTACAGTCAATCATCAGAGCAATTAATGCGTTTGATCAGTAAAATAAACACGCATAGAAGCAATTCATTACGTAGTATATCAAAAATATGGAACAGAAAGCTCATTCATTGAATACTTTAAGAGAGGTTAAAAACAGATATGAACACAAGATGCTTTCTGAAGTCACTAAGCTATCACAGACTACAACTCCTCTTATGCTTAGCAGGTCTTGATGCTTGAGATTGCAGTGGAGCTTGAGTGGCTTGCATCTATTTCATCATTCTTTAAAGTTTCTCATTCTTATATCTTAGCCTTCTTATTCTCTTTCTCTTTCTTCTAGAGCTTCAGTGAGATCAGCTTCACGGAAAATGATAGATAGATAGGTAACGCCCAGCGAACATAATCTGCCCAAAACCATTTGGTAAGCCATAGTCAGCAGGCTTGACCACTAGACAAGTATAGATGGCAGGAATCATTTTCTACAAGATCCAATCCTCATGAAGTTCACGGTTTGAGCAGGGGAATCTACCAGGAAACCAAGTTCTCCACTCTTGAACAGATAGAGTGCTTTTAGTGATGGAGTCAGCAAAGTCATACTTGGTGCCTGAACATGAGCCTTCCTTTTCTCTTTCATGCCAGTAGGAATTCCATAACCAATCTCTATAATTGTGATCCAGTCCACCATATGCTTCTATGTCATCAGGAACCCTTTCCCATTGCTCTTGAGTCATGGGCTCCAAGTCATTCAGATAGGCAAAATAGAACTTTGGCTCCATCTTTTTGTCATTTGGTCCTTCAGCAAAGGAAGCCTTGGTACTATCCTATCTGGTTGCTAGGAAATCTTGGTGGTTGGTTTCATAGAGAGGTTTAGGAGGCTTGAAGTTCTTACACCCAGCAGAAGAGACAATGTACCTAGTATACAACTCAGTCTCCAAGTTGAGATGCCTAATGAGGATCCAGTCTTCAGTAAGTATCTTGACATGGTCAGAGGAGTACACATCAATCTTTTTCCAGAAATGCTTGGGTGGTTGAACACCTTGTCTAATCCTTTCCAGTTGATCAGACAACAGTTCTCCTCCTATATCCTTCTGTGCAGCTACCCTTTTCTCCCTTGCAACATCTAAAGAATCCATATGAAGTCCAGTGTGTTTGTGCAGGGGTGGGTGCCCTATGAAGAATATCAGCTCTTCATATAAGTTGGGAAACTTGGGCACTCTTATTCTTTGATCATAAGGAGTTGAATAGAATTTGTGGGGAAACTGAGCAGCCTTCAACAAGTCATCAAAACTGACAACAGGAACCACCTTGTCAAAAGATGGTTTTCTTGATAAGTCCCTTGACTTAGGCTTCAGCAGGTTATCCCTTGGAGAGAGGTCACCTTCCCATACAAACTTCCCTTCTCCTTTCCATACATAGCTCCCTTGTGCTTCCCAATTTACTATCCTTGGTTCAGCAGGAACAATAGATGTTTCCTTTTGAACAAGATCAGTAGAAATTACTTCTTCTTTTTCTTCTTCTTCTTCTTCTAATGATGATGAATGAGATGGAGGGGGTGAAGGTGGTGCAGTAGTAGCAACAACAATTTCAGTAGGTGTAGGTTCAGCAGCCTTGACAGGAATAGCCACAGATTCAAGAACCTTCACTGGTACCTAAGTGGGATCAAGATTCCCAAAGTTGACCTTGATCTTTTTGTAAGGAACATCCTCAGCAACAGGTTTAGTAGATGTCCTTTGAAGCTTTAAACGTTTTAGCTCTAAGATCTTCTGAGATCTTATCTCCTCAGCTGTTTGCTGAAATTTCACAGCTTCCTCTTGTTGAATAGATCTGCTCCTTGTAATCATTGGAGCTGGAGGTTCTTCTCTCACAGGGGAAAGAAGTCTTCTTCTTTTCATCCTCATAGTCTTAGAGAGTCTCTTCCTCTTGGGAATGGAGGATTTTTCTAACTTCTCATCCTCAAGGATTGCTTGTTGAGCAGCAAGAGCAATTGCATGATCTGTATCCTCTTGCTCCTTTGCTCTCCTTGCTTCCTCTTCATCTAAAGCGTTTGCCAAAGCAACTACTTCCTGAAGTTCAGGATCTGAATGACTTGTAGCCAAAGGCATGACAGCAATGGGCTTCTCAGAGGAACTTTCACTAGGAATATCAACCATCATGACATGTCCCTCAGGGATTGAGGTAGGCTCAGTGAACTTAGTAACAACAACCTCAGCAACCTGACCCACAATTTCAGCAGGTTCATTGAGAACCTTCTGAACAGGTTCAGATGCTAGGGGTGATGCCACATCAGCCACCGTTTTAGATGGTGTTGCCCTTTGAAAAGAAGCTTCAACCTCCCTAACTTATTGAATATCAGCAGCATCAAGAACCTTCTGAGAGATTTTGGTTCTTTTTATTTTTACAACCTTCTTCACAGGAGTCTCAGCAGCAAGTTGGAACTCATCCTTCCTTGCATCTCCTTGAAGTTCATCTTCTAGAATCTCAAGAACAGGCCTTTCAGAGGCAGCAGCCTTCTCAGCAACTATAGTTTCTTTAACAGAGGGTTGAGGAGCAGGTTTCTTGATGTTAATGCCCATCTGCTTAATGGTAGTGGCAGTGAAGGGATGGAGGCTTCTGATCATACTTTTTCTCCACTAGAATCTTGCAATGAAGCATAATCTTCATTATAAGGGTGTTGTGTGGAAGGTTTGCAGCTGAATCTCTTGCCCTCCTGATCATGTGGTAGAGTATGATCCTCGGCAGGTTGAGCTTCTTCTTCTGCATCAAATGGATAAGGCAAAACCTTTCTAGTTCAGATACGTGATTCTTGCTCCCTCCTTTTGGAAGAACACAACATCCAAGAATTGCATGCAATAGCCTAGGTACTTGTAGCAACCCAGTTCCTTTCATGTTCAAAGGAGTTTCTGACCCAAACAGCATTTTGTTGTATATTCTTGGTCCACCACTTCTCACCACCCATTAAGGAGTGAACTGTGCTCCTAGAGCCTTCACTTTTGTTATTGTTTCCAAAACTGAGGCATCAACAAAAACGTCTTGCCCCATACCATTGCCCTAAGAGAGATGCTCATGTTCCCTTCAATCTCCCTAGCAGTTCTCCAGAATTCATACACACTGGCCTCATGTCATGAGCAGTAGATGTTCTCAAAGAACGGAAGCCAATCCGCAGCTTCAAAATATTCAGTGAGATCATGACCATATTCAGCAAGATGCGCGAGTTTCACACACCTGGTAGGTACAAATTTCCCACTAGCCTTGGAAGAAGCAACATCACTTTTCTTGGGGGCCATTGAAGTAGCAGGAAGCTTGAGAGAAATTAGGGCTTTGAGAAAGACGAGAGCTTCAGAATACTGAAGGTTTCTAGAAGTTGAGAAAGTGAGAATGCAAAGAGAGAGTAACCTTGAGAGACTTCCCACGCGCTCTATAAATAGACTCAGCACTCAGCACTAATGATGATAGTTATAGACTACGCAGACATAGGGAGTCGTGCGTCGTGCAAGAGACATTGAAAAGGTGAAAAGCTAACTGTCTCAGATATCCACGTCATCAAGTGACACTTCAGAAAGTATTTGTGTTCAGCAAGTTCAAAATATTTCAGCAGACACAGATTTCAGCAAGTTCAAATATCAGAGAGTTTCATGTATTTCAGAAAGTTCACATATATCAAATATCACAAATTTTCAGATAAAATATGTATTCTCAGATATTTATTTGCAACAATAAAAAATGTTACCAACAAGGATTGTCAGTGAATGATCGAAGTGAGTTGCATTTGTTGAGACTCAACATTGTTTTCTGAAATGAATTGAGGATAACCATTTCAGCAGCTCTTGTTTTAAGGTCTGGGCACATACACCTTCCTTCCATCAAGAGTTACACGCATTCATTCCTCTGTGGTTATTCTGGGTGTCTTCTTTGATTTATCCAAGACATCTGCAAGAGTAACAATTGAGGTCTCTGGTACCCATATTTTCTTGGGTCCACTTGGGTTAGTTCTGGGTGTAGATTTTTCTTTTTGTTTACACTTAGACACATGTTGTCCAGGTTTATCACAATAAATACACTCATCTACCTTCTTTTAGCCTTTTTAGGAAATTCAGAAGTTGATGAATTTGATGATGATTTACCATAGAAACCCAAGCCACGTTTGTTTTTAAAACTTCTTTGAGTTCCCAATAATCTATTAAGATTATTAGTTCCTTCACCAAAATTGGCTAGGTCTTTAGTAAGTTCCTTAATCTGTTTTTGAAGACTTTGATTTTCTTCAAATAGATTCTTGGAATTACTATATTCATGTTCCAGAATCTTTTCTTTAAGTATAAGATTCTCTTTTTCAAGACTTTTGTTTTCATTGCATATAACAGTGTATGCATTAGAGTATTTCTTATACTTTCTGAAAAGTTCCTTGGAATTGTCCACCAAATCATCATACTCTTCTAAAGAAAGTTGTCTTTCCATCAAGCACATGTTTGCTTCTTCAGATGAATCCTCTCCATCTTTGAGTTAGAGTTCTCCAAGTCTGATTGAGCAGATTTGACATCCATAGTATCTTCATGAATTGATGAAGCCAGCAAGTCCCATATTTCCTTAGCAGAGGTGCATCCTTGAACCATCTTATACTCAGTCTTGTTTAGAGAACAGATTAAGTAGAGTTTGGTTTGAGCATTGAGTTAAACTTTAACTTTTTGCTCATAGGACCACTCAGCTTTAGGAATAGGCACTCCATTTCTCAGAGGAACATAATCACCATCAGCAATTATATCCTAGAGATCCAAATTGTTGCTTTCAATGAACAGCTTCATGTGTTCCCTCCAGTAAGGATAATCAGTTCTGTTGAAAGCTGGAGGCCTGGTGACAGATGCACCTTTAGAGATGTAGTGATCATAGTTGTTGAGGTTTCCATTAGGATCTTCTTCCTCAGAACTGTTAGATGCTCAACTCGAGGTTGAGCTTTGATACCAACTGTAGAAACCACAGGAAACACTAGAAGGGGGGTTGAATATTATTTTGTAAATCTTAAATTGATTTTGGAAAACCTTTCACAAGCAGTACTTTTTTCAAAGAGATTTTTATAACTTGCTGAAACTGGAAGTTTTATACTTGCTGAAGTCAGCAAGTTCAATAAAACAGTTTAGAAAGCTTGTTTTTCAATATACTAAGATCGTTTTTCAGCTTAAAGTTATAAAACAACAATCGCAGAACCCTCCACGTTAGTATAAACCAAATTTAAATGAGTTAAGGGTAAGAGAAGACTTAGCCAAAGATTTATACTTGTTCACCCACCACCACTGTGAGCTACGTCCAGTCCCAAGCCAACCAGCTAAGGATTTCAACTAATCTCAGAGATTACAGGTATTCTTTTCTATCAAGCCTCTTCAGGCTCTACAACAAGTATTCTTTCCTACCAAGCCTCTCCAGGCTCTACAACAAGTATTATTTAGACAACAAGCCTCTCCAGGCTCAACAACGTGTATTCTTTCTTCCACCAAGCCTCTCCAGGCTCTCAGACACTTAATAGTGTTTACAAAGAAATTTGTTTAAGTTACTGAACTAAACAAAGTCCCTAACTTAAACTAAAATAAACTTGTACAGGATAACTGAGTATAACTCAGGATAAATGAAATTTTGTGTACAATAAACAGAGAGTATATGCAGCTTAAATTTGGCAGAGTATTGGCTTGATACGTTTTCTTCTCTCTCATTATGTTAAGCTTTCACGAAGCTATTTATAGGGATGAAGTTAAGTCCGTTGAAGATTGTTGAATTCACCATTGAGAGATAGCATTAAATGCTATAGAATCCGTTGTGAGACAATCTTCTGATAGCTTCTGACTTTGAACAGTGCAAGTGAGCATAGATTATTCAGTTATGACACACTGCAGGTACTATGATGCAGAGCTTTCCTTTTATGGTATGATGAATCAAATATATGCAAAAAGGACTCTGTAATTCTTTCCTTAAGAAGACGTGTTGCGGAAGACGTTGAGAACGCTTTTAGGTCTTGAGCAGAAAGCCTTCTGACTTTAGACAAAATGCCACGTTAGAGGTCTTCAGCAGATCTTCATATCTCAGATAGCACATTTCTTCAAAAGGTTGATTTACTTCAGCAGGTCCTGACTCTTCAGAGGGTTCCTCTCCTCAGAAGGTTGCACCACTTCAGAGGGTTGCTTTGATTCGGAGGGTTGCCCTTTCAGAGAGTATCTGAAACACAGAAAGTACCTTTAAGAGAATTTGCACTATCTTTCAGGATACTTTAATCAAATTTTTTATTCATTAAAACTTAGGATTATGAGACTTAAAACATTAATAATTACTTAATAATATTTTTTAGACTCAACACTCATGTCTTTTGGTGATAAGAAGAAAGCCATTGAAGAAAGCAAAAATCGGTTTCTTGATTCAGGGTGCAACAATCACATGTGTGGCTGCAAGGAGTGGTTTTTGAGTTCGATGACAACTTCATATAATCTACAAAACTTGGTGACAACTCAAGAATGGATGTGAAAGGGAGAGGGAGTGTCAGGCTGAAGATTGATGGGATTACACAAGTGATTTATGATGTGTTCTATATCCCATAATTAAAGAATAATTTGCTGAGTGTAGGCCAACTCCAGCAAAAAAGTCTTACTGTTTTATTCCAAAATGACATGTGTGTAAAGTCTTCCATGCTCATAGAGGCCTTATCATGTCAAGCAAGATGTCCTCCAATCGGACGTTTGCGGTGGCTGCGCATGTGATATTGATCGAGGTTGTACCCAATCAAATAATAGGAATTAAAGTGCAGTGAGAGTTAGATAACCCAAAGTCGTCTCTCAAGGAATTCAATAACAATTCAGAATATCAGATTTCAGATAGGATTTCAAACTGCAGAACTTCAGACGGTGGCACTTAAGATGATACTTCAGACTGTGTACTTCAGACAGTGCTTCAGAAGATAAACTTCAGACAGATACTTCAGACGGTCCTTGTTTCAGATAATACTTCAGATCATGACTTCAGATCATGATTTCAGACTAACGAACTTCAGACGGTCTTTCATATACCAATTTCAGACTCAAATTTCAGCGACTGTCTTAAGAGCACAGAATTGCAGAATGTAACAGAAACAGGGGGTTTTGTTGGTTGTTCAAGAATAACAATTCGCAAAAAAACTACAAGTGTAAAACAATTTAAAAAATAGATTGATTCTCTTGTTCATTCACAATTGGATCCTTCATCGGTTAAAAATGCATCGAACTTAATTTCCAAAATAGATTCGGATTAACTCAACAAGTGTCAATTAATTCAATAATCTCACTCAAGAATTAAGCGAACTTGCGAGACCAGACTAAGTGTACTGGTTATGAGATTTCTAATCCTTTACCTCCTGAATTAAGCACAGTAGGTTGTTTAGAATTAAGCAAACCAAACCAGAATTCTTAGTGAAGAACAGAATTGAATCATCAAATAGCGTTCAAATCCAATTCAAGATTCAAAACCAGAATTCTAAAGGAGAAGATGAAATTGAATCTACTGCAGAAATTCAAATACGAATTTGAATAGAAATAAACCTCAGAATCCAATGTAAAATCACTCAAGAATCAATCCTCAGAAGTTTAGCAATCCATAAGAGGAAGAACAGAAAATGAAAGTTGCAGAAGAAGAGAGAAGAAGAAAGAGAAGAAGAAGAACGAAACCAGAAAACCCAGAGAGAATGAGAGAGAGCAAGCGTCTCTTCTTCAATCTGTAAAAGTGAAAAAATCGCAAAAAGTGAAAAAGCCCCCCCTTTACAGAATTGTAACTGCCTCTACTTATACTATTCTCCTAAACCACAAGATTAATCTAATGGAAGAGGTAAAATGGGCCCAGACTAATAGGTTTCAGGCCCAAAAGTCTAAAACTACTTCAGAAAGTACTTGAGAGATTGTTGTTCCCGCTCAGCTTTTGACAGCATCTGAACGTCATCTTTAAATTGCAAACTGCACCTCGTCTCTCAGTGGAATATAGGCATCTAGCATATCAAATTAAAGCCTCGGATCTTAGCTTTCCAATGCCACTGGAATCACTCAAATCGGACACCTTTAGCTCCAGATAGCATCAAACAAGACAGGTAGGTCAATAGGCTTAAAAATCCGAGTTTAAGCAACTTTTACAATTAAAGCCCAAACAAGTCCAATTAAGTAAATTCCAATTAAACTAGTGGATTTAATCACAAATTAGAGTCCAAGAAAGTTAAGATTAAATATGCAAATGTGAATAAAAATGTGCTCATCAAATTCCCCCACGCTTGCCCTTTTGCACTCCGGGCAAAACACCACATGAACCAAAGATTAATTAGGAGGCAAGATTCAAATACAATGGCATATTATCAATAGATACAAGGAATGCATAGGAAGTAGGCAAAATACAACATCCAAGAAATCATGGAATCAAGAAATACATGAATGGAATTCTCAGATAATTTAGCAAACAAGAGGGTAGATCAAATCAAGGGATGAATCAAGAATGATAGAATCCTCAAAAGACAAACTCTCTAACTCTCAAGTGTTTAGGCTTGTATATATACACTAAAGCACTCATGAAGCAAACACTACATAGGCTTAGCAAGACTCTAATATCCTCAACAATTGAGACACATGCAGCAAAGATCAAGAGGACTTCAAATAGGATGTTAATGGGCCCAAGTAAAAGTAGGGAAAATGAAGGATAAGAAGCTATATACCAAAGAGAATTAGAGGAGCAATGGGGAATAAATCCATGAATAATGCAAGTAGCATGCATCTCAAGATACAATTAAACTCCTTTTATCTACCTTTTGACCCATTTTCTTTTTTTTTTTTCAAGCGCACTTTATTTCTTTGCTTTTTTTATACACTTTTCTTTTGAGCTTTTTTTATTCTCTCTTTTTTTTCTTTTCTTTCTTTCCTTTTCCATTTTTTTTCTCTTTTTGTAAATAGTCAAAGATCAACAATATGATATCCACATGAGGAGATAAGATATGAAAATCAAGTACACCCCCACACTTATTCAAGAACCTATTCCCAAAATAATTCCTAAGCTCCTTTATCCTCTAAGGAAAGGACAATCATGGTTTTTCACTTTCAAGGCTTGTAATGAGCTTTCAAAAACAAGAAATGGGATCCATGGGCTCAAAAGGGGCTAACAAGTGGAAAATCATCAAGGTAGGCTAATATGGCTAGTAGCTCAATTATAAAAAAAATGTCTCAATCATCTCAATACATGCATGGAACAAAGTTGCATCAAAGAGTCAAACCAAGTTCTAGAGCACAAGCAAACATGAGTGAAATCACACAAGAAAAAGAGAGAATGGCATAGAATGGTTCATCCATCAATAAGGCTCAAAATCTCACCAAGGACAACTTTATCACAAAAGATTCAACCCAATAATTATCAAAACCAACTTATTCACCAAATTACAAGGAATCCAATCAATAAAGTCAAGAAATCAATTATCCAAGAATGATGAAAATGCAAACTACCAACACAAATCCTAAAAATCCAATAAAAAAAACACGCCAAATGTATTTTTCTACTGTCAAAAATATGTTTTTGCTGTCAAAATAGATTCTGCTGTCAAAGAAATACTTACTGTTTGAAATTCTGCTGTAAACAGCAGCAGAAAAACGTGACAGCAACATACAGTAACAGTAAATAGCAATTTTAGACAGTAAACAGTAAAATTCAGACAGCAGTAGCTATAGAATAGCTACGCAAACAGCTAACAGCTACAGAAACAGCAAATTTCAGCAAGTAGTTTCAGACAGTAAATAGCAAATTTCAGCAAACAGCAAACAATAACAACAGTTTTTTTTTATAGAAACAGCAAACAGTTTTTATATATTTTTTTAATCCTAAAAATTGCTAACACAAATCAATTAAGTGGCCGTTTGGTTTAGATTTTGGAAACAGTCAGAATCAATTCTGCAGAATTGATTTTAAATCATTTCCGTTCAACGTACTTCGTAAAGCGTGCATCATCCATATCAACCATTCATTTCTAGAATCAATTCTACTCAACTGTAAACCAAACGGACCCTAAATCCTAACCACAAACTAATTCCTAAAATCAATTCTAAAGTCCTAAAACTACAATTCTCCTCCCCACACTTAAATCACACATTGTCCTCAATGTAAAAATAATGAAATTGGAGAACAAGAGACATAGTATAATGAAAAAGTGGGGAAAGAGACTCCCTCATTAAGGTGGAAATATTTGCACTTGAGGGAATTGGGGAAGCTCCAAGCCAAGCTCCTCAACCGTCTCATCAACCAAAGTGGGGGCTCTCATGAAATAGCTTGAGACGGTGGCCATTGACCTTGAAGGTCTTGTTGGTGGACTCACTTGTCAGCTCTACAACACCATAAGGATAAACATGATTAACAAGAAAAGGTCCAACCCAACGAGAACGAAGCTTACCAGGCATGAGCTTAAGTCTAGAATTGAACAACAAAACCTTTTGGCCTACAACAAACTCTTTTCTAGTAATAGACTGATCATGAAATTTCTTAGTGTTCTCCTTGTAGAACTTAGAGTTCTCATAGGCCTCCAGGCGAAACTCATCAAGCTCCTGCAACTGAAGTTTCCTTTGTTCTCCTACCTGGTCACAATTTAAGTTGCAAGCTCTAACTGCCCAATATGCCCGATGCTCTATCTCCGCATGTAAGTGGCATGCCTTACCAAAAACAACTCTGAAAGGAGACATCCCAAGAGGTCTTTGTAGGCAGTCCTATGAGCCCAAAAAGCATCATCAAGGCGGCGACTCCAATCTTTCCTATTAGGCTGCACCATCTTCTCAAGAATCCTCTTGATCTCTCTATTGGAAATTTCAGCCTGTCCCTTAGTTTGGGGTGGTATGGTGTAGAAACTCTATGCACCACCCCATACTTCTTCAGCAAAGCCTCCATGGACCGGTTACAGAAAATGGGTCCCCTAATCACTAACAATGGCGCGAGGCACTCCAAACCTGCAAAAGATATGAGACCTAACAAAATCCACAACAACTCGAGCATCATTAGTCCTTGTGGCTATAACCTCCACCCACTTGGAGACATAGTCCACAGCAAGCAATATATATACAAAACCAAAAGAAATAGGAAATGAGCCCATGAAATCAATACCCCATACATCAAAGATCTCACAAAACAGCATAGGCTGTTGGGGCATCTGCTGCCTGCTAGAAATAGCCGCTCCTGCTCTCTGACATTGCTCACATGTAGAGGAGACTCTCCAGGCGTCTCTAAAAATGGTAGGCCAATAAAATCCACAATCCAGCACCTTTCGTCCTGTCCTCTGAGGTCCAAGGTGTCCTCCAACAGGTGAGGCATGACAGAACTGAAGTACAAACTGGATCTCATGATCTGGAATGCACCTACGAATCACCTGGTCACTGCATAAACGCCACAAATAAGGGTCATCCCATACATAATACTTGGCATCACTCTTAAGTCTATCTCTCTGAGCTCTGGATGCCAAGGGTGGAAAAACAGATGCAACAAGATAATTAACAATATCAACAAACCAAGGGGTAAAGGGAGGGGAATGGGAATCATGTAAAACCAATAGCTGCTCATCCGGGAAGTCATCCCGAATAGGAAATGCATCCCCTGCCCTCTCAATGCGGCTCAAATGGTCTGCTACTAAATTATGTGCACCACTCCTATCCTGGATATCCAAGTCAAACTCCTGGAGTAGTAGCATCCACCTGATCAGGCTGGGTTTGGAATCTGTCTTTTTCAAAAGAAACTTAAGAGCAACATGATCAGTAAAAACCACTACCCTAGAGCCTAGCAAATATGATCTAAACTTATCCAATGCAAAAACAATTGCTAACATCTCTTTCTCAGTGGTAGTGTAATTTACCTGTGCTGCATCCAAAGTCCTAGATGCATAATATATCACATGAGACAGCTTACCAACCCTCTATGCCAAAACAGCTCCCAATGCATAGTTTGATGCATCACACATCAGCTCAAATGGAAGAGTCCAATCTAGTGGCTGAATAATGGGAGAGGTGGTGAGAGCTCTCTTGAGGCGATCAAATGCCTCTCTGCACTGCTCTCCAAAATCAGATGTCACATCCTTCAGAAGCAAGTTGGACAATGGAAGGGCTATCCTGTTGAAGTCCTGAATAAACCTGCGATAGAAACCTGTATGTGCAAGAAAAGATCAAACCTCTCGCACGCAAGAGGGGTAAGGCAAGTGTGAAATAACATCTAATTTCGCAGGATCTACCTCAATGCCCTTCCTGGAGATAATGTGGCCTAAGACTGTACCATGCTCTACCATAAAATGACACTTTTCATAATTCAGAACAAGGTTAGTCTCTATGCACCTAACAAGCACTCTAGTCAAGCTATCCAAACATGCATCAAAGGAGGAGCCATACACACTAAAATCATCCATGAAAACCTCTATGCAATGCTCAAGTAAATCAGCAAATATACTCATTATGCATCTCTGGAAAGTACCAGGAGCATTGCATAGACCAAAAGACATCCTCCTATAAGCAAAGGTACCAAAAGGACAGGTAAATGTAGTCTTATGCTGGTCCTCTGGTGCAATACAAATCTGAAAATAACCAGAGAAACCATCTAAGAAACAGTAATGTGATTTACCTGCCAGGCGTTCCAGCATCTGATCAATGAAAGGAAGTGGGAAGTGATCCTTCCTAGTTGCCTGGTTGAGCCTCCTGTAGTCAATGCAGACTCTCCAGCTGTTCTGCACTCTAGTAGGAATCAACTCATCCTTCTCATTCTTTACAACTGTAATCCCAAATTTCTTCGGTACCACCCGTACCGGGCTCACCCAAGTGCTATCTGATATGAGATATATGATATCGGCCTGTAGCAGCTTGGTGACCTCCTTCTTGACCACGTCAAGAATCTGGGGATTCAGCCTTCTCTGAGGCCGTCTCACAGGTTTAACCCCATCCTCCAACAAGATACGGTGCAAACACATGGAGGGGCTAATACCCGGAATATCTGCCAAGGTCCAGCCAAGGGCTCTCCTGCGCTCTCTAATACCATGCAACAACCTTTGCTCCTGATCATCTGAGAGAGCAGTAGAGATAATCACTGGAAGGTTCTGCTCATCCTCCAAATATGCATACTTAAGGTGAGAGGGAAGTGGCTTCAGCTCCAATGATGGTGGCTGGATAATAGAAGGCAGGAATCTGGTACTGGTGGAAACCTCTGCAACCTGCAAACCAACCAAGTCAAATGTATCTATAATTGTTGTAATCAAGCATGTGCATTCTGAGTCAATGTGCTCTGCTGGTGCATCAATACTAGAACCTGCTGAAATATCAACACAATCTACACAATCAGTATTATCAGCATATATGAACTCATCTATCTCAGCACATGTACTACACTTAGAAGAATCAGAACGTAAATCACAAATGTAAACATCACTGAAATCAGACAAGTCAGGAAAATCCAACTCTCCTATAAACTCAGATAAACTATCATCTACAAGTTCAGCAAGCATATCAATGTGGAAAATAGAATGGTCCTCAATGGGATGTTTCATAGCATCTAAAATGTTAAACTGAACCACACTATCTCCAAACTCCATAGTAAGTGTGCCTGCATGAACATCAATCTTGGTCCTAGCTGTTTTTAGGAAGGGCCTGCCTAAGATGATGGGGGCTGCACCAGTGAGTGAATCTCCTCCCTCCATATCCAGTATGTAAAAATCAGTAGGGAAAATGAGGTCATTCGCACGAACTAGTACATCCTCAATAAGACCTGCAGGGTGGGCAGTGCTCCTATTTGCTAACTGAATGACAACACCTGTAGCCTGCATAGGACCAAGGGACAAAGAGGTGAAAATAGATAAAGGCATAACATTAATAGATGCTCTTAAGTCAAGCATAGCATTATCAAACTTGTTACTGCCTATAACACAAGGAATAGAAAATATCCCTGGATTTTTGCATTTTTCAGGGATAGGAGTAACTGGTCTCTCAATAAGTGCAGAGACATTTCTTCCCATACTTATCCTCTCATTGCTCTTCAGCCGCCTCCTATGGGTGCACAAATCCTTCAGAAACTTGGCATATCTTGGAATTTGCTTTATGGCCTCAAGTAGGGGTATATTGACCTCCACTTTTCTGAAAGTTTCCAAGATTTCCTTTTTGCCTCTTCCATTTTTTTTACTCTCCTGCACAACTCTCTGAGGGAATGGAAGAGGAATAGAAGGTTGCACAGTGCTTGAAGAATTGGGGCTGCTCAAAGGAATAGGACAAGCTCTCTCATGTACAGGGTTGTCTGAAATTGTACCTGCTGAAACAGTACTTTATGAAATAGGACCTGTTGAAGTTGTACCTGCTAAAGCTGTACTGTCTGAAGCTGTAATAATCTCATTTTCTTGTTCAGATTGTTGCCCTTCACACACTTGCAGACTCTTACCTGATCTCAAGGTGATCGCACTAACATTCTGCTGAGGGTTGACAACTGTTTTGAGCAGGAAGCTTGTCTGAACCCTGGGACTGCAGCTTATTAATGGTGGTAGCCATCTGACCAATCTGATTTTCCAGGCTCTGAATAGTTGCTTCTGTCCTTTGCTAAAAATTCAGATTGTTGATTGCCATTTGCCTCATTAATTCTTCCAAGGAAGGATCACTCTTGGAAGGTGCAGCAGCTGGTGGTGGAGGTTGTTGCTGCTACAAGTGTGGAGGTTGGTAGGGTCTACTAAGACCAGCAACATGTGACTGATAGGGTACAAAAGACTATTGTGGTGGCTGCTGCTGCTGAGAAGAATTCCCCCATTTCAAATTTGGATGATTCCTCCAACCTGAATTATACCTATTGGAAGAAAGATTCTGATTATATTGTTGCTGCTGCTGAGGGGGTCTTCCAGAACCATATATATTTGCTGCATAAGCCTGAGGAGGAACAGGAACAACATCATCTCCTTCAGACTCATGTAAGGTGGGGCAGGCATCAGTGGGATGATCAGCAGAAGTACAAATCCCACATAGCTTAGCAACCTTATGAGACACTGCCATCTTCTTGACCAAGGAAGCCCAAATCATCAAACTTGCTTTCCAGCTTCCTATGATCAGCAGCATAAGTAGTCTCCATCTCATGAACTCCTATGGTCAAGGCTACTGAATTGCTTCTGGCATTGAACTGTTGGTTATTAGAAGCCATATTTTCAATCAATTGCCTTGCTGGGACTGGAGTTTTATCCACCAAAGCTCCTCCACTGGCTGCATCAATCATCTGCCTATCCATGTTTAAAAGGCCCTCATAGAAATACTGGATGAGAAGTTGCTCATGTATCTGATGATGTGGACAGCTAGCACAAAGCCTCTTAAATCTCTCCCAATACTCATATAAGCTTTCTCTATCCATTTGCCTTATACCACAGATCTCTTTTCTGATTGATGTCACTCTGGATGCAGGGAAAAAATTTTCAAGAAACATCCTCTTCAAATTGTCCCAGCTAGTAATGGATCCAGGTGGAAGGTAGTACAACCAGTCTTTTGCTGTATCTTGCAGGGAGAATGGGAATGCCTTCAGCTTAATGTGATCCTCAGGAACTCCAGGTGGTCTCATGGTGGTACAAACAATATGGAACTCCTTGAGGTGTTTATGTGGATCCTCACCTGCAAGACCATGAAACTTGGGCAACAAATGAATCAATCCAGACTTTAGCTCACAAGGTACATCTAAATCAGGGTATTGAATGCATAAAGTCTTAATATTAACATCAGGTGCTGCAAGCTCTCTCAAGGTCCTCTCAGCCATGATATCAGAATTAAAATCAGACTCAAGGAAAGAAGAAGAAGAAAATACAGAAACAGACTCACTATCACTAACAGAAACAACAGAATACACACTATCAGACAACTCACTATCACTAACAGAATTATGCACAAATGGTATCCTAGACTCTCTAACTAACCTATGATATGTCTTATCAATTTCTGGATCAAATGAATGTAGGGTACCTGGGTTTGCTCTAGTCATACACCAAATGCACACAAAAATGCACAAAATGAGGCATACAACAACATGTTAGCATATAAAGGCAGCCTATATCAAATGAGCAGAAACCAAAGAAATGGATACATTGAAAATACTATATTAACATACGAAACAACCACAAAAAATTTCAAAACAAAATTCAAAGGCTAAGTACCAAAACTACCTAAGGTAAGAAAGGAAAAATACACCAATAAAAACTTAAAAATTCCAGAAAAAATAGAAAACGATCTTTTTTGGCAAAAGACACTCTAACTAGTTTCTTCTATCCCAAAAGCATATAAAATATGTGAAATTCTGACACTCCTAGCTCAAGTTATGTCCAATTGAAGTCAATAGGTCAAAATAAGCCAGTACAAAGTGTAATCTCACAATCAGGACTTATCTAACAGCAGCTGGGGTATCTAATATTCATTATTAACCTAAATAAATGTGGACACAAAAATTGGCACAAAAATTCAACTTCTAACTATGTTAATCAAAAAGTCAGATTTAATTGCAAAAGTCAACAGTAGAAAAGTCAACAACAAGTTCAGCAACTTATGCAATTCAATTTGAATCAAACCAAATCAATCCTAAATTCATCTAAACAATACCTAAACATCATACAATGACTAAACACACTAAAACAATGACTCAAAACAACACAACTCAAAAACAGAAACTGCTCAGCAAGAGGAAAGTTCAGACAGTAGAAATGGTAAATGAGCAAGGTTAAGTGTATCACCAGAATCTGAATTATGGAAATTCACTACAAGCTACACAAACCAAATGTTAGCAAAACAAAAACACAGTATTAAAATTGACTCTAACCTTACAAACACAAAACAGACACAAACTACACAAAACAGAACTGAAAAACTCAAAAAAAACAGAAGTTCAGAAAGTTCAACAAGTTCAAATAGAACTGAAAACTGTAAACTGAATTTGAATTGAACTCCCCGGCAACGGGGCCAAATTTGATTGAGGTTGTACCCAATCAAATAATAGGAATTAAAGTGTATTGAGGGTTAGATAACCCAAAGTCGTCTCTCAAGGAATTCAATAACAATTCAGAATATCAGATTTCAGATAGGATTTCAAACTGCAGAACTTCAGACGATGGCACTTAAGGTGATACTTCAGACTGTGTATTTCAGACAGTGCTTCAGAAGATAAACTTCAGACAGATACTTCAGACGGTCCTTGTTTCAGATAATACTTCAGATCATGACTTCAGATCATGATTTCAGACTGACGAACTTCAGACGGTCTTTCATATACCAACTTCAGACTCAAATTTCAGCGTCTGTCTTAAGAGCACAGAATTGCAGAATGTAACAGAAACATGAGGTTTTGTTGGTTGTTCAAGAATATCAATTCGCAAATAAAACTACAAGTGTAAAACAATTTAAGAAAACAAATTGATTCTCTTGTTCATTCACAATTGGATCCTTCATCGATTAAAAATGCATCGAAATCAATTTCCAGAATAGATTCAAATTAACCGAACAAGTGTCAATTAATTCAACAATAATCTCACTCAAGAACTAAGCGAACTTGTGAGACCAGACTAAGCGTACTGGTTATGAGATTTCTAATCCTTTACCTCCTGAATTAAGCAAACAGTAGGTTGTTCAGAATTAAGCAAACCAAACCAGAATTCTTAGCGAAGAACAGAATTGAATCATCAACAAGTGGTCAAATCCAATTCAAGATTCAAAACTAGAATTCTAAAGGAGAAGATGAAATTGAATCTACTGCAGAAATTGAAATACGAATTTGAATAGAAATAAACCTCAGAATCCAATGTAAAATCACTCAAGAATCAATCCTCAGAAGTTTAGCAATCCATAAGAGGAAGAACAAAAAATGAAAGTTGCAGAAGAAGAAGAACAACAAAACCAGAAAATCCAGAGAGAATGAGAGAGAGCAAGCGTCTCTTTCTTCAATCCGTAAAAGTGAAAAAATGGCAAAAAGTGAAAAAGCCCCCCCTTGACAGAATTGTAACTGCCTCTACTTATACTATTCTCCTAAACCACAAGATTAATCTAATGGCAGAGGTAAAATGGGCCCAGACTAATAGGTTTCAGGCCCAAAAGTCTAAAACTACTTCAGAAAGTACTTGAGAGACTTGATGTTCCCGCTCAGCTTCTGACAGCATCTGAACGTCATCTTTTAATTGCAAACTGCACCTCTTCTCTCAGTGGAATATAGGCATATAGCATATCAAATTTAAGCCTCGGATCTTAGCTTTCCAATGCCACTGAAATCACTCAAATCGGACACCTATAGCTCCAGATATCATCAAAACAAGACAGGTAGGTCAATAGGCTTAAAAATCCGAGTTTAAGCAACTTTTACAATTAAAGCCCAAACAAGTCCAATTAAGTAAATTCCAATTAAAACAGTGGATTTAATCACAATTAGAGTCCAAGAAAGCTAAGATTAAATATGCAAAGTGTGAATAAAAATGTGCTCATCAGATATCTCCAACTTGCTTGAAAGTGGAAAACGATGATGCTACATACCTATGGCATTGCAGGTATGGTCATCTTGGTGCCAAAGGATTGAAAACTCTGAGTCAAAAAGAAATGGTTATGGGCTACCTTACCTTAAAGAATCATCAGCTGTGTGCAAATATTGCATGATGGGAAAGCAACATAGCGAGGCTATTCCAAAGGAAAGTTCATGGAGAGCTTCCAAGCATCTAGAACTCATCCACTCTGACATCTGTGGTCCCATCAAACCAGCTTCAAACAGCAATAAGAGGTACTTCATAACCTTTATTGATGATTTTAGTAGAAAAGCATGGGTATATTTTCTCTATGAAAAATCTGAAGCTTTTTATGTGTTTAAGAAGTTTAAAATCATGGTTGAGAAAGAATCTGGTAACTCTATTTGTTGTTTAAGAACTGATAGAGGAGAAGAGTACAAATCAATGTAATTTGACAGTTTTTGTAGCAATAATGGTATTAAAAGGCAGCTCACTGCATCATATACTCCCCGACAAAATGGAGTAGCAGAGAGGAAAAATAGAACAATCATGAACATGGTTATGAGTATGTTGTCAAAGAAGGAAGTTCCTAAGGAATTTTGGCCAGAAGCAGTAAATTGGTCAGTCTATGTGTTAAACAGGAGTCCTACTTTAGTTGTGCAAAATGTTACACCTGAAGAAGCATGGAGTGGCCTCAAACCTTCAGTGAGACATTTTAGAGTGTTTGGTTGGGTGGCCTATGCTCATGTACCTGATGTTCAAAGGAAGAAGCTGGATGTGAAGAGTACTGTGTGTGTTCTTTTGGGAGTAAGTGAAGAATCCAAAGCATACAGACTCTATGATCCTGCTACAAAAAGGATCACCATAAGCAGAGATGTAAAGTTTGCAGAATCTGATAAATGAAAGTGGGGAGATAAAGAAGGAATAACAAAGAAGATTGTGGCAGAAAATGAAGATGATATCAGCAGTGATGAATCAATGGAGAATGTTGGGGGAAAATAGTATTCTTGACACAAGTTCCATTGAACCAGAAACTGATGCAGCAACTAGCAATGCACCAAATCAAGAACCAAATCAGAATCAAGGAAGTATTAGAAGACAACCAACCTGGTTAGAAGATTATATCACAAATGGAAAGTTGCATAACTTTTCCATTTTCAAGGATGTTGCAGATCTTGAGAATTTTGAAGAAGCTATACAACACAATGTTTGGAGGGAGGCTATGGATGCTGAAATAAGTGTTATTGAAAGAAACCACACTTGAGAGCTTACTTCTCTTCCTCCCAGTCTAAGTCTATAGGAGTAAAGTAGATTTATAAGACCAAGTGTAATGAAGATGGGAAGGCAGAAAAACACAAAGCTAGACTGGTGGCAAAGGGGTACTCTCAACAACATGGAATTGACTACAATGAAGGGTTTGCTCCTGTTGCTAGGTGGGATACAATTAGAACCATTTTGGCCTTAGATGCCCTTAAAGGTTGGAATGTGTTTCAACTTGATGTCAAGAGTGCTTTTCTTCATGGTGAACTGAATGAGGTGGTTTATATTGATCAACCTTTAGGTTATCAGAAACAAGGTGAGGAAAGCAAGGTTTACAAGTTGAGAAAGGCCTTGTATGGTCTAAAACAAGCCCCTTAGGCTTGGTACAACAAGATAGAATCATACTTTAGCAACCAAGGTTTTGAAAATGCTCTCATGAACATACCTTATTTGTTAAAGCAGGATCTGTAGGACAATTATTACTGGTAAGCCTCTATGTAGATGATCTAATCTACATTGGAAATGACAAGAAGATGTTTGATGAAATTAAAGAGTCTATGCAAAGGGAGTTTGATATGACAGATCTTGGGAGAATGAAATATTTCTTAGGCATAGAAGTAACTCAATGTGTTGAAGGGATATTATATGCCAAAGAAATTGTTGAAAGGTTTGGTATGCAGAACAATAATAGTGTGAATAATCTTATAGTGCCTAGATTTAAGCTGTCCAAAGATGAAAGTGGAATTGTAGTGGATGCAACTATGTATAAACAAATGGTGGGAAGTTTGATGTATTTTACTGCTACTAGACCCGATTTGATGTTTGTTGTTTGTCTTGTAAGCAGATATATGGAAAGACCAACTGAGATGCATTTAATTGTTGCAAAGAGGATTCTTAGATACTTAAAGGGAACCTTAGAGTATGGCATTATGTACAGAAGAGACAAAGAAGGGGACTTAATAGCCTATTCAGACAGTGACTACGCTGGGGATATTGATGATAGGAAAAACACTTCAGGGTATGTCTTCATGCTTGGGTCAGGTGTTGTGTCATGGTCCTCCAAGAAGCAACCTGTTGTGACTTTATCCACTACTGAGGCGGAATTTATTGTTGCTGCTTCTTGTGCTTGTCAAGGTGTATGGTTAAGAAGGATACTTGAGGAGCTTATATACACTCAACAGAAACCTACTACTATATTCTGTGACAACAGCTCAACAATTAAGTTGTCAAAGAATCCAGTTCTTCATGGTAGGAGCAAGCACGTTGATGTAAGATTTCATTTTCTAAGGGATTTTAGTAGAGATAGTGTGATTGATTTGGTATATTGTAAGTCCCAAGATCAACTCTCAGATATTATGACTAAGCCATTCGAAATCAGAATTGTTTAGTAGTCTTAGAAGAAGGTTGGGAATGGTTGAATTGTGTAATTAATACTGATTTGTTGTTCACAAGTTCAATATTAAGGGAGGATTTGTTAGAATGTTAGTTTTCTGTTATTAGGAGAAGTTAGTTGTTCTGTTAAGTTGGTTAAGATGTGAAGTTAGTGTTGTAATCTAGCCTATAAAGGGGCTTATTGCAATGAAAAAATATAGCAATTTTTCTGTAATACATTCTTTGTCTTAACACGAGTGCCCTAAAAGCATTGGTTAAAGATCCATAAACAAAAAAAAAATTATTGGAAATCACAGTATTAATTGCATTTGTAACATTAAATGCTCCACGCTCCAATAAAAGCTTTCTTATTTTGGTTTCTTAACAAGTGTTCTTAGGACACTCGTTAGCATTTCCTTTTTTTAATCATTCCTTAATATGACATTTAGGAATTTCTAAGTGATTTTTTTATTTATAAATTTATAATAATTGAATAACATTTTCTACAAACAAATAATTTCAACATTTGTCTTAAAAAATATAAAAAGTCGTTTTAAAAATAAATAAAAATTATATTGTGAATTTTTAAGAACTTATTCAAGCACGTTATAATGGTACTAATATCATCTCCAATAGGAGTTGCTTAGAAGAGTTACTTAACATAAAAATTATTATTTTAATGTGGGTTCCACAAGTTGAGTTGGTTAGAAATGGGTAAGAGATGCTTATACAAGTAATTCTTATTATTTTTAAACAACTCAACTTGTGGGACTTACATTAAAATAATAGTTTTTAAGTTAAGCAACTTATATAAAGGAATTCTCATTTGAGTTGCTCTAAGGTATATAGTATGTGGAGATTTTTAATTGGGCCAGCTATGCTCTATCTCCTAATTTTCCTTTTGAAAAGTTGTTCAATTATTATATATAAAAAAAGATATCACTTCAGGGTCCATAGAAATTATTTTCAACGCATCTCTGTGCACGAGCGTCCGCGTGGCATCAGTGGTCCCATAATAACACAACATAGAAATATTTCCTTTTCTATTCCACTAGCAACACTAACACCCATATTCGAAGTACATGTAGTAGCAGCTATCTATTTTTTTTTTTTTTTAATTATTGAAATTTGTCTCTAGATATTGTATTACGCACTTGAATTTCTTGGGGTTCGGGTGCAGTTAAAAGTGAGAAAACAAAAGTACGTGGTCTTCACATGAGAAACTTATATATGTGAAACTTGTAGCAGGTCCCAACTTTTTTTATTTCTCTCTATAATTGTATTTGTCGTTGAACTATAAATGATTCAAATCATCGAAGTTATACATCTCAATGTCATTTCAATTGTTGGAAGGGCAACTTTTGGATTGCACACATTGCTGAAAATTTCTTGTTTTCTCTTGGACTTTTCCGTCCTCTAAAAATATTGTCATTGATTAATTGCGTGGCTTTTTAAGGTGAGATTCACGTAAATTGATTAGGGTGATTTAAATAAAGAAGTTACAATATTCTTCGGTAACATATGGGTTTATAGACCGATGAACCCGACCAGGTCGATTCAACCCAAAGTAAAAGGTTTAAAAAAAAAAACCCCAAAAATAAAAAATGGGTTGAGTTGGGGTCACTGAATTGAATAAAATTCGATGAAGTGAGATCGCTAAATTCCGGTTGGATACCAAATTTTGACATTTTTAACCCGAATAACTCAACCCAACTTGATCGTATATATATAAAATTAATATTTTTTTTAAATATCTCAAATTTTCCCGTTCCATCTGACCCAACCATCAAATTACATATTGTTTTTGTATTTATTTCATTTTTTCTAACTCAATTCAACCTAACCCAAATTTCTTTAATTGAATCAAGTCCAAAATACCACTAAACTCAACCCAACCCAATCCATATGCACCCATACAATATTATACCATTAAAAAATACATAAACACACACAACACACACACACACACATAGGGCTGCATACGGATTGAGTTGGGTTGGATTTGCACTACTTTTGAACCCAACCCGGTTAATCATGTTCGGGTTGTGTTGGGTTGGTTTTGTCATTTTTATGTTATGGACCCAACCCGATTAATCATGCTTGGGTTGTGTTGGGTCGATTTTGTCATTTTTATGTTATGGATCTAACCCAAACCGGTCAAGGTCGAGTTGGGTTGGGTAATCGGGTCATGATAATTTAAAAATTAGAACAAAGAAAAAAATCAATTTTATAGAATCTGATTATTTTTTTTATCTCCATTTAGACTTCATAAATTATATAAACATGTAGTTCCATGATTTTGACACTTTGACCATATAACTATTTCAAAAAAATTATAAATTAAAACTAGAAAAAATATGACTTACACTTTCAACACACGTCACAACGCAGTAAAGAGATGTTCGGAATAGGATATTCCACGACCATAAAAGTATCCATCTCACAAAGTAATAAACTAATGTTCTATTATGACACTAATTTTTAATTAAATTTTATTTTACTATTACTAACTTTATTCAAATAAGATACTTATTTATAATATACAATAGTTTTTTATATAGGAGGTCGGGTTAGGTTAGGTACATCGGGTTGTATTTATCCAGACTCGCTACCTAACCCAAATTGGTTGGGTTCATGCTTGCTCAACCCAAACAGACCCAATGACCCAACCCAACCCATAAATAATGGTTGGTTGAATTAGATTGATCAGATTGATCAAGTCGATCAGAACCATGTGCAAACCCATATATACAGTATAATATATATCAGTTGCATTTGTAACAACTAACAAACATTAGCATACATGTGACTTCCTTTTTTCAGTTACACAATAAGGTATTATTGCATTATCTCTTATATCGATTGATATTAAATTTATTGGTTTAAAATAATCAAGACCCATTAAAATCAGTATAGTGATGGGTTTGAATAGTTTTTTTTTAACCACAAGTATCCTCTATGGGAGATAATCCTGTTTGAGTCGAGAACATCCAAATCATGGTAGGGTTAACTCTCTCAGCGGGGGATTTTTCCATCTACAGGACTCGAACCTGAGATCTTACTTAAGGGGAATCAAACATATACTATTTGAAGCAACCCCTGTTGGTCAAGGCTTTGAATAGTTTAACATGAGATTTTGATTCAAATTTTATTATCTTCCATTTTTTTTTTTGACGAAAATTTTATTATCTTCCTTATACATTGAAAAAATTAATCAACTTTATCCGAAAACAATAATGGAGCAAGAAAATAAGGTGGCTATTTTAAAGTGAGGAGTATACTTCAAAAATATATATAATTAATTATAATTGTTAATAAAAGTACATGATTAAGATTTTAATAAATCTATAATTTATTATATAGATATTCATATATTTTTTCAAAATACTGCTAAAAACTATCTTTTTCAAAATATTCAATATTAAATTTTTAATTAATAATTTTCATATTTAATTATATAAATTACATCCTCTTATTTTAAAGAAGACAAATCGGCTCAACTAGAAATACCTCTAATGCAATACACCTTATATGAATATGTTGTTTATAAATCCATATAAATAATCAAAAGTTTGAAATTACTTTGAAATAATTTTAGAAAAACAATTTATAGTCCTTTGTATTATT